>JBBCBC010000004.1:47018028-47589350 GCA_037126765.1 Stenogyne calaminthoides
GTTATATACCGTGCAAGTCCAATAGAAAGCCCACACGAGATGGGCTAGGCTGAGACTTCATAATTTAATCTTTCCATCCTATTTATTTTTTATTATTAGATTCTTATAAATATAGATTAAGAAAAAGTAGGAGATAATAATATTAAATGGTGTAAAGTGGGTAAAGTGAATTTGGTGGAGGGAAATAATAGTATTAAATGGTGTAATGTGGGTTTGGTGGAGATAAATAATAGTATTAAATAGTATTGAAAGTTATTTTTTTTCCTTTTTAGGAAATGACCAAACAAAATTAGGACGACTATTTACGAAAAGTTGACAAATCAAAATTAGGACTGAGAGAGTATATCATTAATACACACACATGTAAGTTTTGATAGTCGTCACTCGTCATACACATTCCAAAATCTTGTTTTTTGAGTTGCAATTTTTTTTTAAAAACAATTCAGATTATTTAAGGAACTGAAAACATGAAAATAGAACAGAAGAAAGGAGTCGGCTAGGGACGTGTAGTTCTTTGTATTACTCTCTGTTTCTCCCTCTAGCCTTAATGCAGTAAGCCCCAAATTTATATCTTCCTCCTTTTTTTTTTTCTTGAAAAAACTACATTTTCCTATTTAAAACACACAAAATATGCTCGTTTACTTATTTTTATAAAAAAAAATAGTTATTTCAAATCCCATAAACATTGTTTTAAACTTTTCATAGAGATCCGTTTCAAAAATTAGAACCTTAATAAGAAAAAAAAAATTAATTCTCAATTCAATGCAACATATGTGTTATTTACTAGATTAATTTTTGTTAAATTTAATTCAATAACGAAAAATCTACTGCGAAAATTTAGGAGGTTCAAGTAAAAATTAAAGAGGCATTTCTACAGTCTCTAGACTTTAGATACATTAATGGATTGAAAGCAACGAGAGGGTCCATCATAATTTTTTCAATAAATACATCAAAAACCACATGTGAATAAACCCTGTCCTATATGCTGCCCACTTGCACTGGTGCACATGGTCCTAAATGTCACCGACCCACAATGTTATATTAGTATATCATATATGAGACGGAGTATAAACTAACACAAGTTAATACACATTCTCTTTCAAGACGTTAGGTCATGTTTAAATTATGTTCCAACTCATTGTGAGACTGTCTCAAACAAGTGTCCCTCTTATTTTATAGGTGTTTTTACACAATTCTCATGGAATATATTATACATTAGCTAGGGGGTGCTTAAACAAAATTTACAGACAAAAAATCGCATGAACTCAGTTTACCCACCTAAGGCCCTCAAACTCTATTGATTCTACCCATAAATATATATATAAATTTTGTGGTAGGCAAGTCTTTTGTTAGACCAACTTTTTGTAATGAGTTAGTTGAAAATGGAACAAAATTCAAATGAACCAAATTTCACACAAGTGTTACTTAAAATCATAAACATTGTGTGTACATCTCTACTCAATATCCACTTTCTATATAAATTTTGAAAATACTTATCACCTATGTTGCATAGGTACATGTCACGACCCACTCTCAAATAACCAAATAAATAACATGTTCGAAATAAATTTACGAAAAAATGACTTGTGACTTTTTATTTTTATTAAATAGTTAACAAAATGATAAATCCTTTGAACACTTAAAACGTGATAAGAAGGACTCATAATATACAATATTATATATATATATATATAATATATATACTACAACTCGAACACAAGCCCCACAGATCGTCATCCATGTATACAACTCTCAGAATCTGCAGGTACTCCAACCACCACCAGTGTAAGTTGACGAAATTACCTACAATGCATAAACTATGTGAGATATATAAATCTAAGTAAGCAGAAATTATGCATGATGCTGTGAATCTTTGAAAATCCTCTCCATGCACTCTCTTTTTAGAAATCACCAATTTATTTATGAAACACTCGCAGGACCCTTGACTCACTGTTATACACCGGCATGAGTTCAACCAACACATATCAAATCAAATGGCAAACACTTTGGCAAACACTGAGTAGCCCACGCTAGGAGCTCACTGGTCGCCTTACTCTCAGGTTGCCAAATGACCAACACTAGGTAGCCCACGCCAGGAGCTCACTGATCGCCTTACTCCTAGGTGGTCCAACATCATAGTACATAAGACGGCGGCCCACTCTGGGTAGCCCACGCCAGGTTCTCCCTGGTCGCCTTACTCTCAGGTCGCCCCTTCCGCATAATCACATAAGACATTGGCCTACTCTGGGTAGCGCACGTCAGGTTCTCCCTGGTCGCCTTACTCCCAGGACGCCCTTCCGCATAATCACATAAGACGTTGGCCTACTCTGGGTAGCCCACGCCAGGATCTCCTTGGTCGCCTTACTCCCAGGTCGCCTCTTCCGTCCTCGGTGTATAATCAGTGGCCAACACACACACATCATTTGATCAAATCTCATTTCATGATAATGCATGATATACATGATGCAATGCAATGCAACACATATTAACTCATAAGTTTCACATATCACATACCCAATTTACATCAAATATCGAGCTCACCAGCTCCTTTCACGGTGATCACTGAAGTCAATCAAATCTCACAATCCACATATTATCCACGTATTGTCAGTTAAACACAAATAAATCACATAATATTATGTTTATGCAGTGTAGTTGCGCAAATGAATTTCTACTTACCTCGATTGAGACAATATTGATACCTCAAACCCCTAGATCACTTTATCTAGTCTCACTATATTGTTTGCACGACCTTGACGTCTACCTTCTCGACATCACCTTTCTCCTCTCTTTTCTCTTATTTAATTTTTGGGAAATTTTCAATCACATACAAGTTTTTTTTAAACATATCAAATATGTACATACATATACCCCCATTTCAATTAGATACAAAATCAAACATAAAATTGGAGATTTGGAGATTATAGTAAAATGATATGTTTCCTACCACATTGTATCAAGATGATAATCCCCCTTATTTTTTTCTTCCTTTCTTTCTTCTTCATTTGTTTCGTCGGCCCCTCTTCTTATTTTTCCTTAAGATTTAGGCGTGAGTGGGTATGTATAAGTATATCCCTATTCCACCGCTTTTCAATTACTTCCTAGGTAAGCTTCTCTTATTCCATTTACCTTATTATTATAATATTATTATCTCTTAATGTATGTATGTGTGTGCAGCAATATGATATATATAAAAGGATTATGAAATCAAGTTGTCATTTGTTTACTACTATTTTATATTAGTATAGCATTATTACTTGTGCATATATATATATGCATACCCACCTAAATGACGTAAATGAGTATTTTCAGTCATTCATGTGTTCCATTGTTAGTGCATTTTATTATTATTATTATTATTATTATTATTATGAAATAAACTTTGATCCTTAAGAATTCATTCGAGTAGTTGACATCTGTAGTACTCGATCCACATGCATGATTCCTGAAATTGCCACACACAAAAATCAATTATTTCTGCATCAATGTTTCTCTTTTGATAGCCTACACATTTAAATCTACATATAAACTTAAGTGGAAATGCACTGATAACTTTCTTATTAGTGTACTACTCCAAATAAAATAAACAACTCTATGTTTACTCATTTCTTACATAAGTATTTAATTCCTGGCGTCAGCAAATAAAAGTGTCACAACTATTCTGACTCTGTTAGATCAATTTAAACTCCTCTACCATTCATCAATTCCATCTTGGCCTCCAAAGACTTTTCACGAAATTAAATGGCTCTAATTTATAGTTATAATTTTATAGCTTGTTCCTGCAGCTTTTAATTTCCCCCACTCTGGTTCTTGGTGAACCCCAAGTTCCATGCTTGTTCATATTTGGGGACTCAATGGCTGATAATGGAAACAACAATAATCTCCAAACGGCAGCCAAAGTGAATTATTTGCCTTATGGTATCGATTTTCCCGGTGGTCCTACTGGAAGATTCACCAATGGTCGAAATTTTGCTGATTTCATTGGTATAAGTATATAAATATGCTCTTCATTTTATATATCTATTTATTCATGTATTTTTTGAAATTAACATATGGGCACAATTAATATTGTTTCGTAAAAATAATCAATAATGATTAAATTAACATCATTCTATACATATGAATTATATATACAGTGTAATCGTTGCATAGATGTATTTACCTTTGAAATTAAATGCAGTATTATGATTTGACCAATCTTCTGACACTAATTGTCTGTCCTTGTTACAGGTGAATTATTGGGGGTTGACGGGTCAATTTTCCACATCCAACGGCTCCTTGTGCGTCGAAACTAGTAATGATACAATCTCCAGCCACTTGTCGACCGTCTTAATAGCCGTCTCCCAAATGCCAAATTTTTGTACGCCAAAGGCAACTCTAATGATGCATCCTACGGTAATTTATTATAATTAGAGTGTCGTCTTGTCTCGTAAAGATGTAATTTATTATACTAAAACATGCAATTGTGTCCACAGGAAATATCAAGATTATGAGGGAACCGTGTTGTGCCACGTCGGTAGAGAGAAAAGGGTTTTGTGTGGTGTAGCAACAGAGATGAATATCATCCCACTCAAGCTGTTATTTCCATCTCCGCAAATATTGCCTACAATTATTTGACGCCCCTACTAGCCCATCCCAATATCCACGTTTCCTGATATATACATATAGCTACATATATAGGTTTGTATCCATATTTGTTTGATGTTCCATCTTTTGTTTTTATTGTTGTCAAATAAATTTGTTATTCTATAACAAGCTTTTGAATTAATTTGCAAAATATTGAGATTATATATGTTGTTAATGACATCAAAGACCTTGTACACATTTTCGTTAATATTTAAAGGGTTAATTCTAAATAAATACACGATCTTCAAAATTATAATTAAAAACTTCAACTTTTAATATTATTGCAAATTGATACATATTTTTTTTTCCTCCCAGTGACATATGACATGGCTGGCAGATTTTTTATATAAATTGCACATTTTATTTATTTTGATACGTTATTCTGTTTTATTTATGATATTGTGACAAAAAATTCAAGATAACTTACACTCGTTATTGGATTTTCTGTCAAAATAATATAAAAAAAAAAAAAAAATCCGTGTAATTCTACATTACAAGTCCAGCGAGCCACGACATCCATCACCAGCCGAAGTAAAAAAAAAAAAATTAATTTGCAACAACATCAAGACTTGTTAACTATAATCTTGAAGATTTTACTTGACATAAATGTCGTGTATTTATTTAAAATTAAATCGTATTTAAATGACACATGTGTTAATTTTAATTATTTTTGTAGGGGGTCTTTGCTACTTTCTAGTATATTTATAATAAAAAAAAAGTTTCACTATTGCCCAGAAAACTCAAAAATAAGCTTTCATCACTAACTCAAAATTTCATTCGAATCATCTCATGCCCTCGAATTTGTTGAATGCAACGGTCACTTGCATGATCGAGTCCCTGGAGTTGATATCGTGCGTCGCCACCAAAAATAAAAGGGTATTTTCGTCTTTTTACCCAATCTTAAAAGATACTAGAAAGTGCAATTTTGAAAGAGGACTTACATGATTATGGATGGTGGTTGAATTTGCAGTTAGAAATGGTGATAGCAGTGTAGCCTTCGATAACATCAATGAGTCCAAACGTACGTGGTCAATCCAAATATGCTGCTCCTTTTTAAAAAACACACTTGATCAAGTTGCACAAAAAATCTACTCGTATTTTAAAACATTAATTAATTCTTGTCACTATTACAACTAATAGAAACACACATATTTTCACGTGGAAACCATGGTGGTTGCCAAGCATGTGCTCACCTGCATAGTACTGGCCCAGCAAATTAAATAATAACATATAATGAATTCTTTACCCTATTTATTCATGCACTCCGACCCTTAACCATTCATCTTTCATCTCTATCACAAAAATGGCTCTACTTTCTAATTATACTACCACTATTTTAAGCCTGTTCCTGCTACTACTTTCCCCAACTCTGCTTCTTGCTGAACCCAAAGTTCCATGCTTCTTCATTTTTGGGGACTCAATGGTCGATAATGGCAACAACAATAACCTCCAAACTTACGCCAAATCCAATTATTTGCCATATGGAATTGATTTTCCATCTGGCCCTACTGGAAGGTTCACCAACGGTCGAAATCTTGCTGATTTCATTGGTATATATATACTACATTATCTTATTATTAATGTTTTAATTTTTTTTGTGGTGATTATAAATGAGACATTAATTAATTAATTGAATGACATTGCAGCTGAACTATTGGGGTTTGAGAAGTCCATTCCAGCACTATCCCTTGCAACAAATGAGGATAATATTCTCAAAGGACTCAACTATGCCTCAGGTGGAGCTGGAATTCTTGACGAAACAGAAGCCAACTTCGTACGTAAAGGGGGTATTTTGAAAAAAATTATATATAAATTATTATAATCACTTAAAATTGTGTGTTAACTAAAGTGGACTCCCATTAGTGGATGGTGGATTCTGATCCATCGGATTAGACGGTCTTTAAGTCGGATACCGAGTTATTAGAAAAAAAAATCCAAAATTATATGCTAAACGCTGAAAATGAGTACTTTTGATAGTGTATAAACCTTCTCTAAATATCATTAATTTTTTTTTTAAACATTATCAACTTTTCATTTTTTTTTTTTTACAAATGTCAACTTCTACACTGTGAATCAATTTTTCCATAAGCACGGCTTGCATATTTATTTAAGGCTTCATATATAAAACTAATTAATTTTGGTTGTTTGTTTGCAAGGGAGATATCGTGACTACGAACGAGCAACTTTCAAATCACAAGAGCACGATTTCAAAAATAGTGAAATTACTTGGAAGTAAAAAAGCAGCAAAACGACATCTAAGCTCGTGCATATATTACATTGGAATGGGAAACAACGATTACCTGGCCAACTATCTCCCCCAACACTACGCCTCAACTTCCGAATATACCCCCAAACAATTCGCTGATCGTCTCATTACCGAATACACAAAGCAGCTTAAAGTAAGACTTTAATTCCCTAAACACCCTTTTCTCCTTAATTCACTAATTTATTTATACACTGAACACGATTCTTGTATTTTGAACAGAAACTGTACGGTTATGGGGCAAGAAAAGTAGCAGTGTTCGGGGCGGGTAAACTTGGGTGCACGCCCCAGCAAGTGGGCGCCTTCGGTACCACCAACGGCTCCTACTGCTACGAAAATACTAACGACATTGTTGCGATATTCAATACCAATCTTCAACTTCTTATCAACAATCTTAATAATCGTCTCCCACAAGCCAAATTTGTCTACGCTAAAGACTATTCCGATGATGATTCAATATATGGTACGCATATATAATTAAAATAAAATTTAGCTAAAAATATTTAGTGATTAAATATTATATATTTATATTATAGGTCAATTTTAAGTAATTAATTAATTATTTAGTTATGAATGATTGAATGTATATATGGATATTTTGAGGCGGGTTGTTGATATTTCAGATAAGTTTAAGGTTCGGAATGAAGCATGTTGTGCGACGTCGGCGGAGAGATACGGGCACTGCGTTGAGGGAGGTGCGACGTGTAGTAACAGAGATGAGTATTATTTCTGGGATGCATTCCATCCCACAGAAGTTGCTAATGCCATTTCAGCAAATATTGCCTACAACCATATGAGCCCACTATTTGGTCATCCCAGCATTGACGTTTGGTGATCTTAATTGGTGTTTCTACCGCCGGCTACTCTTTCATGTACCCTTTTCGTTTTCACTCTCCATGTCTAATAAATCATCTTGTTGTTTTATAACAAGGTTGAGTTTCAGAATTAATTAATTTGCAAATTATTGAGATTATTATTATGTTGTCAAAAAACATGAAGGATTTGTATGCATTTTCTGTTAATAATTATTTTAATTAACACCAACAATGTGATCATTTTAATTACTTTTATTTTAATTGTAACCAATATTTAATGAACGTACACCTGAAGTTTGCAGAATAACAATCTGAAAAATTAAAGAACAGTAATTTATTTATTCAATATAACTTGATACGTATATATAACTAATAACCTTTATAATAAAAAATATTTATCATTATTCTACTACAAAAGTGTAGGAGATTGAGATCAACGTTGATTGATAGAATGCAAGGCTAGTACTGAAAGTGAAGGCTCGTCATTAATTGTTAATTTGGATAATAGATAATATGTCATGAAATGGGAGTTGTGCTTTTTATTAATGTTAAGACTTACATATAGATAATATCAGCTTCGAGCGATTCTTTCCTGCATTGATGAACAAGACAGTAAACAATTAATTTGGTGCAACAGAAAGGCAGACTAATTGATGCAAAATTTAGAACAATCTTCAGAAACAATATTGTAACAAAACCTCCAATCGCTTTCGAGGATTTTGGACAACTTAATCACAATCGACAATCTTGATCCTTAAAATTCCAGGATTTTGGACATATGGGATCAACTTGAGAAGGAGATAAGATAAGGACAGGAAAAATAAATTCTTGGCAAGACCCATAATTGAACCTTTCTTTAAACCATACTCCATCTTTCAAACCTTCTCCAGTTATTATCCCTAATTCCCTATCCCTAATTCCCTATAATAGCCTTTATCATCATAACTAAGTTTAACCACTGTATATAGTTTACCTATACAGAGCCTCTATGTATTCAGAATAATCCAACATAAAGAAAATTCAAACATACAATCACAGGATAATATTATGTCTACATAGAAAAGAATAAATTATATAATTATGATAACTGCTGGAAACTAGCACATGTGATTTATGGGAAATTTAAATATATGGATGTTGTAAATTTAAGACTACCTGCCAAATTATTAAAGAGATTACCAGAAAAGGCAACATCTTGAAGTATTATCAAGAAAATCATATATATGAGACCAAGTTTCAAAATTCAAGAAAATGAAAGTTACAAAGAATTTAATCAAGATTTCACCTATAATCAACATGTAATTTCCATTCATCAATCTTACCAGGTTTGCAGCTTCTAGCATGTAAGACTATCTTTATTCACAATTCAACCCAACCCATTAATAAATAATTCATTTTTCACTCCTCCACATATATAATTTACAACTCAATTCAATCTTCTTCTTTTTCATATTTTATCAACAACCCAATCCAATCTAAAATAATTTTTGTTTTCTATTATTTAATAATTATATTTATTTAAAATAATTTTTTATTATATTAATAAAAGTGATATATTGAATTATTTAATTTTTAAAATTCATTATTTTAATAAAGAAAAAATTACTATGCACTTAAAATAAATTACGATTTTAATAATTAAGTTTAAATTACAATAATTAGAATACAAAATTGTAAATAAATATATCAAGTTACATATATTGAGAGCTTGGATAATCTTCTTTATTAAGAAAAGACTCAAAATTTGGATAATTTTGGGTGTTCGGATTATTTGGAGTATTAGAAAAATAGTTTGGATACATAGGATCCATGATAAAAATGATAGGAATTTGAAATATTAATAGAATGAGAAGATAAATGAGATAATATGAATTGTGATTCAAAATACATCAATATTGGTGTCTATTTATAGAGAAAAAAAATTATGAATTTTGATATAATTTTTTTTTTATGGATAATATCATATACTGAAAATCTAAAATAATATCCTATAAGAATATAAACATCCAATAAGAATAAGACACGTGGCAGGCAAAAGCCTTGAGAGCAGCGCCTTGATCTGTTTGGCTATCCGCACAGTTTGGTTTGGAGTATGCTAATTTTGATTTTTTTTTATTTTCTATTTTGTCCTTTTCTGTAGATTGGTTTGGTTACATTGCACCTAATCTGGTTCCTAGGAATTGTCTTCCTAATCAAGCAATATTATCAAATTAGTAATTGGTAGATTATATATTAAAAAAGAGTGTAAAAAATTAAAAAGGAGTGTAAAAAATTATATATTAATTGGTAGATTGGCGAATAAAAAAAAAAAAGAAATATTATCAAATTAGTAATTTAACCTTCATCAATCTTCACCAACACATCATTAAAGCCACTGAATCGTCTCTCTCCTCTCTCCGATCATCGATTTCCTCTCTCCAATCCTCCCTCCGCTCTCCGATCCCCACCGCGTTATCTTCACTCAGACCGTCCAGCTTACGAGAAGAGGGGATGAAGGTATTGGAAAATGGCCTTGAGAGTTTGAATCAGTTTTTAATTGTTGGCCTTAGACTGTTCCCATGGATTTAATTTAATTAATTTTGAAAATTAGGGGTTTGAATTGATTGATGATTAATTGTTGTTGTTGTGTTTAGCTAAGAGATTCAGTTGAGGTGCGCGAATGGGGTTTATATATAGGAAACTGGAACCGTATTATATATAATATTAATAATTTGGCAACAATTAAAAATTATTGAATATTCGCAATGACTAATATGAAGGTATTGAAAAGCGGCTTTAATGGTGTGTTGGTGGCGATTTGAAATGGGTTATTGAAATGGGTTGGGTTTGCTACAATATGGGGGCATTGTGCTCAAACTTTGAATAAAGTCATTATTAGAAAGTAGACGCATGTGAAAGTCATGGGTCGCTCCAATAATATAATCCAACTGCAACTTCTTCAATAGCCTATGCTTTTTACTCATCTTTGAAAATCATGTCTCGCCGGTGTAATATATGCAATCTAATCTTGTTTCTGCTTATAACTCTTGTAATTTCACCACCGCCTCTGATTCTGGGTGAACCCCAAGTTCCATGCTTGTTCATTTTCGGGGACTCACTTGTCGACAACGGCAACAATAACTATCTCCGGACGTCGGCCAAAGCCAATTATTGGCCTTACGGGATTGATTTTCCGGCGGGTCCTACCGGAAGGTTCACCAACGGTCGAAATGTCGCTGATATCATCGGTAGGCCCTTCCTTTTATTATTTTTCTGCCCAAATTAAATGTAGTAGTTGGAGTGAAGTGCGCACTGATAGTGATAGCCACATTTCCTTAATTAATTAAGGGCACTTAAATTTAAGAGATACAAACTTATCGATAGGTCCAATTTTTTTTTAAATATTAATATTTAATATATACAAAATAATTACACATAAATAATTATATTTTGACGTTCATTTCAACATCGCCTGTATATATGTAATCAATTTATTGTTATTAGTAAATTTTTAAAAAAATATATCTATTAGTAATTTGATTTTAAAAAAAATGAAGGAGTACAGTTCTGTGAGATCATTTCAATGTGACAGACATAATTTAAAAATTGATGTTTTAACACTATAAATTAAATAAATATTAATTTGTGACCTTTATCCATTACTTAATAATTCAAAAATATTGTTACTTCTCCCATATTTACAGCTGAACTATTGGGGTTTGAGCAGTCAATTCCACCATTTTCCGATGCTACAAATGAGGATATACTCAGAGGACTCAACTATGCCTCCGGTGGATCTGGAATTCTCGACGAAACTGGTGCCAATTACGTAAGTACAATCAATCATTCTCTCGTATGAACATTAGCCTATGTAATTTAATGTGTTAACGTAAGAAAATTAAAAATTAAAACTATGGAATTTCCCCTGTTTGTTTCCGTAGGGTGAAGTGATCAGTTTAAGCAAGCAACTACAGAATCACGAGATCACGATTTCAAAAGTATCCAAATTATTAGGAGATAAAAGAGCAGCAGAAACACATCTAAATTCGTGCATATACTACGCTGGAATGGGAAACAACGATTACCTCGCAAACTATTTCTCCAAATTCTACTCCTCTGCCACTCAATACACCCCAAACCAGTTTGCAGCTCTTCTAATTACTCAATATTCACACCAGCTTCGAGTGAGATTTATTTTCCCCACCTAAAATTTTTCAATTAATTTAAATATTTAATATATACTGTTAATTAATTGCAGAAACTGTACGATTACGGTGCCAGAAAAGTGGCAGTGTTTGGGGTGGGTAAATTAGGGTGTATCCCGCAGCAGTTGGTGGCGTACGGCGCCACCGATGGGTCCCACTGCTTCGAAACTAGTAACGACGTTGTTCGGTTTTTCAATGAATATCTTCAGCTTCTAATTATCGATCTGAATATTGGTCTCCCGAATGCGAAATTTGTGTACTCCAGTTCTAATAATGCATCATCATATGGTAGACATGATTTATGTGTTGTTTTTGAATTGTGAAGAAGAAATTGAAATAATTTGATGATGGTGATTTTAATTTTCAGGTAATATTAAGATTTTGAGTGAGGCGTGCTGTCCCACATCGGAGAATGGTGAGAGTTGTGGGGAGGGGAGTGTTCCGTGCGACAATAGAGATGAGTATTTTTTCTGGGACGAATTTCATCCCACTGAGGCTGCTAATTTGATTGCTGCTAATAATGCCTACACTCATATGTTACCCCTCATTGCAACTCCAGTTGATGTTTCCTGATTTCTGTATTTTGCATCATCTGGGATTATACTAGCTACCATCGTTTCATTCTTTTCCTTCGGGTGTTTTACTGGACTCTCTGTTAATTTTATTATTTAATAATATGTATATCGCCCTCATTCCTTACGTTTGATTTTACTATTTACAGTTTTACACTTTGCACGGATTTTTAAGGGGTGCATTTAGTTATTTATGAAATTATTTAGGATGGCTTTTGTGTTCGTATACCCTCATGAGACGCGTTTAATAATTGGAGATGTGAAATTTTACAGAATTAAATTGGTGGTATATTATTAAAAAGAAAGGAAAAAGGAAAAAGAAATAGAGAATGAGCTACAAAATGCAAAAGGTAATAAAAATGGGCAATACACCATAACGATAAGAAGCCCCAAAAGGGCTGGAAGGTACACCAAACAACTAAAAACTCAAAACATAATATGGCCCAAAAGGCACTAGACTAAGGAACAGTTGGGCCCAATAAATATTTCATTAAATACTGGCCCAAGAAAATAAAAGGAAATTTAACCGAATTAGAATCAAAAGTATTCGGCCCAATTTATAGTGGCTCAATGTCAGGCCAGCAGAAGTCAACAATCTAGACGCCGTCAACACAATCGGCATAGCCAACACAACAGCCGTGGAAATGAAACTGAATCCATCCATATTCCAATTTTCAGTTTCACAAAAATGATAAAAACTTGTATGAACCTGGTTCATGCTATGAACTTGATTTTTAGTTCATGACATTTGACCCTACCCCTGCGGGATAATAATGATTTAGTGGTTTAAAAAATGTGTTGAAAATGAATTTAATGAATCAAATAATTCAAGTTAAATAAATTTAACCCGATTAACGGGATTTACTTTAATTAAAAATTGCGATTTAAAGCAATAAGTTGTGGCCACAATGCTAAAAAAGCTGACTTTGCTTTTTTGAGTTCAAACCCGCCAAGTCAACTGTTTTTTTTTATTAAAGACAATCAATTACAATAGTTTCCTAACATAAGTCATTACAATAATTTTTTCTACCATCGGGGCACATGACAACATCATTTCATCTCCGTGTTTTGAACCCGGGACCTTAAGGTCTCAGGTGGTGAAGCTCTAATCACTTGAGCTATCCACACTTGACATACGATTTTTCTTATTTTTTACTTGGATTGGGTATTTTAAAAAGTGTGATGATACGCTCATTCAAACCGTTAACTGAAATATTAAAATTGTCGATTTATGATCAACCAACATTTGGTTTTATTTATTTATTAATTTGTGATTACCACTCACTTAATCTCATCAACCTACGTATACTCTGAACTTGGAGTGGTGTAATTTACATTACATCTCAGACAAAAAACACCAATGACTATGATTCAGCTTTAAACTCTTACTCATGAATTTCATTATATACAAGAAAAATGAATTTTAAACACGTGAACTACTAACATTTTAATGCGCCTTCCATGAATGCAGCATTCCCCTGTCAAAACTAAAAAATAATGTTTTTCCTGATATATATACTTGAGAGTTGAGAAGTGTTCGTAGGTCCTAAATAATTTAGACTATTTAAATTTGGCACAAAAGTTGGCTTTTTCTGATGGCCAAAATCATATTTCAATTCCCACGGATGCTATTGCTTGGTATAGCTAGGTAAGCCTAATTAACAGCTGAAAAAATTAGGTTCACAAAATTCCAGTACAGAAAATGATTTAGTACTCTAACTGAAGACAGGGTCGATCCTAGGAATTATCGAGCTTGAGTCGATTTTTAAATTGAAACCTTTTCAATATAAATTTATAAATTTACAATACTAAATATAAAAAAAATTAATACTTAAAATAATACGACGAATATATTTAAAATAGAACTTGTTATACATTTTTAGTCATTTAAAAAAAACAAGTTCATTATCCCATTAAAAAAAAAAAAATCCAGTTTATCACGATTTCCTTAACCCAATGTATTCTCAACTTTATTATTTTTCTCTACGACTATTTATTTATTAAAACTAAAATATATATTGATATCGCCTACTTGATTTTGAGTTAAAATCTTCATTCGCTTACCCTTTTTTTAGATATATTCATAAGGTATGACAAAAGATAATTTAAAATTAAAATATTAAATATACACCGTTAAATATGTTAAATTAAATTGTAATTTTAAAATTAGAGTTTGAAATTGAGGATTTCTTCCCTGAATTTGTGACTCATAGAAAAAATATATTAAATCGTATGCCTTAAGTTGTTTTTCTTAATGCTTTGGTAATTTGGGACAGAAAACATTTAAAAATGGGTTAAGAAAATCATCATGATTCAAATTCATAACCTCGCCCAAAAAAATTAATAATGGGTTGTTAAATTTAAATTGAAATTTTAAATTTAGAGTTTGAAATTGAGGATTTCTTCCCTGAATTTGTGACTCATAGGAAAAATATATTAAATCGTATGCCTAAGTTTTTTTTATTAATACTTTGGTAATTTGGGACAAAAAAAAATTATAATAATGGGTTAAGAAAATCATTATGATTCGAATTCATAACCTCAAAAAAAAAAAAAATGGGTTAAGAAAATAATCAGGATTCGAACCCATAACCTCACAAAAATAAAAACAAACATCAACAGCTCGGACAACACAATTATAGTTTAAAATTTTGAAAAATTATGTGTATATATAATATGATATGTACATATATAATTACGAGCTCCGAAAATATATTGACTCATTCCGCCTGAAGGAAGGCGCGGCCCTAATTGAAGATAACATGTCATACGCCCTCATGAAAATCGGATGAGATCACCTATTCTATAAATGGTTATCCACTTTGTTGTATTCTATAATATAGATAAATGACACGTGAAATAATATAAAATATACAACGAACTGTCATACCCTGAGTGAATGTGTTAAAAATCTAAAAGGGTGAAACAGCAATAGAATACGAAAAATGGAATGAGAAAATTGAACCTCAAGAAAACATATTAAAAATAGTACTTATTAATTGGAGCAGTAGTAGTCTTATTAATTGCATCAAACCAACTTTAAATCTACTGCTGGGCTAGAGTTCGAATGTCAACTGGAGAAGCATCCGTTGGTAACAAAGAAGTGTACGATCTCAAAGCCGTACCACCATTCACAAGCTCCGTCGGGTGAAAATTGTCGAAAAATATATACTAACTTCTGTTACTACACGGACTTATGTTCCGTACACACTGTCCCGTTAGCCTTTCCACTTTACAACACGGAGCATTCACAACTCCATGTGTATTAATTCCTAACGGGTCGGGTTGAAAACTCGTACCCGCTGCTGATGGATCTCCACTTGAAATGCTGGTAACGTTTATATAGGTAAACTTGGCACCCGGAGCCGGAAGATTGTTATTCAAGTCGTTAATGAGTGAAATTAGTCTGTTATTAAATAAGGTCGTTGCATTATTAATGAAACCCACACATGGCTCATTGGTAGGGTAAAGGCCTAATTCTTGAGGTATGCAACCTATTAATATAAACCAATCCCGAAAACCGCCACTTTTCTTGATCCAATGTTGTATAATGTCTGAAATTAAAAAAAAAAAGATTTATGTATTTTTGTCATGTGTTATGTGTAATATAAAAATTAAAATGAAGGTGCGAATGACTTAATTACCCTTAGTTGTATAGAGAATTTTTGAATCAAAATATCTGCAAACTCTCCAGGTGTGTTTAAAAGACGAGATAGGGATATTTTTAGATAATAGTTGTTGATGTAATCGTTGCTGCCCATGTTAACGACGTACAAGCACCGCCGGAGGTATTCGGCCGTCGCCGTTCCGTTTCGGAGAAGTCCGGCGATATTATTGATTGTCACTTGATGATTTCAAAGTTGATTATCCATGCTGATCCGGCCACCTTAAAAAAGGGACCAAGTTTAATAATTAAATTAAGCATACATATGAAAATTACAAATTTTAATAAACAGTTATAATGAATTACCAATTGTGCCCCGGACTCGTCAAGGATTCCAGCTGCTCCTGATGCATAATTTAAACCTTCGAGAATATCATCGCCTCTTGTAGTAGCAAAAGGTGGGATTGGATTTGGAAAACCCAAGAATTGAGCTGCAATTGTCAAAAAATTAGTTAGCACTTAATTAATTTTTGTTTGGTATATATAATAAGTTGAGATAAAAAGAAAACAACTATCTAACTCACTTATGAATACAACATTAACAATAAAATAAAATATGAGATTGAAATGAGAGGTCGATCGATATACCAAGAAAATCGGCAATATTTTTTCCATTAGAGAACCTTCCAGTGGGGCCCTCCGGGTAATCAATTCCATATGGTGGATAATTAACTTTGGCCAATGTGATTAGGCGATTGTTATTACCATTGTCAAGTAATGAATCTCCAAAAAAGAATAAGCCAGGAACTTGTTGTTGGGCTTGCACCAACACTTGAGTTTTCATGAAAAGACAGATGATAGTTATACATATCAAAATTTTAATTGTAGTCGCCATTTTTTTTGGAATAGCTTAAGGAAATTTGTATTCTTATAATACGGCTTATATAGTTTGTAAGTTTGCATGAGCTAATATACGACTTAGAAGTGCATTATTTAGAATTCTAGAGGCTCTTTACTTGATTTAAGTTGACCACGACTTTGCGCCACTTAAATTTATTAAAAAGGTATACTATAATAACAAAAAAAAAATAAAATAGCAGAGTATTTAATCTAAATAAAAAATAAAAACTCTCAGAGGAAGAAAATTGGTTTTTTTTTCCTATCCCGTGAATGGAGTTGACCGGTTTAGTAAATTAAATAAAAAACTGCAATGAAAAAAATATCCTCCTCGGGCCTCCATTATCTTCAATAACTAATTTCCATGAAATGGTGCGAACATGTTTTAGCTAGTTTGGAAAATGACATATATGATAGTATGAAATCATAAATATGCCCTATTAAAATAGGGTTTAGAAGTTTCGAGCCATTTGAAATTAATGGGTTTAAGTAAATGGAATTTTAACTCAATACTTAATGGCCTATTATTTAGTACCATAAATGCGTTAAAATAAATGTAAGTTTGGAATTCGATCTATTCAATATTGATTTGAGACTCAATATTTTACTTTGTATTTGACAAAGTATAGTGTGAACAAATTTTACGGTGAAACTGGTTAAGGAATATGACTTATATTACTAAAGAGTGTGACTTTTTACTGTAAAGAGTGTGACTTTTTACTATAAAGAATATTACTCATAAAAGTGAAGGGTGTGACTTATATTATAACAAAGAGTGTCGTAGTGATAACTGAAGGGTGTAACTTATATTACTAAAGGGTGTGACTTATATTACTAAAAAGTATGTCTGTAAAAAAAAAACCAGTTTCACGGTGAACAAGTTTGTATTTTTTTTTTTGAAAGATATTGTACTTTGTATTTTAAAATAACTACTCCTATACTGCAGTACGTGTATTAAATTACATATTAATTAATATCTCCATATACGTATTTAAACACAATTAAAAAAATGGAACATTAAATTAGAATAAGAAATTTTAATCAGCTATATACTCATAGAACATTGATGGGGAGAATCGTACACTTTATCATTATTACTCAAAGCTATTATTATTACTTTTTCAACAAGTAGGCAAAAAATCATACGATACAGATTATAAATTAGTATAAATATTTATTATTATTAAAATATTAAAATATAATGTTCAATTATATTTTATCTCGTGGTAAAATTTAATCACACAATTGTGGAAAATGGTCCTTGTATATTTTTTAAAGCCCACTAGTTTAAAGGTAAACCTCACCGTTTTTCACGTTTACCAGCTTTTCCAGTTTCATGGAGTATGAAAAGGCCATTACAGATATAAGTGGGCTATTGCACGATTTTTTTTAATTCTATTTAATAAGAAGATGCCTCTTAATTGCAAAAATATTACAATCTGAAATCTTTACTGAGGAAAATAATAAACCTTTTGATTGCAAGGAGGAAGGGCCTTTGAATTAATATTACAATATGGGATCTCTAAGGAGGAAAAGAATTGTTAGGCTATATATATATATATATATATACAAAAATAATTTTGGGCCTGAAAGTTAAATCTATTCCACCGTGCCACTTTTTCATGTTTAAATTATATTACACTTTCTAGATTTTTAACATATGACATCAATGAGTCCAAACGTACGTGGTCAATCCAAATATGCTGCTCCTTTTTAAAAAACACACTTGATCAAGTTGCACAAAAAATCTACTCGTATTTTAAAACATTAATTAATTCTTGTCACTATTACAACTAATAGAAACACACATATTTTCACGTGGAAACCATGGTGGTTGCCAAGCATGTGCTCACCTGCATAGTACTGGCCCAGCAAACTAAATAATAAAAAATAATGAATTCTTTACCCTATTTATTCATGCACTCCGACCCTTAACCATTCATCTTTCATCTCTATCACAAAAATGGCTCTACTTTCTAATTATACTACCACTATTTTAAGCCTGTTCCTGCTACTACTTTCCCCAACTCTGATTCTGGGTGAACCCCAAGTTCCATGCTTGTTCATTTTCGGGGACTCACTTGTCGACAACGGCAACAATAACTATCTCCGGACGTCGGCCAAAGCCAATTATTGGCCTTACGGGATTGATTTTCCGGCGGGTCCTACCGGAAGGTTCACCAACGGTCGAAATGTCGCTGATATCATCGGTAGGCCCTTCCTTTTATTATTTTTCTGCCCAAATTAAATGTAGTAGTTGCACTGATAGTGATAGCCACATTTCCTTAATTAATTAAGGGCACTTAAATTTAAGAGATGCAAACTTATCGATAGGTCCAATTTTTTTTTAAATATTAATATTTAATATATACCAAATAATTACACATAAATAATTATATTTTGACGTTCATTTCAACATCGCCTGTATATATGTAATCAATTTATTGTTATTAGTAAATTTTTTAAAAAAATATCTATTAGTAATTTGATTTTAAAAAAAATGTAGGAGTACAGTTCTGTGAGATCATTTCAATGTGACAGACATAATTTAAAAATTGATGTTTTAACACTATAAATTAAATAAATATTAATTTGTGACCTTTATCCATTACTTAATAATTCAAAAATATTGTTACTTCTCCCGTATTTACAGCTGAACTATTGGGGTTTGAGCAGTCAATTCCACCATTTTCCGATGCTACAAATGAGGATATACTCAGAGGACTCAACTATGCCTCCGGTGGATCTGGAATTCTCGACGAAACTGGTGCCAATTACGTAAGTACAATCAATCATTCTCTCGTATGAACATTAGCCTATGTAATTTAATGTGTTAACGTAAGAAAATTAAAAATTAAAACTATGGAATTTCCCCTGTTTGTTTCCGTAGGGTGAAGTGATCAGTTTAAGCAAGCAACTACAGAATCACGAGATCACGATTTCAAAAGTATCCAAATTATTAGGAGATAAAAGAGCAGCAGAAACACATCTAAATTCGTGCATATACTACGCTGGAATGGGAAACAACGATTACCTCGCAAACTATTTCTCCAAATTCTACTCCTCTGCCACTCAATACACCCCAAACCAGTTTGCAGCTCTTCTAATTACTCAATATTCACACCAGCTTCGAGTGAGATTTATTTTCCCCACCTAAAATTTTTCAATTAATTTAAATATTTAATATATACTGTTAATTAATTGCAGAAACTGTACGATTACGGTGCCAGAAAAGTGGCAGTGTTTGGGGTGGGTAAATTAGGGTGTATCCCGCAGCAGTTGGTGGCGTACGGCGCCACCGATGGGTCCCACTGCTTCGAAACTAGTAACGACGTTGTTCGGTTTTTCAATGAATATCTTCAGCTTCTAATTATCGATCTGAATATTGGTCTCCCGAATGCGAAATTTGTGTACTCCAGTTCTAATAATGCATCATCATATGGTAGACATGATTTATGTGTTGTTTTTGAATTGAGAAGAAGAAATTGAAATAATTTGATGATGGTGATTTTAATTTTCAGGTAATATTAAGATTTTGAGTGAGGCGTGCTGTCCCACATCGGAGAATGGTGAGAGTTGTGGGGAGGGGAGTGTTCCGTGCGACAATAGAGATGAGTATTTTTTCTGGGACGAATTTCATCCCACTGAGGCTGCTAATTTGATTGCTGCTAATAATGCCTACACTCATATGTTACCCCTCATTGCAACTCCAGTTGATGTTTCCTGATTTCTGTATTTTGCATCATCTGGGATTATACTAGCTACCATCGTTTCATTCTTTTCCTTCGGGTGTTTTACCTGGACTCTCGGTTAATTTTATTATTTAATAATATGTATATCGCCCTCATTCCCCACGTTTGATTTTACTATTTACAGTTTTACACTTTGCACGGATTTTTAAGGGGTGCATTTAGTTATTTATGAAATTATTTAGGATGGCTTTTGTGTTCGTATACCTTTATGAGACGCGTTTAATAATTGGAGATGTGAAATTTTACAGAATTAAATTGGTGGTATATTATTAAAAAGAAAGGAAAAAGAAATAGAGAAGGAGCTACAAAATGCAAAAGGTAATAAAAATGGGCAATACACCATAACGATAAGAAGCCCCAAAAGGGCTGGAAGGTACACCAAACAACTACACAACAAATTCTCGTACTAAAAACTCAAAACATAATATGGCCCAAAAGGCACTAGACTAAGGAACAGTTGGGCCCAATAAATATTTCATTAAATACTGGCCCAAGAAAATAAAAGGAAATTTAACCGAATTAGAATCAAAAGTATTCGGCCCAATTTATTGTGGCTCAATGTCAGGCCAGCAGAAGTCAACAATCTAGACGCCGTCAACACAATCGGCATAGCCAACACAACAGCCGTGGAAATGAAACTGAATCCATCCATATTCCAATTTTCAGTTTCACAAAAATGATAAAAACTTGTATGAATCTTGCTTACGCCTTTAACTTGATTTTTAATTACAGATTTGACCTCTACCCAATATATATCTGGTCGTTTTTAGTGGTTTAAAAAATGTGTTGAAAATGAGTTTAATGAATCAAATAATTCCTATTGCTAGGTAAGCCTAATTAACAGCTGAAAATTAGGAATGTGTCAAAACTTAGGTTCACAAAATTCCAGTACAGAAAATGATTTAGTACTCTAACTGAAGACAGGGTCAATCCTAGGAATTATCGAGCCTGAGTCGATTTTTAAATTGAAACCTTTTCAATATAAATTTATAAATTTACAATACTAAATATAAAAAAAATTAATACTTAAAATAATACGACGAATATATTTAAAATAGAACTTGTTATACTTTTTTAGTCATTTAAAAAAAACAAGTTCATTATCCCATTAAAAAAAAATCCAGTTTATCACGATTTCCTTAACCCAATGTATTCTCAACTATATTATTTTTCTCTACGACTATTTATTTATTAAAACTAAAATATATATTGATATCGCCTACTTGATTTTGAGTTAAAATCTTCATTTGCTTACCCTTTTTTTAGATATATTCATAAGGTATGACAAAAGATAATTTAAAATTAAAATATTAAATATACACCGTTAAATATGTTAAATTAAATTGTAATTTTAAAATTAGAGTTTGAAATTGAGGATTTCTTCCCTGAATTTGTGACTCATAGAAAAAATATATTAAATCGTATGTCTTAAGTTGTTTTTCTTAATGCTTTGGTAATTTGGGACAGAAAACATTTAAAAATGGGTTAAGAAAATCATCATGATTCAAATTCATAACCTCGCCCAAAAAAATTAATAATGGGTTGTTAAATTTAAATTGTAATTTTAAATTTAGAGTTTGAAATTGAGGATTTCTTCCCTGAATTTGTGACTCATAGGAAAAATATATTAAATCGTATGCCTAAGTTTTTTTTATTAATACTTTGGTAATTTGGGACAAAAAAAAAATTTAATAATGGGTTAAGAAAATCATTATGATTCGAATTCATAACCTCACCAAAAAAAAAAATGGGTTAAGAAAATAATCAGGATTCGAATCCATAACCTCACAAAAATAAAAACAAACATCAACAACTCGGACAACACAATTATAGTTTAAAATTTTGAAAAATTATGTGTATATATAATATGATATGTACATATATAATTACGAGCTCCGAAAATATATTGACTCATTCCGCCTGAAGGAAGGCGCGGCCCTAATTGAAGATAACATGTCATACGCCCTCATGAAAATCGGATGAGATCACCTATTCTATAAATGGTTATCCACTTTGTTGTATTCTATAATATAGATAAATGACACGTGAAATAATATAAAATATACAACGAACTGTCATACCCTGAGTGAATGTGTTAAAAATCTAAAAGGGTGAAACATCAATAGAATACGAAAAATTGAACGGGAAAATTGAACCTCAAGAAAACATATTAAAAATAGTACTTATTAATTGGAGCAAACCAACTTTAAATCTACTGCTGGGCTAGAGTTCGAATGTCAACTGGAGAAGCATCCGTTGGTAACAAAGAAGTGTACGATCTCAAAGCCGTACCACCATTCACAAGCTCCGTCGGGTGAAAATTGTCGAAAAATATATACTAACTTCTGTTACTACACGGACTTATGTTCCGTACACACTGTCCCGTTAGCCTTTCCACTTTACAACACGGAGCATTCACAACTCCATGTGTATTAATTCCTAACGGGTCGGGTTGAAAACTCGTACCCGCTGCTGATGGATCTCCACTTGAAATGCTGGTAACGTTTATATAGGTAAACTTGGCACCCGGAGCCGGAAGATTGTTATTCAAGTCGTTAATGAGTGAAATTAGTCTGTTATTAAATAAGGTCACTGCATTATTAATGAAACCCACACATGGCTCATTGGTAGGGTAAAGGCCTAATTCTTGAGGTATGCAACCTATTAATATAAACCAATCCCGAAAACCGCCACTTTTCTTGAACAATAAAATAAAATATGAGATTGAAATGAAAGGTCGATCGATATACCAAGAAAATCGGCAATATTTTTTCCATTAGAGAACCTTCCAGTGGGGCCCTCCGGGTAATCAATTCCATATGGTGGATAATTAACTTTGGCCAATGTGATTAGGCGATTGTTATTACCATTGTCAAGTAATGAATCTCCAAAAAAGAATAAGCCAGGAACTTGTTGTTGGGCTTGCACCAACACTTGAGTTTTCATGAAAAGAGAGATGATAGTTATGCATATCAAAATTTTAATTGTAGTCGCCATTTTTTTTGGAATAGCTTAAGGAAATTTGTATTCTTATAATACGGCTTATATAGTTTGTAAGTTTGCATGAGCTAATACACGACTTAGAAGTGCATTATTTAGAATTCTAGAGGCTCTTTACTTGATTTAAGTTGACCACGACTTTGCGCCACTTAAATTTATTAAAAAGGTATACTATAATAACAAAAAAAAAATAAAAAATAGCAGAGTATTTGTGAGAGTAATTAGAAGACCACCCTTAATTGGTGATTAGGGAAAACTGAATTATATACAGTCATATACAATAAAGTTTCCGTGATTAGGGGAAACAAAATCAAAGAAAAGTAAATGCAGAGATACAACAATAAATACAAAAGAATATACAAAAGAATATTCTATGAACTAAAGAATATTCTATGAACTAGTCAACGTTTCCCTTAATAGTATTTAGTCTAAATAAAAAATAAAAACTCTCAGAGGAAGAAAATTGGTTTTTTTTTTCCTATCCCGTGAATGGAGTTGACCGGGCCTCCATTATCTTCTTCGGGCCTCCATTATCTTCAATAACTAATTTCCATGAAATGGTGCGAACATGTTTTAGCTAGTTTGGAAAATGACAGATATGATAGTATGAAATCATAAATATGCGCTATTAAAATAGGGTTTAGAAGTTTCGAGCCATTTGAAATTAATGGGTTTAAGTAAATGGAATTTTAACTCAATACTTAATGGTCTATTATTTAGTACCATAAATGCGTTAAAATAAATGTAAGTTTGGAATTCGATCTATTCAATATTGATTTGAGACTCAATATTTTACTTTGTATTTGGCAAAGTATAGTGTGAACAAATTTTACGGTGAAACTGGTTAGGAATATGACTTATATTACTAAAGAGTGTGATTTTTTACTGTAAAGAGTGTGACTTTTTTACTATAAAGAATATTACTCATAAAAATGAAGGGTGTGACTTATATTATAACAAATAGTGTTGTAGTGATAATTGAAGGGTGTAACTTATATTACTAAAGGGTGTGACTTATATTACTAAAGAGTATGTCTCTAAAAAAAAAAATCAGTTTCACGGTGAACAAGTTTCACACCATACCAACTCTTTGTATTTTATTTATTTTTTATTTGAAAGATATTGTACTTTGTAATTTAAAATAACTACTCCTATACTGCAATACGTGTATTAAATTACATATTAATTAATATCTCCATATACGTATTTAAACACAATTAAAAAAACGGAACATTAAATTAGAATAAGAAATTTTAATCAGCTATATACTCATAGAACATTGATGGGGAGAATCGTACACTTTATCATTATTACTTTTTCAACAAGTAGGTAAAAAGTCATACGATACAGATTATAAATTAGTATAAATATTTATTATTATTAAAATATTAAAATATAATGTTCAAATTATATTTTATCTCGTGGTAAAATTTAATCACACAATTGTGGAAAATGGTCCTTGTATATTTTTTAAAGCCCACTAGTTTAAAGGTAAACCTCACCGTTTTTCACGTTTACCAGCTTTTCCAGTTTCATGGAGTATGAAAAGGCCATTACAGATATAAGTGGGCTATTGCACGATTTTTTTTAATTCTTTTTAATAAGAAGATGCCTCTTATTTGCAAAAATATTACAATTTGAAATCTTTACTGAGGAAAATAATAAACCTTTTGATTGCAAGGAGGAAGGGCCTTTGAATTAATATTACAATATGGGATCTCTAAGGAGGAAAAGAATTGTTAGGCTTATCATATATATATATATATATATACAAAAATAATTTTGGGCCTGAAAGTTAAATCTATTCCACCGTGTCACTTTTTCATGTTTCAATTATATTACACCTTCTAGATTTTTAACATATGAATACAAAATCAAGGTGGTTCATTGATTTTTTTTTTATATATTTCACTTATCATCTATCTATATTACAGAACATATAGTGGAATAGGTGATATTATTCCGAGTCAAACGGGCGAGGAGCACCTGTTTGTATCGAAGACGGGGACTTTGATAATTCTTTTTCGTAATTGGAATCAACTAAGATTTTTTTAATAATTAATCATAAATAATTTCAATTTATCAATTGAACTAGCTCAAGTGATTAAAGCACCATCATTTATGATATGAGGTCATATGTTCGATTCATCATTTGTTCGATTAAAAAAAATCAATAATAATGAGATATAAGAACGTAACAATGTGGCTCTTCCATGGCCCTATTTCGAATATTTTGATAGATTGTCTACTACAGCCTACTGTGATTGTGGGCCTACAAAGCAAGCATTTACGGCCCAATATATATAAATTAAATAAGTAGTATATTCTATTGAGTACAATTTCTTTAAAATGGAGAGTTAAAATACACGGAAGCTGTAAATTAAATTCCTATACCCTATATACTAAATATTAATTGTAAATGGCAATGAAATCAATTTAGCTCATTGTTTTTCAAAGCTAGACTAGTTCATGGAAACTATATATAAATCGTCACTCAGAACTTCCAATATCACATATTTACAAATGGAAATAATTACTACTACAAAATGGATTCTCGTAAGCATTTTGTACGTTGCCATGAAAACAGAAATATTAATCCAGGCCCAACAACAAGTTCCGTGCTTATTCTTTTTTGGAGACTCATTAGTGGATAATGGTAATAACAATATGCTCAAAACAATCGTCAAAGCAAATTATCGACCTAACGGGATCGATTATCCACGTGGCATTCCAACTGGCAGATTCTCTAATGGACGAAATCTAGCTGATTTTCTTGGTAATTTATTTTTTTTTATTTTTTTATCGGACAAAGTTAGTTGTTAGTAATTAGTACACCAAACTCCCAAATGCTCCACGAAATTGTCAATCCACCTTTTAACTCCCATAACTCCAATTCGTTCACAGAGGGAATCGAACCTGGGTCTCCCACTCAAATGAGGAGCCCAGTGACCAGGTGGGCTAAACCACCTAGTTAATTTATTTATTTATTCTTTTCACTCTCTTAAACTCAAAATTAAATAGTACTCCGTAATTAGTTTCTTGATTAAATAAATATTTTTTGCAGCTGAATTCTTGGGGTTCAGTACTCCAATCCGACCATTTGCGACATCAAGTGACTCAGATGTTTTGAGAGGAGTAAATTATGCATCAGGAGGGGGTGGAATTCTCGATGGGACGGGGATACAATTGGTAAAGTAACACTTGCGGTGCACTAGTTCGACAGTGCAATTAATGCAATCTTGATCTAATTTTGACTAAATTCTTTAGCCAATTTTTTTTTTCATAAAATGAATAATTTTTTGTTAAAATTAAATCAAATTTTCACAAGTTGCACATGCAATTGGTGCATGTATAGAAGTCTTTGCCTATTATGTAACATTAAAGTAGGCCTCTCGTGCAATTCACTTATATTTTTTTAAACGTACAACTTATTTCAACGAAATGCTCACCTTGTTCTACACTGAATAACTTGAATGTTTCAGTGAAATTAGTTGCACGTTTAAAAAAATGCACGTGAGGTGTACATTGCACGACCTGATGCATACAAGACTTTGACATAACATAAATTTTGCTTCGTTTTGAAATTGGTCCCGATTGTTTTGACGTTTTGATTTTGGTCATGCAAGTTATCAAAAAAATTGAAATTGATCATTTAACTTGTTGTATAGCCTAGTAGGTCACCAAATAGGTAATTGTCACATATGTAATTATTTTATTATTTTTATTAATTTCGAAATGCCACCTAAACTTCTTTAATCCTAATACTTTTGGACAGAATCATCGTACAACAATAAAGCGAATTTCTGACTTATTCGGAAATCAAACTGCAGTAGATACCCATCTCCAACAGTGTTTGTACGTTATTAACTAAGTGTGTATTTGCAAGTACTAATGAATAGTAAAAAGTACTACTAAAAGGCATAAGTTGTGAGGATGCAACTTAAAAAATAGGTGTTTTTGCCCCCTCAATAGTAGTTGCAAACACCACCTCAATATTAGGCCTCAATTGGAAGATCTAATAACTCCTAAAAGCCTCTTCTACTAAGATAAGAAACTGATTGGTAGCATCTATTAAAATCCCGGCGACGCAGAACTTATCGGCTGACCCGCTCTTATTTTACCCCCAAACACTGTTCACCTCAATGGAAATAATACCTTCTCGAACATGATATTAAATTAAACCGACTTGAACAGTAAAATTTATGACAAATCTACCTTCACTCATTCATTTTTATTATTACTTTATTCTTCCTTCCCCTTCATCTACCTTCTTCCTTCCAAAGACGGTGGCGATATATGACGGCGACTACCGCTGCGCCGCCGCCACTGCATCGTCCTCCGCCCCCATCCACCATCCCCCTCAATTCCCCCATAAAAGTATCGAATGTTCTAAGCATACCTTCAAACATAGAAAGTGGGGACCAAAATTACCTGCTGGATTCATTCAAAGTTTGAGCACAATGCCCCCATATTGTAGCAAACCCAACCCATCTCAATAACCCATTTCAAATCGCCACCAACACACCATTAAAGCTGCTTTTCAATACCTTCATATTAGTCATTGCGAATATTCAATAATTTTTAATTGTTGCCAAATTATTAATATTATATATAATACGGTTCCAGTTTCCTATATATAAACCCCATTCACAAGACCTCAACCCAATCTCTTAGCTAAACACAACAACGACAATTAATCATCAATCAATTCAAACCCCTAATTTTCAAAATTAATTAAATTAAATCCATGGGAACAGTCTAAGGCCAACAATTAAAAACTGATTCAAACTCTCAAGGCCATTTTCCAATACCTTCATCCCCTCTTCTCGTAAGCTGGACGGTCTGAGTGAAGATAACGCGGTGGGGATCGGAGAGCGGAGGGAGGATTGGAGAGAGGAAATCGATGATCGGAGAGAGGAGAGAGACGATTATCTCAAAAATTTAATGATGCGTTGGTGAAGATTGATGAAGAATAAATTACTAATTTGATAATATTTCAATTTTTTTTTATTCGCCAACCTATCAATTAATTTATAATTTTTTACACTCTTTTTTAATAGGTCATAACAATCAATTTTATAGCATTTTTTCTTATTAAAATAATTATGGAATAATTATTTTTACAATTTTTTTAGAATTACCAATCGGGGCTTAATTGCTTGATTAGGAAGACAATTCCTAGGAACCAGATCAGGTGCAATACAGAAGGGTGCACAGCTTAATTGCTTGATTAGGAAGACAATTTCTAGGAACCAGATCAGGTGCAATAAGAAGGGTGCTGTGCACCCTTCCCACCCGTGTATGCGCTCGTGTGTGATCTAATGATGGGGTGCACCCTCTTGTACAGTAGGTAATCCCCTCCCCAATTCTTATAAGGGGATGTTTGGTTCACGTGACTTGATTGATTAGGTGTGATAGGACTGTATGAGATTGAGTAAGATTTGATTGATTTGACTGGATTTATTGAATCAAGATATGCATTTGGATTGTAGGATTAGATTGAGGGATTAGATGAGATACATATTGAAATGTCATAAATACCTTTAAATTGAATTGAAACAATCACATTTCATTCTTGTGAATCTATTCAAATAATAGAAGGACAATTTGTAATATTGTATAGGATATGTTCTATCTCACCTTTCACATGGGATTGACATATCTCTCCATAGAAGGATTTTATACATTTTCTATCTGGACTTGAAGTATATCATGGGTCCTAATCTCGCAAACCAAATGATGAAATAGTTGGGATTAAAATTCTAATCATGGTCTATCCCGATTAATCTCGTGAACCAAACGGGACACTTAGCTTATCCTGTTGGGTTCTCAATTCGAAATGGAGGTTGATGCACGGGTGATTTGTGTAATGCTGAATTTCATGTTCCACTTTTCATATTTTTAATATATTATTTTAAAAATATGATAATTGTTAAATATTTTTTTATTATTTTATATATAATTTATTTTTATTTTTTATTATTTTGTGTGTCATCCTTCTTTCCACATTATATGAGACCTTTCCCTTTTTTTTCTGTGTGTCATCAAAATTGTACTCATTTCGTTTTGACATGTTATACATAAAGGTAAATTAAATACGTTTATGAACACAATTTTTTTTATCTTTATCGTCCAACAATCACTTAATTACTCAAGTTATCATTATACTTTACTCATAATCAATTATATTATTCATAAATAAACTTAATTTACTTTTCTATACAACATGTCAAAACGAAATGATCACGGTTTTAATGGACGGAGGAAGTATTATATTATATTAATATAATACGAATATTAACTCTAATATTGTACACATATACTGTATAAAATAAAACATGAAGATGAAAAAGAAAACATCTGAGCACGTTTAATTAAGTCGATATATATATAATCAAGTGTGAATAGCTCAAGTGATTAGAATTCCACCACCTGAGACATTGAGGTCTCGAGTTCGAGACACGGAGATGAAATATTTATTCCCTTTTGTGGTGGTCCCTCTCTTGTGGTGGTCCCCCTGTTGTTGGATTCTGGTTTGATTCTTGGTCTTGGTCAGAGTTCCGATTTCATTGGTTCCCATTTTGTGGTGATTGCAATTCTGGTCTATAGCGAGATAAAATGATGTTGTCATGTGCTCGATGGTATAAAGAATTATTGTAATTGATTATCTCATGGAACTATTGTATTGTAATTGATTGCTTAAAAAAAAAATGATATATATATATATATCTATATATATTCACGTGAGGTCTATTATCCAAATTAACAATTAATGACGAGCCTTCACTTTCAGTACTAGCCTTGCATTCTATCAATCAACGTTGATCTCAATCTCCTACACTTTTGTTGTAGAATAATGATAAATATTTTTTAGTATAAAGGTTATTAGTTATATATACGGATCAAGTTATATTGAATAAATAAATTACTGTTCTTGAATTTTTCAGATTGTTATTCTGCAAACTGCAGGTGTACGTTCATTAAATATTGGTTACAATTAAAATAAAAGTAATTAAAATGATCATATTGTTGGTGTTAATTAAAATAATTATTAACAGATAATGCATACAATTATCCTTCATGTTTTTTGACAACATAATAATCTCAATAATTTGCAAATTAATTAATTCAGAAACTCAACCTTGTTATAAAACAACAAGTTGATTTATTAGACATGGAGAGTGAAAACGAAAAGGGTACATGAAAGAGTAGCCGGCGGTAGAAACACCAATTAAGATCACCAAACGTCAATACTGGGATGAGCAAAGAGGGTGCTCATATGTTTGTAGGCAATATTTGCTGAAATGGCATTAGCAACCTCTGTGGGATGGAATGCATCCCAGAAATAATACTCATCTCTGTTACTACACGTCGCACCTCCCTCAACGCAGTGCCCGTGTCTCTCCGCCGACGTCGCACAACATGCTTCATTCCGAACCTTAAACTTATCTGAAATATCAACAACCCGCCTCAAAATATCCATATATACATTCAATCATTCATAACTAAATAATTAATTAATTACTTAAAATTGACCTATAATATAAATATATAATATTTAATCACTAAATATTTTTAGATAAATTTTATTTTAATTATATATGCGTACCATATATTGAATCATCATCGGAATAGTCTTTAGCGTAGACAAATTTGGCTTGTGGGAGACGATTATTAAGATTGTTGATAAGAAGTTGAAGATTGGTATTGAATATCGCAACAATGTCGTTAGTATTTTCGTAGCAGTAGGAGCCGTTGGTGGTACCGAAGGCGCCCACTTGCTGGGGCGTGCACCCAAGTTTACCCGCCCCGAACACTGCTACTTTTCTTGCCCCATAACCGTACAGTTTCTGTTCAAAATACAAGAATCGTGTTCAGTGTATAAATAAATTAGTGAATTAAGGAGAAAAGCGTGTTTAAGGAATTAAAGTCTTACTTTAAGCTGCTTTGTGTATTCGGTAATGAGATGATCAGCGAATTGTTTGGGGGTATATTCGGAAGTTGAGGCATAGTGTTGGGGGAGATAGTTGGCCAGGTAATCGTTGTTTCCCATTCCAATATAATATATGCACGAGCTTAGATGTCGTTTTGCTGCTTTTTTACTTCCAAGTAATTTCACTATTTTTGAAATCGTGCTCTTGTGATTTGAAAGTTGCTCGTTCGTAGTCCTGATATCTCCCTTGCAAACAAACAACCAAAATTAATTAGTTTTATATATGAAGCCTTAAATAAATATGCAAGCCGTGCTTATGGAAAAATTGATTCACAGTGTAGAAGTTGACATTTGTAAAAAAATAAAATAATGAAAAGTTGATAATGTTTTAAAAAAAAAAATTAATGATATTTAGAAAAGGTTTATACACTATCAAAACTACTCATTTTCAGCGTTTAGCATATAATTTTTTGGAATTTTTTTTTCTAATAGCTCGGTATCCGGCCTAAAGACCGTCTAATCAGGTGGATCAGAACCCACCATCCACTAACGGGAGTCCACTTTAAGTCAGAGCTATCTTTAACACACAATTTTAAGTGATTATAATAACTTATATATAATTTTTTCAAAATACCCCCTTTACGTACGAAGTAGGCTTCTGTTTCGTCAAGAATTCTAGCTCCACCAGAGGCATAGTTGAGTCCTTTGAGAATATTATCCTCATTTGTTGCAAGGGATACTGGTGGAATGGACTTCTCAAACCCCAATAGTTCAGCTGCAATGTCATTCAATTAATTAATTAATGTCTCATTTATAATCACCACAAAAAAAATTAAAACATTAATAATAAGATAATGTAGTACATATATACCAATGAAATCAGCAAGATTTCGACCGTTGGTGAACCTTCCAGTAGGGCCAGATGGAAAATCAATTCCATATGGCAAATAATTGGATTTGGCGTAAGTTTGGAGGTTATTGTTGTTGCCATTATCGACCATTGAGTCCCCAAAAATGAAGAAGCATGGAACTTTGGGTTCAGCAAGAAGCAGAGTTGGGGAAAGTAGTAGCAGGAACAGGCTTAAAATAGTGGTAGTATAATTAGAAAGTAGAGCCATTTTTGTGATAGAGATGAAAGATGAATGGTTAAGGGTCGGAGTGCATGAATAAATAGGGTAAAGAATTCATTATTTTTTATTATTTAGTTTGCTGGGCCAGTACTATGCAGGTGAGCACATGCTTGGCAACCACCATGGTTTCCACGTGAAAATATGTGTGCTCTATTAGTTGTAATAGTGACAAGAATTAATTAATGTTTTAAAATACGAGTAGATTTTTTGTGCAACTTGATCAAGTGTGTTTTTTAAAAAGGAGCAGCATATTTGGATTGACCACTTACGTTTGGACTCATTGATGTCATCGAAGGCCCCTACTTAATGCAGTACTATGATTTGACTAATTTTCTGACACTAATTGTCTGTCCTTGTTACAGGTGAATTATTGGGGTTTGACAGGTCAATCCCACCATTTTCAAATGCAACAAATGAGGATATCCTCAAAGGAGTCAACTATGCCTCAGGTGGAGGTGGAATTCTTGATGAATCTGGAGCCTATTTCGTAACCACCATTTCTCTCTCTCGTATATATATAAATTAACACGCCTGCATATTTATTTATTTATTAGATTTAGCACGGCCTTCATAAGTAAGTAATTGTGAATTATTTTCTCCATTACATAATTCGTTTGCAAGGGAGATGTCGTCAGTTTGAACGAGCAACTTTCCAACCACGAGACCACGATTTCAACGATATCAAAATTACTAGAAAGTAAAAAAGCAGCAAAACAACATCTAAAATCGTGCTTATATTACATGGGAATGGGAAACAACGATTACCTCACCAACTATCTCCCCAAACACTACTCCTCAACCACACAATACACCCCCAAACAGTTCGCTGCTCACCTCATTACTAAATACTCAAACCAACTTCAAGTGAGATTCACTTAATTTAATTCCCTAAACGCGATTTTCTCCATATTATAAACACGATTCTTCTAATTTAATTAATTTGTTCAACAGAAGCTGTACGATCATGGCGCAAGAAAAGTAGCGGTGTTTGTGGCCGGAAAACTAGGGTGTATTCCTTTGCAGGTGGCCGCCTACGGTGCATCCAACAATCTAACAAACTAGGAAATATCAAGATTATGAGGGAACCGTGTTGTGCCACGTCGGTAGAGAGAAAAGGGTTTTGTGTGGAGGGAGGTTTAGCGTGTAGCAACAGAGATGAATACTATTATCATCCCACTCAAGCTGTTATTTCCATCTCCGCAAATATTGCTACAATTATTTGACGCCCCTACTTGCCCATCCCAATATTCACGTTTCCTGATATATACATATAGCTACATATATAGGTTTGTATCCATATTTGTTTGATGTTCCATCTTTTGTTTTTATTGTTGTCAAATAAATTTGTTATTCTATAACAAGCTTTTGAATTAATTTGCAAAATATTGAGATTATATATGTTGTTAATGACATCAAAGACCTTGTACACATTTTCGTTAATATTTAAAGGATTAATTCTAAATAAATACACGATCTTCAAAATTATAGTTAAAAACTCCAACTTTTAATATTATTGCAAATTGATACATATTTTTTTCCTCCGGTTAGTGACAGATGACATGGCTAGCCAGACTTGCCATGTAGAATTGCACAGTTTATTTTGATACGTTATTCTGTTTTATTTATGATATTGTGACAAAAAAATCAAGATAACTTACACTCGTTATTGGATTTTCTGTCAAAATAATGTAGCAAAAACATAAAATAAAATTAAATGTAATTCTACATTACAAGTCCAGCGAGCCACGACATCCATCACCAGCCGAAGTAAAAAAAGGTATTAATTTGCAACAACATCAAGACTTTTTAACTATAATCTTGAAGATTTTACTTGACATAAATGTCGTGTATTTATTTAAAATTTAATCGTATTTAAACGACACATGTGTTAATTTTAATTATTTTTGTAGGGGGTCTTTGCTACTTTCTAGTATATTTATAATAAAAAAAAAAGTTTCACTATTGCCCAGTAAAACTCAAAAATAAGCTTTCATCACTAACTCAAAATTTCATTCGAATCATCTCATGCCCTCGAATTTGTTGAATTCAACGGTCACTTGCATGATCGAGTCCCTGGAGTTGATATCGTGCGTCGCCACCAAAAATAAAAGGGTATTTTCGTCGTTTTACCCAATCTTAAAAGATACTAGAAAGTTCAATTTTGAAAGAGGACTTGCATGATTATGGATGGTGGTTGAATTTGCAGTTAGAAATGGTGATAGCAGTGTAGCCTTCGATGACATAAATGAGTCCAAACGTACGTGGTCAATCCAAATATGCTGCTCCTTTTTAAAAAACACACTTGATCAAGTTGCACAAAAAATCTACTCGTATTTTAAAACATTAATTAATTCTTGTCACTATTACAACTAATAGAAACAAACATTTTTTCAAGTGGAAACCATGGTGGTTGCCAAGCATGTGCTCACCTGCATAGTACTGGCCCAGCAAATTAAATAATAACATATAATGAATTCTTTACCCTATTTATTCATGCACTCCGACCCTTAACCATTCATCTTTCATCTCTATCACAAAAATGTCTCTACTTTCTAATTATACTACCACTATTTTAAGCCTGTTCCTGCTACTACTTTCCCCTACTCTGCTTCTTGCTGAACCCCAAGTTCCATGCTTCTTCATTTTTGGGGACTCAATGGTCGATAATGGCAACAACAATAACCTCCAAACTTACGCCAAATCCAATTATTTGCCATATGGAATTGATTTTCCATCTGGCCCTACTGGAAGGTTCACCAACGGTCGAAATCTTGCTGATTTCATTGGTATATATAAAAAATAAAAACTCTCAGAGGAAGAAAATTGGTTTTTTTTTTCCTATCCCGTGAATGGAGTTGACCGGGCCTCCATTATCTTCAATAACTAATTTCCATGAAATGGTGCGAACATGTTTTAGCTAGTTTGGAAAATGACAGATATGATAGTATGAAATCATAAATATGCGCTATTAAAATAGGGTTTAGAAGTTTCGAGCCATTTGAAATTAATGGGTTTAAGTAAATGGAATTTTAACTCAATACTTAATGGTCTATTATTTAGTACCATAAATGCGTTAAAATAAATGTAAGTTTGGAATTCGATCTATTCAATATTGATTTGAGACTCAATATTTTACTTTGTATTTGGCAAAGTATAGTGTGAACAAATTTTACGGTGAAACTGGTTAGGAATATGACTTATATTACTAAAGAGTGTGATTTTTTACTGTAAAGAGTGTGACTTTTTACTATAAAGAATATTACTCATAAAAATGAAGGGTGTGACTTATATTATAACAAATAGTGTTGTAGTGATAACTGAAGGGTGTAACTTATATTACTAAAGGGTGTGACTTATATTACTAAAGAGTATGTCTGTAAAAAAAAAAAAACCAGTTTCACAGTGAACAAGTTTCACACCATACCAACTCTTTGTATTTTTTTTATTTTTTTTTGAAGGATATTGTACTTTGTATTTTAAAATAACTACTCCTATACTGCAATACGTGTATTAAATTACATATTAATTAATATCTCCATATACGTATTTAAACACAATTAAAAAAATGGAACATTAAATTAGAATAAGAAATTTTAATCAGCTATATACTCATAGAACATTGATGGGGAGAATCGTACACTTTATCATTATTACTCAAAGCTATTATTATTACTTTTTCAACAAGTAGGTAAAAAGTCATACGATACAGATTATAAATTAGTATAAATATTTATTATCATTAAAATATTAAAATATAATGTTCAAATTATATTTTATCTCGTGGTAAAATTTAATCACACAATTGTGGAAAATGGTCCTTGTATATTTTTTAAAGCCCACTAGTTTAAAGGTAAACCTCACCGTTTTTCACGTTTACCAGCTTTTCCAGTTTCATGGAGTATGAAAAGGCCATTACAGATATAAGTGGGCTATTGCACGATTTTTTTTAATTCTTTTTAATAAGAAGATGCCTCTTATTTGCAAAAATATTACAATTTGAAATCTTTACTGAGGAAAATAATAAACCTTTTGATTGCAAGGAGGAAGGGCCTTTGAATTAATATTACAATATGGGATCTCTAAGGAGGAAAAGAATTGTTAGGCTTATCATATATATATATATATATATATACAAAAATAATTTTGGGCCTGAAAGTTAAATCTATTCCACCGTGTCACTTTTTCATGTTTCAATTATATTACACCTTCTAGATTTTTAACATATGAATACAAAATCAAGGTGGTTCATTGATTTTTTTAATATATTTCACTTATCATTTATCTACATTACAGAACATACAGTGGAATAGATGATATCATTCCGAGTCAAACGGGCGAGGAGCACCTGTTTGTATCGAAGACGGGGACTTTGATAATTCTTTTTCGTAATTGGAATCAACTAAGATTTTTTTAATAATTAATCATAAATAATTTCAATTTATCAATTGAACTAGCTCAAGTGATTAAAGCACCATCATTTATGATATGAGGTCATATGTTCGATTCACCATTTGTTCGATTAAAAAAAATCAATAATAATGAGATATAAGAACGTAACAATGTGGCTCTTCCATGGCCCTATTTCGGTCTACTACAGCCTATTGTGATTGTGGGCCTACAAAGCAAGCATTTACGGCCCAATATATATAAATTAAATAAGTAGTATATTCTATTGAGTACAATTTCTTTAAAATGGAGAGTTAAAATACACGGAAGCTGTAAATTAAATTCCTATACCCTATATACTAAATATTAATTGTAAATGGCAATGAAATCAATTTAGCTCATTGTTTTTCAAAGCTAGACTAGTTCATGGAAACTATATATAAATCGTCACTCAGAACTTCCAATATCACATATTTACAAATGGAAATAATTACTACTACAAAATGGATTCTCGTAAGCATTTTGTACGTTGCCATGAAAACAGAAATATTAATCCAGGCCCAACAACAAGTTCCGTGCTTATTCTTTTTTGGAGACTCATTAGTGGATAATGGTAATAACAATATGCTCAAAACAATCGTCAAAGCAAATTATCGACCTAACGGGATCGATTATCCACGTGGCATTCCAACTGGCAGATTCTCTAATGGACGAAATCTAGCTGATTTTCTTGGTAATTTATTTTTTTTTATTTTTTTTATCGGACAAAGTTAGTTGTTAGTAATTAGTACACCAAGCACCCAAATACTCCACGAAATTGCCAATCTACCTTATAACTCTCATAACTCCAATTCGTTCACCGAGGAAATCGAACCTGGGTCTCCCACTCAAATGAGGAGCCCAGTAGTCAGGTGGGTTAAGTCACCTGATTAATTTATTTATTTATTCTTTTCACTCTCTTAAACTCAAAATTAAATAGTACTCCGTAATTAGTTTCTTGATTAAATAAATATTTTTTGCAGCTGAATTCTTGGGGTTCAGTACTCCAATCCGACCATTTGCGACATCAAGTGACTCAGATGTTTTGAGAGGAGTAAATTATGCATCAGGAGGGGGTGGAATTCTCGATGGGACGGGGATACAATTGGTAAAGTAACACTTGCGGTGCACTAGTTCGACAGTGCAATTAATGCAATCTTGATCTAATTTTGACTAAATTCTTTTAGCCAATTTTTTTTTTTTTAAAATGAATAATTTTTTGTTAAAATTAAATCAAATTTTCACAAGTTGCACATACAATTGGTGCATATATAGAAGTCTTTGCCTATTATGTAACATTAAAGTAGGCCTCTCGTGCAATTCACTTATATTTTTTTAAACGTACGACTTATTTCAACGAAATGCTCACCTTGTTCTACACTGAATAAGTTGAATGTTTCAGTGAAATTAGTTGCACGTTTAAAAAAATGCACGTGAGGTGTACATTGCACGGCCTGATGCATACAAGACTTTGACATAACATAAATTTTGTTTCGTTTTGAAATTGGTCCCGATTGTTTTGACGTTTTGATTTTGGTCATGCAAGTTATCAAAATTTTTGAAATTGATCATTTAACTTGTTGTATAGCCTAGTAGGTCACCAAATAGGTAATTGTCACATATGTAATTATTTTATTATTTTTATTAATTTTGAAATGCCACCTAAACTTCTTTAATCCTAATACTTTTGGACAGAATCATCGTACAACAATAAAGCGAATTTCTGACTTATTCGGAAATCAAACTGCAGTAGATACCCATCTCCAACAGTGTTTGTACGTTATTAACTAAGTGTGTATTTGCAAGTACTAATGAATAGTAAAAAATACTACTAAAAGACATAAGTTGTGAGGATGCAACTTAAAAAATAGGTGTTTTTGCCCCCTCAATAGCAGTTGCAAACACACCTCAATATTAGGCCTCAATTGGAAGATCTAATAACTCCTAAAAGCCTCTTCTACTAAGATAAGAAACTGATTGGTAGCATCTATTAAAATCCCAGCGACGCAGAACTTATCGGCTGACCCGCTTTTATTTTACCCCCAAACACTGTTCACCTCAATGGAAATAATACCTTCTCGAACATGATATTAAATTAAACCGACTTGAACAGTAAAATTTATGACAAATCTACCCTCACTCGTTCATTTTTATTATTACTTTATTCTTCCTTCCCCTTCATCTACCTTCTTCCTTCCAAAGACGGTGGCGATATATGACGGCGACTACCGCTGCGCCGCCGCCACTGCATCGTCCTCCGCCCCCATCCACCATCCCCCTCAATTCCCCCATAAAAGTATCGAATGTTCTAAGCATACCTTCAAACATAGAAAGTGAGGAGCAAAATTACCTGCTGGATTCATTCAAAGTTTGAGCACAATGCCCCCATATTGTAGCAAACCCAACCCATCTCAATAACCCATTTCAAATCGCCACCAAACACACCATTAAAGCCGCTTTTCAATACCTTCATATTAGTCATTGCGAATATTCAATAATTTTTAATTGTTGCCAAATTATTAATATTATATATAATACGGTTCCAGTTTCCTATATATAAAACCCCATTCAAGACCTCAACCAATCACTTAGCTAAACACAACAACAACAATTAATCATCAATCAATTCAAACCCCTAATTTTCAAAATTAATTAAATTAAATCCATGGGAACAGTCTAAGGCCAACAATTAAAAACTGATTCAAACTCTCAAGGCCATTTTCCAATACCTTCATCCCCTCTTCTCGTAAAAGTGGGCCAGTCCGAGTGAAGATAACGCCAAAGGATCGGAGAGCGGAGGGAGGATTGGAGAGAGGAAATCGATGATCGGAGAGAGGAGAGAGACGATTCAGTGGCTTTAATGATGCGTTGGTGAAGATTGATGAAGGATAAATTACTAATTTGATAATATTTCAATTTTTTTTTATTCGCCAACCTATCAATTAATTTATAATTTTTTACACTCTTTTTTAATAGTTCATAACAATCAATTTTATAGCATTTTTCCTTATTAAAATAATTATGGAATAATTATTTTTACAATTTTTTAGGATTACCAATCGGGGCATAATTGCTTGATTAGGAAGACAATTCCTAGGAACCAGATCAGGTGCAATACAGAAGGGTGCACAGCTTAATTGCTTGATTAGGAAGACAATTTCTAGGAACCAGATCAGGTGCAATAAGAAGGGTGATGTGCACCTTCCCCACTATTAGATCACACACGAGCGCACACACACCGTGTATGCGCGTGTGTGATCTAATGATGGGGTGCACCCTCTTGTACATTAGGTAATCCTCCCCAATTCCTATAAGGGGATGTTTGGTTCACGGGACTGGATTGATTAGGTGTGATATGACTGTATGAGATTGAGTAAGATTTGATTGATTTAACTGGATTTATTGAATCAAGATATGCATTTGGATTGTAGGATTAGATTGAGGGATTAGATGAGATACATATTGAAATGTCATAAACACCTTTAAATTGAATTGAAACAACCACATTTCATTCTTGTGAATCTATTTAAATAATATAATGACAATTTGTAATATTGTATGGGATATACTCTATCTCAACTTTCACATGAGATTGACATATCCCTCCATGAAGGGATTTTATACATTTTCTATCCGGAGTTGAAGCATATCATGAGCCCTAATCCCTCAAACCAAACGATAAAATAGTTGAGATTAAAATTCTAATCATGGTATATCCTGATTAATCCCGTGAACCAAACGGGACACAAGGTTAGCTTATCATGTTGGGTTCTCAATTCGAAAGGGAGGTTGATGCACGGGTGATTTTTGTGTAATGCTGAATTTCATGTTCCACTTTTCATATTTTTAATATATTATTTTAAAAATATGATAATTGTTAAATATTTTTTTATTATTTTACATAAAGTTTATTTCTATTTTTTATTATTTTGTGTGTCATCCTTCTTTCCACATTTTATGAGACCTTTCCCAACGAGTTCACCTTACCTGAATTTGATGGAAATTCTTGCAAACACGAGCGCAAAAAACCGTAGTAGTATTTTACTTTTATATATATGCTAAATACCATGAAAATTATTTCGGAAAAAACATGTAAAATTAATTAGTGTTTTTCCCTTTTTGTTATTTCACAATTATTATGTATATAAAATTGAATAAATGGAGCTTTGTGTCCGGGAATGGCTAGAATATATTAGACAGTTTCAAATAACATTTTAAAGGAGAGTATAGTATAGAGTCGAACATATCAATAATATTACTAATAGTCACATGAACCAAAAAATAAAAAAAATTAAAATCCTCTCCAAACCCTATGTGATCTGTTAATTAAATAACCTTGTATACTAAATATTAATTACTTGCAAGTACGGTAATGAATTCTACGAAGCCGCGGCGGTACTTTTTCAAATTAAATTAATTACGCTAGCTAGCTAGCTCATACAAACTATATAATCGTCATTTTACACTTTCACATGCATGCATGCATATTCACAAATGGCGATTACTACTACAAATTACATATTCATAACTATCCTATTTTTTGCCATGAAAACCGAAATCTTAACACAAGGCCAACGAGTTCCTTGCTTGTTCTTCTTTGGAGATTCACTATTCGACAATGGGAATAACAATATGCTCAAAACAATCATCAAAGCCATTATCCACCTTATGGGATTGATTATCCTGGTGGCCTTCCAACTGGCAGATTCACTAATGGACGAAATATTGCTGATTTTTTCCGTTAATTCTCCTTCTCGACCTTCAAATTTCGAATTAATATATACTAATAATTTACATGCACCCATTCAAATCTCATACTAATATGTACATGTAATAATGTACACCTTATAATGCCATTTTTTTCAACTATATATATACTATATAATATATGAGATTAATCAAGTACGTGCTAATTAATTAAGTTGTTGATTAATTTATGCAGCTCAACATTTAGGATTTAGTAATCCAATCTCAGCATTTGCGACATTAAGCGACTCAGATATTCTGAGAGGTGTAAATTATGCATCGGCAGATGGTGGAATCCTGGATGTGACCGGAATACAAGTGGTACTCATGATGATCAATTATACATATAATCTTTAACGTTTTTATTTAAAAAATAGTAAATTAATCAAGTTAATTTTTTGAAATTGTTTTTAATGTAGGGTGAGCGGATCAGCCTAAACAAACAACTCGAAAATCATCAAGTAACAATCGGTCGTATTTTAGGTTTGCTCGGAAATCAAACAGCAGTAGATCACATCTTGAGCGGTGCTTGTACGTTTTTTGCTTCGGAAATGAAGATTATGTTAACACTATTATTTTCCACTATCTCCAATCCGCCCTCTCTACACGCCAGATCGGTATGCAGAGCTACTGGTTCACAAATTATCTCAACAACTAATGGTAATTAATTACATGATAATTAAGTAATTGGCTATTCACACCCCAATTTTCTTTAAAGACACCCCAATGCTTGGTGAAACATACCAAAAAAAGTAATTAAAAAAGAAAAAAACCTCTTTAAGTGACTTCAAACTCTCAAATATATCCTTATGTTTTATAAATGTTATATCTTTCATATTTAGCTCATTTAAACTAGACATTTTCAAGATAAATATTAGAAGAAAAACGAGCTTAAAAAAATATAATATATATAAAGTATAAATGTATTTTTGAGGATATAAAATTATTTGAGGGGTAATTTTGACTTTTTCAGTATGTTTTACTAAATCTAACTATGTTTAGGTGGGTTGTGTAGTGTTGAGAAAATTGAGGTGCAAATGGTCTCACCCCTGATTTAATTTGTTTTTTTAATTTTAAAGATGAGAAATTTATAACAATATTAATATATATATGTATATTTTACAGAATTTGAATAATCTCGGATCAAGAAAAGTTGTAGTTTATGGACTCACTACATTAGGTTGCTTACCTGAAGTGAAGATTCGTTACCCTCCTATCAATGGATCTCCATGTGTTGATTTCGTTAATTAGGGTGTGGAATTATACAATAAGAAGCTATTTTCACTCCTCAACAACTTTAATACAAATTTACCAGATGCCACACTATACCTTCGTAAACATCACCGATCTTTCATCAGCAAATCCTTCAGCTGTTGGTACGATTTTTTTTTAAAAATTTAATTTTTTTTTTTTTTCTCTCTTCGGAATTTACATAATTTGTAGCTTGGTTGAAATTGATACTGATTATAATTAATTTCAGGTACTAGAGTTAACAATGCTGCATGCTGTGAAGTTGGTATAACGGGACTATGTGTTCCAAATGGAGTTGTGTGTAGTAATAGAGATGATCATTATTATTGGAACAACTATTATCCAACCCAGATTGTGCATCGTGTTTTCGCTTTAAGGGGATACAACGCGACTACCATGTGATGATGCATTTTCAGTTAATTTAAAGTTGTGTAATGCGAATAAATAAAGTAAATCATGTTTATGATTATTAGAATGTATTGATTAAAACGGTTTCAGGTTTTATAAACCTGGAGAAATAATTAATAAAAGCATGCTATCAGATTTATTATATATTATTATCGTAAGAATTTTACTCTCTTTCTTATTGCATTGGGATGGGCACGCTATAATTAAGAAATCAATTCCAAATTAATTATGGTTTTGAATATATACTTTGATGGATTATCTGCAGTACTAACAGTGGGCCCTGCGAAGAAACTGAAGCAATATTCTTGTTTAAATTGTTATATTTAAATTTTTCTTGTTTCTACTGCAAAATCCAATTCATGTGCATCTATATATCTAACTAGTAAGTTATGACCATAAGCAATTCAGTAAGATGAAACCTTGTAGAAAGAAAATGGGCTAGTTAATTAAATATGGAAGGACATAATAAAACATATCAATATGCAGATTAACAAACAACTTGTGTTTCAAAATACATTACTCATAATACTAATTAGGTAAGTAATTATAGGAGTTTATGATGAGTTAACACGATAATCTCCTTAGCGCGTACATTATAATTGCACTACATAACATATGATTAAGCTTCAAGGATCGATGCAGAAATTAAATTTACATCTTCAAAACGTTGTTTGGTAGGATTAATTAATAATTATATATATATTGAATATGAATCTAGCTTAGATTCATATTTGTCTTACACCAGTTGAAGTGGTGGTTGGTCTTGCCTAGAGTAGTCATCATTTGGCTGCAATCCATTGATTTCAAAATAGTTTCGAGCATCGAACGGCTGAGGTTGAACCAGCTCAAAATCCGAACTTCCTGGCATCAAATTCATGTGCTGATGGGCTCTCTCAGTTTCAGCTATCTACACAATTAATTAATTAAACTCATTAATTTCTATATATTTTAAAAAAAAAATTAACGGCCAAATATGTCTAATTATCATCCATCATAAAACTAATTAAATTAAATGTGAGGATTTACCTTTGCTCGAAGGTACTGATTGTTGTGATGTAGCTCGATCTCCTGCTGCCAATTTCATGTTACGTGACCAAAGTAACATAATCAGACACCACTAAGAAATAAATTTGGAGACTTATAAAATTAATTTAATCCTGGAGATCAATCTAGCTAGATTGAGAAAATTTATGATTACTTACCCTTTTTTGCATGTATTCAATTTCAGCAAACAGCAACTCATTCTGAAAAAAATGCAGTATAGATGAATAAGTAATTATCAAAATTATTAAAGTAGGTAGAGTGTAAATTAATACGTGCCTTCTTGGATCGAATTCGCCTGATTCCGTTTTCGACCTTGTTCTCCAGATTCTTGAGATCCTTCCCTTGTAAACCTCCTAAAGACTCACCTAGCATGTGCCTGCAGAATGCAATGCATGATGATAAATAGTCTAGCTAAATTCATAACGGAGGAATTGAATTACAAAAACGGAAAAAAATCATCTACAATAATTAATTTGAGAAATTAACCATAATTAAATACCTGGTTTCAGTCTGCAACTTAGTGATCTGCGCACGCATTTTCGATGATTCTTGCTGGTAGTACTGACAACATTGAAAAGACTACTTTTGAGTTTTGTTGGAAAATAGTTAGTTAATTAATGCATAGTTGGTAATTAATCACATGCACTTCTTTTGCTGTCAAAAATATTGGAGAAATTTCGCATATCAATTGAATGAATTGATCATGAGCCTCAACACTTATTATATTGTTTTGGAAGAACTATGAATGTAGAGTGTAAATGAGTCAAGTCGAGCAGTGTCAACTTCGAATTAATTTAATTAAAATTTTTAAATTCAAAACTCGCGCTCGATTGTACTCAATTCTTTTAAACTCATGAAGCTCCAGTCTATAACTTACATAACATTTATTAGAGATTTTAATTAATTTTACTTATAATTTGATATAATTAGCTTTAATTCAAAAAAAGAAAGAAAGATATAATATATATATATATAATTTTATGTATTATGAGGAAAATGGTAGAAATTATATGGGTTTTATTAGGCTCGCGAGCCTAATGTTACTGAGTTCAAACTTGGCTCAATTAATTACATTCGATTTAATTTCAATCTTTTTTTCCCCAGTTCGAGCATTAATAGCTGGTGAGGTTGGGTCAATTCACTTACACCACTATATAGATATGTGATCACTTGAGACCATTAGTTTCTATGGAATATAAATCAGATTAAAATTAAAAAGTCATAAAGGGAAAAACTTGAAATTTTACCTGAGTATTAGCTTCAGATATAGAGCTATTATTTGAGGAATCCGAGGAAGCTTTCTTGTACCTCTCAATGGTTTCTTTCACACTGCAACATTTGAATAAATAACAATTTATTTTAAAATATTTACATATACATTATTGACGTGTATTAGTATATATGTGCATATAAATGGAGTACACCACACTCAATATATTTCACAAGTGTAGTATTTAAAATCAAGAAATCAGAATTATGTCACAGTTACTGGTTAATACTCAAGATTTGTCCATCCAGTTAAAAACCAAGAGGTAATAGCATGATCAAAAAGTGATTGAAAAGGCCAGGAACGTATTTGATCAGTAATATTCTGTCAACTCAAAATGTCATTTTGCATTATTCAATATAGTAAATTGAAATGAATACAACAGAGACAATATATCCCCTCATTTCTTAAATATTCTACAGCTACCTTAATTTCCTCGAGGCACTGATTGGCTGCCATTGCCAAGCTGGCACCAGATCTGTTAATATGATTGGCCCATACTTTTAGGACTCACTAACTTGTAAATCCTCTTATTGTACCATGGATAATACCATGATAAACTCCACTTTTTGAACCCTAGATTAATATAAAATCCTTTTTTTGTTTTCGAGAAATGAACACAATACACAACCATCAAGTTTAAGAGAAATCAGAATTCAGAACTTTCTCATTGGAGGACAAGAATCGAGGTCTTTTTACAATTTTACTGCTTTGCCCTCCTCTCAGATCTGTTTTATTCCTCTTAGTAGTTTAGTTTCTTCAGCATTAATTTCAGAATTTTTTAAAAGATTCAAACTCAGATAATTAATAAAAAGAAAATTGGGTTTTGGATTTCCAAAATTGCTGTTTATTGTTCCATTATCTATCTATATGTATATACATTAATGTATGAAAATTGAAGGCAGATGCAGCATGAATTTGACCAATGGCATCTCACGACATATTACATCCTTTTGTCAGAAGTCAAGAACAAGAGAATCGTGTATGACGTGACAAAAGATTCTTGGCACTCAGAAAAATCTATTTCCACCTTCAATTCTAACTAAATACGAAAACCCATCTTAATTACATAAGAAAAAGAGGAACAACCCTTTGTGTTTCTATTTAATTTTTTTAAGCTAGAGGAAAAAAAATTATAAAATAAAGAAATTAGATTTCGACTTCAAGTTCAAATGGAATAAAAAAGTTGGAAACTTTAGTGGGTTTGAATTGGTTAAAAAAAAAGATGATCATCATTTGGTACGGAGAATTGAGGAAGACTCGTCAAAGATTGGGGAAATATAAAAAAGTAAAAACCCTAATTAGTGCAAAGAAGCCCTAATTAGGTTGCAGTATGGGTATTGACATGTTTGTTGCAGAGTCCTTTTTCTTTACCTTGATGATGCAAAGACTATCAAAGAGATGAACCAATCCACCAATCACAACTTGACAGCTCAAATAAAAGAGAGAGAGAGAGAGAGTGTTTAGAGCAAATGGAAGAAGAAGAAGAAGAAGAAAATGGAGGTGATCTCAAAGTTTGTCCATAACAAATTTCCATTTCTCACTCACAACAACTATGCTGCTACTGTTCTCTATCCTCTATTAGTGATCTATGCATTTGGAATAATAAAATTAAAACGGATTAATAAATTAAATCAGAAACCCCACAAAAACAAAATTGGAAAATTTTGGAAACACATCCACCAAAATCCCTGTCAAGAAAAAACTTTGGAATTTTTTAACTGTACAGAATTATGTCCTTCGCCTCAAATGAACAGAAATTACTAACCAAAAAAAAAAACCTAAACCTTAAATTGATAAATCAATATAATTTACCCTAGCTAGGTCGATCCTTAAACAAAAAAAAAAAAGCTTTAGGCCTAAAAATGATTAAAGAAAATAATATATAATACCTGTTGTTTGCATACTCATAGAGGCGGCCCCTACTGGAGAAAACAACCAAAGCGACCTCAGCATCGCAAAGAACAGACAATTCATAAGCTTTCTTGAGTAATCCATTACGACGTTTGCAGAAAGTAACCTGACGATTCGTCGTGTTTTCGATCCGCTTGATCTTTATTTTCCCCCTTCCATTTTTCCTCTCAGGCGTAATTTCCCCAGATTCATCCCTTTCCACCTCCATTTCTCCTAACACAACAATCAAACTAGCTCAGATTTTCAACACTTTGCTATTACATAATTAACCAATTCTACAAGAAATTAAACAGAGAAATTAAGTTATTATATATTATGTGGGGAAAATGATTTAGTGACGTTTTACTTGTAGCAATTTTACAAATTACCTGAGAGCAGAAACTCAAACTTATGAGTTTTTTTTATTTTGTGAGAAATTTGGGGTGGATGGGAAATGGGATGAAGATGCAATATGGGGTTTATGTCTGTATATAAAGCAAAGAAAACAATGATGGAGTATTTATTTTTATGATGATCAGATCAACTAATCTGCTATATTTACTTTATGGCTTTACTTGTGTATTGTTGTAAAGCATGCGTATTAATTCTTATCTCATTTTTGGTGGTTTATAGTAAAAGGGCATAAACACAGTAAATTCAAGAATCCCTCACTGTTTTTTCCACCATTCTTTTCTTTTTCTTTTTCTTATTAAAAAAAAAAAAAAAACCAATGATGAGAAATAATAGTACCCTTTCTCTCCTCAATAGAGATTTAAATCAAAATGGTCCTGTAATTTTGCATTTTTTTTGAAAATATCCCGTATATATCACGTGTTTTAATTTAGTCCCGTATGTTTTCAATTTGTGCCGATTTAATCCCAAATCGTCGGAGACCGGTCAAACTACCCCAAAACGACGTCGTTTTTGAGACGTGTGATACACGCGCCCCTAATCCACGTGTCCAAATCGATGCCAGTCAGCATTTTCCGATCGAAATTAGGGGCACGTGTTGTTGGGGAATTAATTGCCCGGATCTATTCGGGATGAATATTTAAATACAAATTTAATTCTAACAATTATTACTAGCATGAATTAATCCTATATTAATTCAAATAATAATTCAACAATCAATCATGCATATAAACAGTTCACATAAAACCTACGCATGCGGAATTACTACGGGTTTACGTGAACTAACCTCTCGGAGTGACAACCGTTGAGAAGATGGATCCCGTTCACACGAACACACAAAAAGGTCTTCTCAAGTATTCCCTTTATCCTTGTTCAACAATCCGGTGGTAGGAACTCGAGAAAAATTTAACAAAAGGAAAAATAAAAATTATGTTGCACCACCTTTGTGGATTTCTAATTTTTCCAACACATGGAATTGCACTTGGGAATGAAACATTCATCCCCTATTTATAGAGGGGTGTTGGTCGAAATTTTTGTGCATGAATAAGATGGGAATTTTTTTTTCTTGATCTCCAAGAAATCTTGAATATATCCAATATATTATTTTCTCCATATTTTAAATATTCCACAAAAATCTCAACTCCTCTTGTTATGGTATTTTTCAAAAAAATAAGGAGTAGGAATCCAAGATTTGAATCTTCTTGAATTTATGAGATATCCTTGTATTCCAAGAATACATATCTTCCATAATGTCTTTTCAAGAAAATCAAGAAAATCTTTTCTTTTCCATATTTAATCAAAATTTTCGAAAATATCAAGATAAATAACCAAGTGAGAGATTTCTTGAATTTAATAAGATAAACTTGTATTCCAAGAATACTTATTCTCATTCCATAACAAAATTCAAAGAAAAACTTTCTCCCTCTTTTATTTATTATTTTCGAAACTTTTAGGAAAAAATAGGCAACAATATTTTATTTTATTTTAAACACTTTTTTCAGTTATTGGACATTATGTTTGGGCTACTTGAGGGGCCTTTAGGAGAATTAAGATTGAATCTTCTAATGGACTTTGAATATCTAATATTGAGCCACAATATTATTCAAGCCCATAAATATTAATTAATCCCACTACATAATTAATATTGCACTATCCATCTTAACCCATATTACTGTTAATATGACTCCCGGTTATTTTTTCCCGTGTTTAAGATTATCTAGCCCATTAATTAATTCAAGCCACTGAAATAGCTTTCCATTAATTAATATATTTTGTCCTTGGTCAAGGAACGGTTCAACATTATTATCCATACCGGAAACAAATTCCACTTGCAAGATTTGGTATGATAAATCTTATGAACCTCCCAAGGGGGCAAATCAAACGAGCGTACTCGCACACGATTCTTCGTATTAAATCTTAGCAATCGCATGTGACCAGTAATATTGCCCAAGATATAAAGTATTGAATCTAATTGATTCTCTACCCGTCATAAGTCAAAGCAATAGTTACTAACCATACACGATCATATTTAAGGGACGAAGATTAAGAAATAACGAACCACTGAGGTCTAATTCCTCCTAATTCAGTGCTGAAGAATTTATTCTCCTGTAGGTCCTATTCAGTGCATCAGTCATGCACTAGTATAATCTCTTGGTCAAGACAATGCAATCTGAGCCTTACACTTCAACCTTTCACGATGGATTGTTCATTTCCATCTAGGTCGTGAACATCGTACTTTTAGTTACAAGGGACTGTTAATTTAATCTTCTGTGATCTGGTATCACTAAATTAACTACAATGTAACACGTATTGTTTATTGAACAGTTATGCAGTAAATATATGTAACATTCAATGATATTTAAAGCATCAGTGATAAATAATTTATTTCAATAAATAAGACAGAAATTCAGTTTGGTTATACAAAGTAAAAGCATACTTTCCAGTATAACCCCAACACGTGTATCAAACGCCCCAAAAACGATGTTGTTTTGGGGTAATTTGACCGGTCTCCGGCGATTTCTGACTAAATCGGCACAAATTGAAAATATATAGGACTAAATTGAAACATGTGATATATACGGGACCTTTTCAATAAAGGTGCAAAGTTACGGGACCATTTTGATTGGACTAGATTGCCCCCAACTCTTGCATTGTATATTGCCTATGTAAAATAGCAACTTAACTATAAAGGCACCTCTATATATTCTCTCATTTGAACTTACACTCACATTGCAATTGTTAATGTTTCTAATTTTCTATAGCAGGTGCATCTTTTAATTAATATCTATATTCCTGCAATAATATACTGAGAATAATGTTTTTTTAGTCCAACAATTTTGGAGGAGTTGTATTTTAAGGATAATAGTTTTAGGACTTGTAAATGTAGAATAATATGTTTTAAAATTTGTAAATGTAAGAAAATTGAGCTCAAATTGGGTTGAAATGTCACTTGAATTGCAAGATTGTTCTAAATTTTCAAATTTTGCAAATATAGTGTCCCACATTCACAAGTCCGTAAATCAACGCAGCTCTATAATTGTAGGTCAATCGTGACCACGTGGCATTTCAACCCGATTTGAACTTATTTGGGGTCGATTGTCCTACATTTACAAATTTTAAAACGTATATATTATCCTATTTTTACAAATTTGAAAACATATTATTCTACATTTCCAAACTTGTAAAATTATTGTTCTTAAACAACAAACTCCCTAAGTTACTGCCTAAAAAACATTTTTTCCATATTGTAGTTATACATATATTTTTCATTTTCAAAAAACTCAAGTACGAGACAGAATCATATATGATACAGGGTATAAACTAGTATAAATTAACACTAATCTTTTTAAAAGTGTTACACATTATGCTTAAATTATGTTTCGTCTCAAACAGCCTCATTTTCTTTTCATTAGTTCTGAAGTCACCAACTCTCTTGCCCTCGTTATGATGATCAGTCATATAGTGTATGACATTCCTATATGGAAACGATACTAGTATTCGACAGCATAAATTTAGTTCAATTATTCTATAGTAAATAATTAACTAATCGGTTAATTGCAATTTTAGTCAAAAAAATCAGAAAAATGTCATATCTTTTGCTACCCCATAATTAAATTAGTATCCTAAACAAATATTATTCCTTGTAATTTCCAAGTCACCTTGAGAAAGTGATCAGATCAAGCATATAATATATATACATCCACAACTTCTTAAAAAAGCTCCATATATAGAAAATTGTATTACATTCGTCATGAGTCATGATGAGTCATGCCTCACTTAAACTTACATAAAAGTGGTAACATGTGACTCAAGAGATGTATATATATGCACCCAAACTAAATTTCATCAACTTTAATTAAACCTACAAGGGTAACATGTGCATGATGTGACATCTACTGATGGATATATATTTAGAGTATGTGAAATTTGTTCATGATATGAAAATTATACTCTTGCACTTACAAATTAATATTACTATTATACTTATAAATTAAGATCATAGTATTAAATGTTATTGATATTAATTTATAAAAGTAATGGTATCAGTTTTAAATGTACGTAATGGTATCAGTTTCATGCTACAAATTAACAATTTTCACATGAGAGTTGATATTAAGGTGAGATTTCTTAGATATACAGTCAATTGTGTATATTTCTGTTAGCATGATATTTTTGTATTTCTTTGTCTCCATTACATCTAGTTTTTTTCAATTATACTTGCTATTTCACTTATAGTTCTTGTCATGAAGTATTTGACAAAGAAAAGATTAGATTGAGGCTTTCTTTGTTTTATTAAAATGAAAAGGTGAAGAGAGCACAAAATACCCTCAAGAGCTTGAGAGGTTACATTCGAAAAGTGATACTGAACCACGAGTCAGCCAGAGACCAAAGTTACAAATAAACAGAGGATCGCTTCTCATAACCACTCGCTAACCGAACAATCTTTTCTAATACTAAATTTCGCCTTAACTCAAGATTTATTTTCATTGATTTAAATCGATGAACTGTTTGAACCTTATGATCTGAATTTGACCTAGCTAGCAATAGCAAGTGGATTGGCGTCACCCTCTTGTCATGGCCTTGTACTATATATATATATAGCTATAATATAGAAGCAAGTGTTATGGAAGATAGGTCATTCTTCTTTACCAAACATGGGACAAGATTAGCATTCCTATGACCAAACAACTTCATGTGGGATGTCTACTTCTTCCCTATAATCTCTACTTAAAAAGGTTTGGCATCTTCATTACTTCACTCAATTAATTGCCCATCGGTAACAATCTTATTTTACACATTTAAACGTTTCATTTTTTTTTAATTTAATTTATCTTATCTACCAATATGCATACTCATTAAAACTAAATAAGTAGGACTTTTTGTGCATAAATGCACTATGCAATTCAAATGCATTTTTGTACGATATCAACTTCTTTCTTTTTCTCGCATTGCCGTTGTTTTCCATAACAAAATAGTCCAATATAGCTACCCATATATAGGATCACTCTAACAAAGTATAAGAATTTATTCTATAAATAACCTCTAAATAATATTTTCAATTAATTTATTATTGTTTAAGATTCATAATCACAAAGAATTGTCGATACTTTTAGAGTAGTTAGTTGTCATCTGTCTCCAAGCTTTTGAGGTGGATGAGGCCCAGTAGGATCATAGTACATGGTTATAATAGAAATTATATACTTCAAATTAAGCAATAATTAAAATTAGTAAGTGGCTACTACTAAGTTCTCCACATGGACTAGAAAACGACCCAATAGTGCTATGATGCAAGACTTTATACCCACATGTATATTAGCGTGTCATTTATGATGCATCGATTGATACATGATGTATGTGATAATTTAGAAATAAACAGTAAATTAATTGACAAATTCTTCTGAAAGTCCTATTTAGAATTAAGTGCATATTTACATATTAATTTACACGGCCTACTAATCCTTACCAATATGGTTTAAAATAAAGAATATTGCCTGGGTGCAATAAGTTATAAGTACGGTATTTACTGTCCTTTAGTATGAGTAGGGGTGTAACCGAGTAGGGTCGAGGTGACTAACATCAAGCTCGAACTCAACTCGATTAAAAAACTCAAAGTTCGAAACTCGACTCAAGCTCAATCGAGCTTAATTTTTTTGAACTCGAGCTCGACTCAATTACTTACGTAATATTAATTATACATTTTTATTTTATTTAGAATTATAATATACTCGTAAATAATTAAAATATTATGGGTAAAATTATGTGAATCTACTAGAATTCGAGCTCGAGAATACCCGAGTAGCTCGATTTGATTAGATTCGAGTTGATTTTTTTAAAAAAATGAGTTGAACACGAGTAGCTTATGAGCAGACTTGCTCACTTGTACGGTTGTACCCCTAAGTATAAGTAAAGATATCCAATTTTAAGGTTGTAAAATTTAGAGCATGTTGTAATAATTGATCCCCCTGAACTTCGTCTTTATTAGGTAGAAAACTGTTATTAACTTCCAAGTGTAACACCTTCCCACTTGCTCCAATTTAATGTTCAACAAATCAATCCTTTCAACAACAACAAAAAATGTTCAACAAATCAACACGTTTTTGTGATACAGAGAAAATAAAAATTTTAAATTAAAAAACTATATCATTAAATACAAAAATATTTTTTTATTAGAAAAATAAGTATTTTTAATTAGGTAAAACTTCTACGCACCCGTTGGCACTTGTACTTACAGCTAGTGTAGTTATAATTCAATTTTGACCAAAGGTCACATTCACAAAATAATTTAAAATATATAATGAGAAGTGTTAATTCTTAAAAAAAAAAAAAAATTAGTTCATAGTTTATAGGTTGACAGTATTATTAATACATTTTCAATATACAAGTGATATTATTCATTGTTTGAACTGATATTTTTCATCACATAAATTAATATTTTTCGACTATTTTTTATTACGATTTCCAAAAAAATATTTAAAAAATAACTTGGTCAAAATATTTTTAGTTAAAATTACACTATTTGCACAGCTTAAGTAATCGTTAATCTTTTGTTTAATACTACTTTCTCCGTCCACCAAAACTGTGCTCGTTTCGTTTTGACATGTTGTACGGAAAGGTAAATTAAGTCTATTTATGAATAATATAATTGATTGTGAGTAAAGTATAATGTTAAATTGAGTAATTAAGTGATTGTTGGACGATGAAGATAAAAAAAATTGTGTCCATAAACGTACTAATTTACCTTTCCGTACAATATATCAAAACGAAATGAGCACAATTTTAGTGAATGGAGGGAGTACCTTTTTTCTCGATCTCAACTCTCAGTACAAGTTTTTATGTGGACAAAACTGTCATTATACTAATGAACTTTGCTGTTAATAATTACATGTGAATCTATATTTTGAGTTATGATAAGTACACTTTCTAAAGATATCCCAATCCACTTGCCACACAAGGAATTTGCAAGCTAGGGTTTAGTAGTGAAACAACTTTTCTGTTTTGAGAGGAAAAACAAATTTTCTTTTGGATAATTAAAGTATTTGGATCCACAACAAGAAAATCTTTCTCACTATACTATGTGAGGACCACCACCCTGATGATCTTTTTTAAATATCACCCACACACAATCATTATTCACATACATATTTAATGATTAGCTTTAATAAATGTCACCTGCATCTAACTATCAATAAATGTGGTTAGTGTCTCATATTCTAACCCATTATTTCATCTCGCATTTTACTACTAACGATAAACGCAGCATGTTATTTGATGATGCTATTTAATACACGTAACATGTGTTTAAAAATAGTGAAACACAAAATGAAAATTACCAAATTCGAACAGAGAATCCACTGTCAAAACAGGGGATACTAATCCTTTGTCAAAATTAATAATATGGAATGTAAAACAACCAAACGCTCCTTATAATAAACATGAAGTTAATATCAAACGTTTATACTGTGTCCAGAAACACGGCCAACTGCTCCATAATTATGGCTTTCGATAATCTGTACAAAATGTAGAGCATACAACAATGTGATACACAGAATTATGGCTTACATTATCAGTCAAATGTGACCAATTAATGATGACAATTGAACCAATAAAGAACACTGGTCTGAAGGATATCTAGATGCTAATTGCAGATCTAGATGAACGAGTCCGGGCACCCACACTCTGACTACCTTTTTTCCCATTCCATCTCCGAAAGCAGTTCAATGGTATGGCCTGGATATGTATATGCCACACAGATGAGCATAAATATAACCAAACAATTTTACATCTTTATTAAGATAACCCCAATCATTATCATCAAATTTCGTCAGATTGACAAGATTATAAACCTCTTTCATTCTTGTTCATCAACTTGACAATTGAAAACCAAATAGATTTATTTGTTAATTCACGATAGAAGATAAACCATGCTTGCATGATAAAGTTAATTCACGTACGAGTCTAAATAAGAGAAAGCGTGTTTCTGTGTGGTGTTGGGGGAGGAGTAAGGGGCAGGGAAAAACCTTCCAGAAACTTCTATGAGCAAAGCGGTTGTAGATGGCCTCCAATCGAGGAATAATTTGATTAAACGTTGGTCTATCAGCTGGGTTTTCACTCCAACAGTCCTCAATCAACCTGTAAGAAAGTCATGAAGAGCACAAAAACTGCACGTTAATGTTGCCAGGGAATGCCGGATACACATGATAACATTGTGTACTATTTGAAGCAAAATAAACCAAAAAAAAAAAAAAACTTACTCCTTTAAGCCATGGGCATAAAACTTTATTGAGGCCTTAAAAGGAGGACGTTGTTTCACAACATAAGATTTGAACACTTCCTGGTCTTGCTTTGAATGGAATGGTGGGTGTCCCTCAATAAGCTACAAGAGAAGATCAATTTATATATCTTGTTTATAACTATCAAAATTTCCATAAGTTCATGTGATAATGTAATAGGTCTATCATATATAGCTGCAGAAATAATGCAGGAAAGTACTCATAATCCCAAGAGAGGGGGTTGTTGGACAACTTTGGCCAAGAAAAAAAAGGAAAAAATATATTTTAAAATACTCCACAGGGAAGAAAATATAATTATACCCCCATAGTTGACGGATGAACCTAGAGCAACCATTAGAATCTCCATCAGATGCCCCAGGGGGCGCCATGGGAATGGTAATGCAATCAATGCGCCATGGGAATGGTAATGCAATCAATAGAGTGTGGAAAATTTTAGCAAGACACTTGCTCAACTTCAAAGGAAAAATGTGTTTCTAAGGTGGCGCTTGTTTCAAATCCTTCAATGAGAATGGTGATGAAATACTATTCCCTCTACGCCCCCATAATGAAAGCGATATGTTGGAGGAAAGGTTGTCTCAATGGTGGTTAAATTGGTATTGTTGTGCTCTAATTTCGGAATAAAGGGGACATAAAATGATGTTGGTGTAGAAATAGTGGAATGATTGAGGAAAATGATTATAGGACAGGAGATAATTAATAAAAATGGGTGATGATTACCCCATCCGTAGTATGATGAAGGTGAATTGAACATCTTTTATCCTCATTAACCACCATAATTACACTATTTTCATTCTTATTACCATTCTCATTGAGGAATTTTGAACCAAGTGACTTATCTCAGGAAACTTGAAAGACCAGTCAAGATAATAAGTAAAAAACCAAATCCACAGTCAATGTGTATATTATTACTAATTTACTTGTGTCGGATGTATTCTCCAAATCAATGCCATTTAGTCTCTGTCAAATTAACCAAGAATAGCTACAAACTCAGCCTTTATCCCCACTATGTGGGGACTTTAGTTTATTAGACAGAGAGAGAGAGAGAGAGAGAGAGAGAGAGAGAGAGAGAGAGAGAGAGAGAGAGAGAGAGAATTCAAAATCAACATGAAAAACACAATTGGATCTTGCAAATACATAAAAAACCTTATGACAATCCATTAATTGATAAATCCATTACCTCTTGTAAGATTAATGCGAATGAGAAAACATCCACTTTAGTATCGTACTCTTCATTCCTGAAAACCTCAGGAGCCGCATAACGACCTGTATATGCACAGGTAAACATTTAATTGAAAAGTAATGTACAGAATTAAAGTTTGATATTTGCCTTAAACCCGCAGGTCCTGGATCTAGTCAAACTAAAGAGATACGGGGAAATCTTTTTTATGCCCACCATAGCAAACAGAACAGGAATCTTAAACTCAGAAGAATTTGTAAAGAACCTAATTTAATTAGCTCTAACAAACTTACAAGAACAATCTTGACAAGTCAGAGGCTTGTCTTTAATGCTGTTTGCAACTTTAAGCAGTTTGCTAACTCCAAAATCTGCAACTTTCAGGTGTCCAGAATCATCCCTCAGGATATTCCTGTTAACATGAGACCAAAATGAATCTAACATTGTAAAGTAGTTTTATGACAATAATAAGTTGGAAAGAGACAACTTACGAAGGTTCAAGATCACAGTGAATAATAGCTTCAGGTTTATGTTCATGTAGATAGGTCATACCCCTGCAAGATCAAGTACCTTTTTGAGCCAATTGTTTCCTACTCTGGAAGAAAATTTGCTTCAGAATGCAGATTAAGCATTCCCCTAGACTTTACATATGTCATACTACAATTTCTACTATCTACATAAAATGAAAACCTCAAATTTCTTTGTCCAAGACAGTATTCATCTCTAACATTACCGAACTTTGTCTTAACTACAACCTCTAACATCAGAAGAATTCATATAATTCTGAAGACTTCAACCCAGTTATTAAATCCTCGCCCTGAATTTTTCAGAAAAAAGATTTTGGAAAGAAAATTAAGTTTTCGTAGTATCGTGAACCTGGCGATATCCATAGCTAATCTGAGAGCTGTTGTAGGTTTAAGCGAGCCTTTTCTTTTTAAATATTCGCAAAGGTCACCCTGCACATGCAAAGAATAAGAATCACTTTAACCTTCCCGATATTGTGAATATAAATCCCACTTTCACTTGACACGAGTTAACCCCCCAAAAGGAAAAGGAACTTAAAACATAACTAAACCAGAAAAGAAAGTTTTGTGGAGCATAAGAAAACCTATGGATATAAGCAGCAAAACTAAACTCGATGAATATGATAAACAAGTGCACCAAAAATGAAATGAGAAACCAGGGAAAAAAATTCATAAGCTCTTCCTGAACGATACCTTTGGTAGATATTCAGTCACAATCATCATAGGACTACTTTGCGTTACAGCGCCAAGAAACTGGACAACATTTGGATGCCTAATTTTCTGAAGCAACGAAAGTTCATCTCTAAATGCCCTCCTACAATAACCCAGTCTGTTAGAAAACAGTTAATCACAACAAAGTAATAAATATTTCACTTGTACAAAGAGCTCACACTTTATCCACGTCAGCAGCCCCTTCCCAAAATATTTTTACGGCAACTTCTGTTCCACCCCAAGAAGCTATTCTATAGGTTCCCTGGAGAATTTTTATCACCGTAAAAAAGTGAAAAACTAGGATAAAACCAATTAAAATTTATTATAAAAAGAAAGTACAGAAAATGTCAATCTTGGTCCACAGGATGACAAACATGATATAGAATTATCAAATGAACAACTTCAGAAACTATAAAATATAAAATTAAGAATCCAATAAGAGTTACAACAATATCCAATGCTTCTACAAAAGCCATGATTTACACTCTACAGCCAACCTTTTTCATTACACAAAAACAGTTAGTGCTCTTATGATGGCCCATGCTGCATCAGCTACTAGAAAATATAATATTAACCAGATACAAAACCATTTTTCTTGTTAGTCACAGTTGATTAATCTTTTTTTGTTTTCCCAAAATTTTAACTGATATTAGTAAACCTGAAACAGCAAATATCACAACCAGAGAACGAATAGGAATATGGTCATAATTTGATAGCAAGATTTTGGAACTAAAAACAGGTTCTCATGATAAATCAACAAATACTGGAGCACGGAACAGTATAAAATCAAGTAAACTCACATTTCCAATAAGGCAGCACAGACAACTTGCAGACTACCGTCAACTAAAACCCAATTATAGGAAAGAGGATGGAATTAAAGAGAATGATTACTCATGTTTAAAACCAAAGAGCGTAGCAATGTACCTTGGTTATTTCAATACTGTTGGTAAAATCAAGTTCTTTGGGATCAATCTCATATTCTGGCACCTCAAGAGCATTATCTACATGCATGGGAGCCAACTAATGGAAACATAATATTCAGTAAACATCAAAAAGGTAAAAAGGAAGAGGAATCTTCAGTACCATTTTTTTCTCTCATGAGAAAAACATGTTACTCATGAAACAAAAGACTAACCAATCGTTTTGCACCATGTTTCTCCAAAAGTTTGATCACGCCATGATTTTTATAATGTATTGCATCTGCAAGAGGCTGTTTAAACAAGTTCAGGGAGTAGGAAGGAGTCACTTGGGTATTAACCAAACCAGAGGAAAAACATAAATAACTACATTTATCTAATAAAAACATCTAAAATCAATTCAGAGAGAAAGCTTTCTACAATTTATCAACGAACTCACAAATTTCTTAGCTTCTGTCATATTATAATTTGAATGCATATTATGAAGATCCTTGTAAGTTGTAAAAGTTCAATCTAATAATAATCCAGATCTAAATAATGAAATCTAAAACTCCAGATGTCAAACAAATTTCTCTAGTGAATGACTGCTTGAAGACAAGTTAAAACTAAACACAAACTAAAGGCTACCATGAAGTTTAAAAGTGGCCCCACAGACAAGCAGATGCATGCACACAACAGATTGGGGAGGGGGAGACAGTTTCCAAATGGCCAGAACAATATACAGTACAAAAACAAGCATCACTATCCTGTAACATATATTATAGCATTACATACCAATATCATCATCTAAGAAACAACGAAGTCCTGAGAATATCATTGACAATGATCAACCAAGAAAATATGAACACAAAAACTAATATAAGTTGCAAGATTCAGATTATACCGTGCTTCCCCACCGATCTGTGGGGTCAACATCTGCTCCATTTTCAAGCAACAATTTGGCAACATCAACACACCCCTGGCATGCACAAACATGAAGTGCAGTTCGATAATCAATGTCCCGGAAATTAACATTAGTGCCAGATTCCAAAAGCTCTTTGATGCCTTCCGAGTCACCCTCATTGGCCAAATACATCAGCTTCAAACCAGGATCAATATCACTCACATCATCACCCTCTTCGTTACCTTCGTCGACATCATCAATGACCTGATTTTCCCTATCGGGCGCCATGGACGATTGCTTCCACAAAGTCGCTTTCAGAGTAGCCTCGGAGTCCATTGCAGAATTTATCATTCAAGAACTGGTAAAAACGACAAGAAACAGTTTCTTGCATGAAAATCAGCAATTCTTGATGCAATCTTGCCAGAAATCACGAATTCTTGAAGCGAAATTTGTCAACTATAAATCAAGAATTCTCGAACAATGCAAGATTTACAAGAAAACTAGCGCCAAACACTGAAAACAATGGAAAGCTCAAGTGATCGGTTAATACCAAATCCTGGAAAAAGCGTATCCGAAATTGAACCCGAAATTGTGCTAGTAACAGAGCTCCTATTGAAAAGCAAGAGAATCAAAAGCGACGTTTAACAAATCCAGCGCTTAAACCCTAGATTTTCGAAAAGCTAGCCGTAGAAAATCAGAGGTCCTGACCCCTACGCTAGATTATGGGGCCTCGAACAAGTTATCAGTTAGGTATCCGCCAAGAAAGAATTCATAATTAATGATTTTGGGTTAAAAAAGAAAGATGGTTTTAAAACAAAAAAAATATCGGTGGAGTGAAATTGGTTTACAGCTTTGGACAACGAGGAATCCGGATCTTCCCATTTTCTTTTCTAGTATAATAATAATATAACAATTCTTGTTGATTTTAGAAAAATAAAGATAAAAGAAAATTGTGTTATTTTCTATTTTCACGCATTCTATTACTATTATCATTATGTATAACGTAGAAAATCCATTTATTGTGTGTTTCTCTCTCTCTCTCAAAACATAATTGATTTTATTCTCTTTTAAATTTTGGGGAAACACATCAACCAAACAAAAATAACGAACATATTTTTTGAAAATTAATAATCCCTCCGTTCCAATCTTCATGGGATTGTGACTGTTCATAAGCATTTAGTGTAATAGTGATAAAATGATAAAGTGGTGGGGTAGGAAGAGTTGTTTATTAATATTTTATATGATAAAGTGATAAAGTGATGAGTAATTGTGGGTAAAAAGTATTGTTTATTAATATTTTATGTGATAAAGTAATAAAATGTGTAAATAATTTTACCATAAAGATTGAGACAAAAAAAAAGAATTTACCATAAAGATTGGGACGGAGGGAGTACTATAAAATATGAAATCCAAGTCAAAATCTTGAGTGGGACAAAATTGTGTAGGACAGATTTGTAAAATGAACGTGGACTAGTATTTTAATTTGCCTCATAGTCAAGTCAATTATGTTACCAACTAATCAACTCTATATATTTTGGTAATAGCCAGATTGGCCTATAAATTATCTTAATACAAATACAAATTTAAGGCACACTTGCATAAGACGGTCTCACGTTGAGACAAGGAACATAAATTGGACATTAACACTTTAATATTTTAAAAAAAATAAAGTCTGATTTGAGCTTATTTATACCCCGTCTCATGTATAGACTTATTCACGGGAACTTTACTCTACTTTAACTTAAATACTTTATTTCTAGGCGCATTACATGTACGTCACTCGAACGTACTCATACACACAGCAGTACTGAAATTCGAAAACCAGAAGTTATCCATATCCCATATGTGACATTCATGATTCAAGTAGATGCAATAAATAGTCTCATCTCATGTTGCCGAAAGTAATGGCTTTCTCCTGTTGAGATAAGGTTCTTGACCATGAATACCACATCATGATTCAAAGTGTCACTTGATTCCTGTGACAAAACCACGATTTAACCTAAGCATTTGACAATGACAATGACAATGACAATGATGCCGTGCTTTCTATTTCATTCTGATATTATTTGGATACAATACTTATCATATCAATACATAGGGCGTGTTTTGAAACACTTAAAACAGCTTCCAGAAATACTTATTTTCAAAGAAACTAGAGTATTTGCATATTATGCAGAAAACAAATAAGTGCTTCTGAAAATTGTTTTAAGTGTTTCAAAAAATACCTATAGAATTTAACCGATAGAACACAGCAACAGTTTCAGTTCATTCCATCTGCACATTATGCAGAAAACAAATATCATCTTATTAATGAATGGGACAGCAACCTAAATTTCACAGCTTTAGACCGAGAAATTAAGGTCCGAGTTGGCATTCAGCCACCTTCTCCCAAGATTTGCAGCTTTTGTCCTGGGTATCGGTTTTATACAACGCTATGCGAGATATCTGGACAGTTAAATTGCCGATGCTGTCATCAAGAGCATAAGCTTTCTCTTGAGCGGTTTTCTTCTCGTCATCTGTTAAATCCCCGTAGAGGAGGCTCAAGTGTGGCATATAAGCTGTGCATATATTGAAGATAAGTCAGCACAACACAATTTGCTCATGAATCCTTAAAAAAATGAGAACTGGGAAAATACAAGAATTATCTTTAACTTTGGGATAGAGAAATATCTTTCTCACTCTGCTAACCGCTTTGTTGGTATTCTTATAAAGCCAAAAAAGGTAATTAACATGCAAGACGAACAAGTATAAGATTACAGACATTATACTTACGAGTTGAGTTCTTGTAACCAAAATGAGCACAGCAATGGGCACTAGCACCCACCACCTGTTTTATAACAAAATTGATGTGAAACCAATAAGATCCGTGTTATATACAGTTCAGTTCATATGCTTTAAATTTAAACCTCAACAGTTCAGGTAATAGAGAAACGGGCTCCTTATAAGGTTGAGTTATAGTAAAATCTAACCATGAAATCTTGTCATCAGCTGAATATCACAGGAATAGTAGGAAGGAATCACAGCAATTTAGAATAACAATAAGAAAATAAAACTACAACACAATTTTTTCTCCAACTTCGTCCAATCCATCCAAACTGTAACGGCCAAGTTCTCTTTATTTCGTCCTACCCCAGCTGTATACCCTTTCAAGCAATTAATGAAGAAATTTCCTTTCGTTCTTCTTTTACATGATTCAAAGTTGCCTCAGCAATCAAGTTCTTTTATAGTCTAGCTCGAGTAGCATATTATCAGACTTTAGGCCATATACATAATACATGTGGATCATCAAATCAAAGTCAAACAACTACTATCTAATTGGCAGAAAATTCTTAATTCTCAATAAACCATTAACCCAAAAAAACTGTTAATGATGATAATGAACATCATCCTAGATCCTCATCCAATTCTACTAACAATATTAATATACTATAGCAAAATCACAACAGAGTAGCTACGTCAATTTCTTCTATAATTCAACAAAAGAACAAGAAGAACTCCAAGTTCCAATTTTCACCAAAACAAAAATATGAGGGAAAACATTGACAAATTTACCTCAGGCGTTGGCTGAAGCAGAAGATAAACACACTGAAAGAAGAAAGTACCGGTGACAACTTTGTCCACTCTGGCGGCATAGGGTTTGAGTTCTTCACAAGCCTTGTCAAACATATAACGCGCCTCGTCCTCCGTCAAGCTAATAGCACCGACGACGGTTACATGAGGCTCGAATTGGGGCCCGCCGAACTCCGATCTGAGGCCCTCCATCAACTTCTTCAGCCTCGGCGTCAATTCCTCCGGCGGCAACGCCCACACCGAATAAACATCTCGTTTCACTTCGCCGGTTGTGCCGTCCATGAAGATTTGAGTGGATGAAAAGGAAAAAAGCTAACGATTTCAACGAAGGAGAAGTGTCTAGTAAGATGGAGTTCATCCACGATCTCCAATTTGGGGGTTTTTTTTTTTCTTGATTAATTATTGTTATTTTTGTTTTTTGTGGTTATTTTAGTCGGATTTGGCGGTTGAGTAGTTGACTTGTTGCTTTTATTAGTGAGAGGGGGAGTACATTTTTATTAGTTACAACTTGTGCTTTTATTAGTACATTTTTATTGATCTTTTTCATCAATAAAATTTGAATTTAAAGTTTAATCAATAACTATTTTCCATCATTTTAGTTGATCGCTCTTTCATTAAAAATAAAAGGTAAAATCAAATATAAGTAGCAAGTTATTTACTTAAGAATCAACACAAATAAAATAAAAACAAAACTCACAACTTAATTACCACTCCTAATTATTTATTACATGGAATAAATAGCAAGTAAACAGTAGTATGAAGTTAATCAAGGAAATGCAGCCTTGGATTTGATTTGTGTGGATTCAACATCAATGGCGAACCCTTTCCCCGCATTCATCCAGTAATCAGCATTAGGATTTATCATCTCACACACCGCAATGTCTTCCCTCTTTTTCCCCAATTCATCCGACGATATCCCGTAATTCTTATCCCTCTCCTCGATCAACTCCGCCTTCACCATCCCCTTGTTCACTCCCTGCGGCGACACCATCAACGCCGGCGCACCCAACGGCAGCCTGTCACCTGTTTTCACCACCAGCAAACGCAAATCAAAATTCGTTCAATCCTTAACGTCTAATTCACAGATTACCTCTGTCAACTTGCCAGGTGCACCAGAATTTTCCGAACGTTCGGGCTAATTCTCGAAGCTCCGGCTTCTGAATCATCTCCGGAACCCCAGGGTTCACCCACATCCCTGATGTGATCTGCAATTTAGGTTTTTTTTTTTTTTAATCGAATATTTAGGTTTTTGATTACTGGAATTTGAATCATATATACCTCGTAACCGTGAGAATGCCAGAGCCTCTGTTCCTCAGGGGGAAGGGTGTTGAAGATTCGCTCCGATACTATGTACTCCACGCCTAAAATTGAATTCAAAAAATTAGGGTCGATAAAAGAAAGGGGAAATTGATTGATTAATTAATTACCGATGAGGTGGGCGGTGGATTCATCGGAGTCGTAAACAGCGGATTGGAGGAAATCCTGGTTGAGTCGGGTTATGTAATGGTGGGTGTGGATCTGGCGGGTCATATCGTGGCTGTACATGGCGAAAGAGCAGGCGTGCAGGCTCATCTTCTTGATGGGTTTAAGGGACTGCGCCATTTGAGCGCCCTTGTCCACTAGGTACTGCCCCACCGTCATCGGTTTTCCCGGCGGCATTGAGCCGTCGCCGGGCGGCATCGCCCCTGGTTTTTCATCGCTTGATGCCATTTTACCCTTTGGAGTATACTTTTTTTAATTTTCAGTTTTTATATGCCAAAATTTTCTCATCAAATAGTTGAGATTTATTCACTCATTTGACCCAATTGATCTTATTTAGAATGTGGGTTCTTCTTTAGTTTCCACGTACATATGGATGAAGATTGAGGTGGCAGAAATCGCTTAAATTTTTCTTACTAAATGGACGTCATCAATGGAGAGTGGCGTTGTTGTTGATTTGATTTACACCATTTAATCAAATATGAGAAGGCTAATTAAACACACTGTAATTAACAACACTTGTTCTTGTGTTTACAAATTCTAAATCTAAAATTGACGATAATAAAAATAGCAAAAGTCACACGAATTAAATTGCAATCAAGCAGATTTATCTGCTGTCCAATTTCTTGATCTTTTAACTCAAAAATCTTACTTTGAGTGCTCTACTTTCTGCAGCTCATGCGATGCATTCTCAGTCGTACTTTCATGGCTCTCCTCTCTGTATTTGTACCTCTTGGAAACAAACAAATACACACAGAAATTCACCAAACTCATTATCGAAAGCAGCCAGTAGAACAGATTCAAATGATTCCTGTTGATGTTATTTCCAGCCAGCCAACCCCCACTCCCATTAACATCAGTCACTTTATTCACAATCTTCACCAAAATGGTGCTCAAAAAGTAACCAAGAGCCATTGATGTCCAAAGAAAACAGCTGGAGATCGACTTGAGATCTTTCGGCACTTGATGGTAGAAAAACTCGAGCAATCCAACGTACGTGAACATGTCAGCAATCCCGAATATGAAGTACTGAAACGACAGCCAGAAGACACTGATGGGAATCGGGGGTTGCAGTATAGGAATTTCGTCGAGCATGTTGTGGTCTCTCGCGACTCCTTTGCGTTTTACTTCCACAAGGGCGGAAATTGCCATTGATAGGGAGGAGAGAATGAGGCCAACTCCCACTCTTTGCAAGTATGTAATGCCTGTTTGGATGCCTGTGAGTCTTCGCAGGAATGGGACGATGATTCTGTCGTATAGTGGGATGATTATGACGAGGAAAGTGACGGGAATGATGGGGAGTGAAGCGGGCGGGATTTGGAAATGTTTGGTGATGTTTGTGTCCATTGTGACGCCCTGCTGAATGGAGAATGTTTGGAGCTGGGCCAAACAGAGAGTCATGATGATTGTGCAGCAAAAGACTGGGACCATGTTTAGTAGGATTTTCGCGTTTTCGACTTGTGTGACTGTGCAGAGTTTCCATGGAGTTGGGTTCTGTGATTGTTCTTCTGGTTCTGGTGATGTTTGGATCGCTGCCTTGTCCAAGAAACTGAAAATGAAACAAACAATTAAGCAAACGGGGAATTACTCGAGGATCTGCATTCTCTGGTGTGCATCCAAATCCAGGGCAAAAACTTGTATACACCGTGCAATTGTTAAATTTTTTTAAAAAGTATTACTTGTTTAAGTGAAAGGTGATAGTTGTGCACCAATTTGCACAGGAAAGTTACTCATAAATCAGTACTAAGAAGGCAACCTAAAAGCATAAAACGAGCTAATTGTTGCATGAGTTAGATTTGTTATTACAACCTAATTGCCACAAGAGTTTGTGTTTGTTTTATGCACAACAAATGATCCAAATTCAAACTTTGATATATAAATCAGGAAAAAAACTTGTATAAGCTGTGCAGTTGGTAAGTATTTTGAAAAGGTATTAGCTTTTTCATTAAAAGTATTAGTTGATTTACTAAAAAATGATAGTTGCGAGTTTCACAAGTGTATACTCATAAATCAGTGAAGAAGGCAACCTAAAAGTATTGGTGTGAGGTAGAAAATCGGCTTGAATTGCAGCTACCTTGTCTTTATCGCTCTCATACAGCTCAGTCGAGTCCTCAGGGAGTTGAAGCTTTCTGTTTCTGATAGCCGCAACGTACACCTATATACACAACACAAGAAAAAAAACATGATCAATGAACACTTCTCCAAACAAAATAACTCAGAACATATAAATGCACTATGTTTAACTACCTGTGCAATTTCAATGAGAGCACTGGTTCCATTCACTACATGGATTCGATAATATGGCAACCCAAATGAAAAAACGATTATTGCAAAGAAGATAGCAATAGTGCTAACTGAAAAACCCCAATCCCATCCCCTATGGTCTTGGATCCACACAATTAAGGTCAAACTAATTACACCACCAATGCACATGGCAAGTAGAAGCCAGTTGAAGAAACTCGACTTTTTCGTGGCCTCCTTAGCGTCCCTATCGTCAAACTGATCAGCCATGTGAGACGGTACCGCAGCTTTCACTCCTCCCGACCCAAACGCCACCATGTAAAGTGCTGCAAAGAGGAGCACAGCATTGCCTCCACTCACTCGAGCACAATGAGTGCTTGGATCATAAATGTTGCACTGATGTGGCTTCAGTTTTGGAAAGTGTGCTTGCAATGCTAGCAGCCCAAGCCCCTGAATCCAGATAAGTAGGTTGTTTCATTAAAAGGTATTAGTTGTTTCATTAAAAAGTATTAGTTGTTCTAATGTAAAGTGATGGTTACAAACTAATTGCACGGTAAAACTTTTTAAACTCGATGGAAACTGGAGGAAAGTAGTTGTTATGCGTAAAACATGGTACCAGAAACTCGATGGATATTGATATAAGGACGCCTCTAAATCTGCCAATGTAAGTGTCTGCTAAGGTGGCAACAACGATTGTAAGTATGTAGCTAGTGCCCATGAAGTTGGTAAGATGGTTCGCCGCATCTGATATATCGTAGTGCATCACCTCAGTGAAGTAGGTTATCAGATTAACCGCCAACGCCAGCGTGGCCAGGCTGTCGAACATAAATGCACCTTCAAGAATGCACACACATGTTATTCAGATTGACAATTTTTTGAGATCTATCTTGACAAAAAAAAAAAAGGAAATACTGTTTAGTGTACGAAGTAATACTGCTTAGCATTACCTAAAATGAGAACAGAAGAGCGAGTTCCACCATGCTTATCTTTCTGCGCCGTTCTTCCTTTCCAATCCACCTTCCCTTTTATAAGCTCAACACTCAAATCCTGCACATGTATGATAACATTAGCCAAGTTGCACCAAAAATGAAGTTGAAAAGAGTCTGAGAATAATACCATTGATGATTTAACAGTCTTTTAATCAGTTTTACAAGAATGGGAAAAGCTAGAGCTATTATATATGAATGAATGAGGGGTGATTCTTGATTTTTAGACAAGAGGAAACAGATTCTTTTTTTGTCTCAACATCCTTGTACAGAGTGAATGAATTATGCCGACTTAAACAGTAAAGATTCCTGCATTGACATCTTCAACCTTGAGCTTAGATTTTGATAAAAGGCCAAAACCAATGCATAGGCATCTCACTTACACTCCCTCACTCACATATTCCAGCATAATATCATACTTTTGATTTTGACACTTTGGCTTTAATAACTAACCACTACCTTAACATCAACATCAAGTTTCTGTTTTATTACAGGGAATATAATATGGATGGATGATCAACAATGAGAAATTTATCAATATTAGATCCATTTTGTTTTGATCATTGGATGTTTTAGGCAATTTATAATGGGCTTGCTACTCAAATTATTAGGTACAAATTATAAATAAAATTAGTAATATCTTATCTTAATCGTAATATCTTACATTTGTGAACCAACTCCCACCTTCTATATGCCTTCAATTTGAAACTCTCGATTCTGTAAATTTGAATTATATATGTTATTCTATTTATTTTTATTTAGTACATACTCCTTCTTTCTACTAAATTTATTTTTATTTATCATATTTGTCTATCCACCAAATTTATTTAAATATTGGAAATAGACATTTTATTATCACCCTCAACCACCACTTAATTACTAAAAAATTGTCATTTATCTTTCCTCACAAACAATCACTTTATATTTATCTACCTTATTTTTAAAAATAATGTTTAAATGTATGAAAATAAAATGGGTACAAAGGGAATATAATTTAATTTTAATTCAAATTTGTTTCTATTATTATGTTAACTCCCTTTTTTATTGGTAACTCCAATTTATTGTATTATATACTTTATAGTATGTCTTTATTTTAAAATCTTTGATTCTCATGAGTTTGAATTTTATATGGTATTCTATTTAATTCCATTTAATTTACTTTGCAATTTTTTTAATTATAATTTAATCTCAATTCAACTATTCATGGTAACTCTTTTTTTTTTTGATACCTCTTATTTATTATTATGTGTTTCCTTTATTTGTTGTAACTCTCATTTATGGTATTATATAGGTATTATATATGTAATTTTAATTAAGTTAGTTAATTGATTGTCTTATTTTAAGTAAATTAATTATTAATTGGATGAATATTTCAATCATACGTGATAAAATCAAAATACTCTAATTTCTATTTGTGTCAGAGCGGTTCTATCCAAGCCTTCTATTTTACATTTTTAATTCATTTATTTTTTTTAAATTTTACTTACAAATTTAATTAAGTAAAAGAATCAATAAGGTCGATCGATCAAATTTCTATTTTATGGAAGATCCACAATGAGAAATTTATCAAAATTAGATCCATTGTGTTTTACTCATTGTATTCTTTAGGCGATTTGTTACTAAAATTAATAGTTAAAAATTATAAACTATATTATTAACCTGAATTATGTGCTCTGATAAATTATGTCAGCTCATGAGCCTGCAGACAAATCTAGCAAATATTCTCAAACTCAAGTTGGATTTTTATTTAGTTAATTAGTGAGCATCATTAGTGAACGAGTCTTTCTCAAGTGACATCAAATTTTCAATTATATTAATAGTAATATAATATAAATTGACACAATGTGGAAATTTTCATATAGATTAAACCAAGAAAATAAACACAAACACTATCAATCATGAGTCATCCAATATACAAATCATTTTCAGCTTTTGTTATTGGATGAACATGTTAACGCTTGTGAAATAACAGCTGCATAGATTCAGGTCTGCACAAAGACTTAGCTGGTGTCTTACACTCACATTGTAAACATCATGTCCATTTTTGGGTTAACATATATATATATTTTTTTTAAAACTACACTGATGGGCGCTGTCCAACAATGCATTAAAGTGTTGTACCACCTGCAATAGTGTATTGTATTGTACAATGCATATTTAGACAAACAATCTTCACTCGAAAAATTGACAAATTCGAAGTTTTCACAATCCGAATGCTATGAATCATTGAAACAAAATAACTGTTAGGAGACATATATAAGGATGTAATTAAGAACCAAAATGGGAGGTAACAAATTTCATTTTTATTATGTAATAGTTCGAACTAAGTAACAAAATAGCAATCAATTTATAAATGTTGAAGCAGAACAAATAATCATATCAACAGATATACAGAAGAATAGACACATAAATAAAGGTCGCCTGTGCAAAAAATGCTGAAATCTTGCTAACCAAAAATCCTAGAAAAATGTCTTCAAAAAAAAAAATCCTAGAAAAATGATATTTTAGTAGTTCAAAAGAGAATACTTCACACGCAAAACAATTTTTCCTTTATCAACCCCAAGCTTAGCTCCTGTGACCAGCCAATGACCAGGCATATCCTGGGGCCCTTTCAACATTTCCGTCATATCCACAATCTTCCCCAGTTTCCCAGCTTGGCTCTCGCTTGATAAGGAAGAAGATGCACCATCGGGCTTCTGTGCAGGGCTATGATCCCATACAGACCGCCTTATCGTACACCCCGGTACTTTGGAGAAGAGGAGCTTCAAGTGAAGGACACTTTTGGCCCCAAAGTCCCATACACCAAGCTGGGCTCCGGTGACAATGTGAACGCCCGAGAGGTCACCAATGGACATATCGGTAAATTCAATTGGTGCAGTACTGACATGGGAGAAATTTTTCCACTTTATGGGTTCGAACCATCGGCTGTCCTGCTCCTCGGGGCCTTGCCACTTGGGTGCACCTATAGCGACGTGTGTGTCCCAATGGGGCTGGAGAATCTTGGGGAGAGAAACGAGATGTTGTAAATTTATGGAAAGACGATTCTGTTTGCTGCCTTCGAGGCTGAGTTTGAGTCCTGTGACGGGTTTACGCCCAACTGTAACCTGCAGTGTTGTGAAAGTCGGGCTGATTGATAGCTGAATGAAACTAATTATGGCTGAATGTAACCTGCAATTATTGAAGAGTATACCTGATCTTGGCTTATATAAAGCTTAGGACCCATTAAACTGAACTGGAGAGACGGGCATACGGGCTCTTTCCTTTGCAGATTGTTTTGCTCAGGAGCCCAAACCTGAGAAATTTGGAAATCCAGGAAGTACTGTAGATCCTCAATTGGTGGTTTGTCTGAACAGGAAAAACAGACATAATTTAGGATACAAGAAAAAAGGTGCTTTCTTTATAAAATGACAACCATGTTTTCAGTCTCATTGGAATTCATCAGGGAATCAGGATGCATATATGAATGCTAGAACTGAATCAATACTTGCAGACTCCATCAAACAAACAATTGAACATAGGAACGAAGACAAAAAAAAAAAAGAGAGAGAGAGAGGTAAAATTCTTACACTCCAAGTATAACTCAATTGCACGAGTCAAGTGTTTTATTCCAGCTACTCCTTCAAGCAAAGATGTAATAGGTGTAAAGGTCATGTCGATCACATCGGGTGCTCCTTCTACAGTCCGGGCCCACTTGGAATAGCTCTGTTCAAGATCATCTCCCCCTCTCCTTCTGAAAATGACGGTAACGTCCTGCAGGTAAATTAAGTTCCTTAACCATTAGCAATTAAAACGAAATAAGTTAATTTTAATTTTCAGAAATCAATTTAAATTAAAACTTCAGGAAAGGCTAATTTAACTGAACAACTAATTTTTTTTACTGCTTCACTAACCTTATCCTTGTATTTCAAGGAGCCTGCATTTGTATTGACCTTTGAATCTGAGAATCTCTGGTCTTCAATGTCTTTCACATAGCTGTCAATATCTGACACTGATAAAGGTGATGATTGGTGCTGTCTAACATACACAACATCCCTTCCGCCGATTGTTGCAGAGGTAACGATATGGGTGCCATAGTTTTCAATAAAGCTGAGAGAAACCATCGTATCAGAAATCACACAGTCAAACTTCTTCACATCCAAACCACATCATGACCTTTTTAATAAATTCCTAGTGTTACTTTCCAACAATAGAAAAGCTTTTAGTGGTTGAAGCACAATTATAAATGAAATGCATGAGTTCTGAAAATTAGATTCTCCAAGTCAGTAACATAATTTCTTTAGCACTTAAAACATTTCAGCAATCAAAACAACTTAACACTCTAGTATATACTGCGACTTACCAATCAAAGTAAACAGCCCTGATACAAGTATTTTCATAATAGCAACATGCACAACACACACACACACACACACACTCTTATACATTTAAGATAAGTACTACAGGTGACAAAAATGATATAAATGCTTCACCTCGCCAGGGATGCAGAATCCCAAGAATATGGAACTGCACGTTTGATCTCATCACGCAAGATTAAATTGGCTTTCACTAGTTTGACAGTAAATAATGGGATGTTACATCCAACCATTGCGAGTGATTTTGTAGCTGCTGCATCAAGTTGCCAAGAGCCACTAAAATTAAACATAGCATTAAAGCCTCCAAGTGGTATGTGACCAGGTAAATCTGACCTCTCATTGAAGTATTTTGCCATCTGTTCAAATACATATAAAGCATTATTGAGTCGTATACAACACAGGACAAAACATTCACTAGCCTTTTTTTTTGGTATTAAATTGCTCCATTTAAGACAACAAGCATCGTGTGCTAACTATTAATATTCATCTCAATGGAAGATAAAAAAAGGCTGACCTTACACGAGTATTATAAAGGACACAATAAGATTTAGAAACCCAAGATCTTGAGTATTTTCTAAATAATGAAAAAATGGAAGGCAAATCCTTTGATTCATACTCGCTGTGCCATGACTTCATAACTAGTGAGTTGTTTTACCTAATTTCAAATTATAAAGGTATGTATCTGATGTAAAATTAACTGTCTCGTAGCCTAATTATCATTTCACACAAAAATGTTGCTACCTTCCTCACAGGGAGCAATGCCTGTAAGGGTAAGTTTATTGATTAAGAAATTATCTTAATGCAATATAACAGCTTCGAATTTATGCAACATCTGCTCAGAAACTTCTCATACATCAAACAATTCACAAGGGCTATGACGTCGTCTTTTTTTGGTCAAATGTTATGTTACATTGACAGCCTACTTATATATGTGAAACCGTCATGTGATAATAATTAAATGAAGGAAATCAATCCAACCATATTTCAATAAAACCAAGTATAATGTGCATTCCCACAAACATTTCGTATCATCCTAGCCAATTTAGTTTCATATTAAGATTTTTCAGAATCTGACAAGATGAAGGTATCTGTATATGCTATTCCACCCTAAGTCAATTTCTTCAGATTTCCCATGATCAAGGGAAGAGATTTAGTACTCCTGAAATGGCCAAGATGTCAACCAACTAATGCTACTATTCTTTTCCAGAAGAATACAACTATACAAGTACGCAAGAAAGGCTTTTCTTCATGCTAAAAAGTAATCCAAACTTTAATATTTCTACATAAACTTTTATGATCCAATTTTCTTATCAATCATTTGAATGTAGATTCATGCTGTTTTCCCTCTTTTATCAGCAGCAGATTATCAGTACACAGGAAACTGCACATTATATCATCAATAACTAGAAACCCACCCCACACCCCCCAAATCCAAACAGCAACACCAAGTATAAAAATCAAACAATACTGCGGAGTGGTCAACATAATCATTAGTCCAACTCCCAATAAAAATCAAGAAATAACCCCTATTTGAAGAATTTATACAGAATCATACGGTATATCAATTAGCAAAACCCAGATACAACATTCAATCAAAAAGAATTCGTAACCCAAATACAGAAAGACAAAAAAAGAGACAAAACCTGACCTCATGGAAGTTGCAAACATGGGTCCTCTCATTACACGCCTTTCCACTAGAGCATTCAATGTCAACGGAAACATTTGGGATCACATAAGATTGGGAAATTTCAAGATTCCTAGTTCGGTCTTCATCAATACTCACCAAACGCGACCCAGGTGCACCCTTACAGTACAACAGCCTGATGTCAGAGGTGACGTCAAATCCACGCCCCAAAGCTTGGATTGAGTTGCAGAGAGTGGATACTAGTGCATTTTCTGAAACTGCAAAGCTCTTGTTTGGAGGTGAAGCCATTGAAATTGTAAGCGATTCAAGAAAGCTTCATTGCATAAAAAGAAAAGATTGAATTTTTTGGGCAAGGGCGGTGTAGGTGGGTCAAATGTTGGACTTTGGAATCAACAAAATTTTAGTTTTTTTTCACTTTTGGCCCCATGAACCACACCATATTTTTAATCTAGTCCCACTACTGACAGAACTAGTCTCATAAGAATTTTAATTTGCAAATGTGGTCACACCGTGACGGAAACCGTTAAATCGACTTGCAAATGTGGTCCCATAAGTTATGGGACATAATTAATTCGCAATTAAGGCTTAATCACCTTTTAACCACTTGCATTTTTTGTCCCATAAGTTATGAAGCATAATTAACACAAAATTAATCAATTAACTTACCTGAGCCCACTTGCACATATGATCACATAGGTTCCAAAAACCCAAAATTCTTCCCTCCATTTTTTTTGGCGTCAATTTTCAGCTAATCACGTTTTTTGGCGTCAATATATTTTCACTTTTAGTCCCATTGAATTCAAATTTGATAAAAATTGGTGGGAAAATCAAGTTTTTCCCACAATTTTTTCCCAAAACCTAGTTTTTCACATCTGCTAAATAGATAAAACAGAATAAATGAGTGATTTTTCCACTGATTTTGATTATACTACTTATCATTCTTGCATCTAGGACCCTATAGCGGTTTGGTTAGTTTCTTGCATCTTAATGTGAGTCCTATTTTGATACTCATAGTATTTTATGTGATAAAGTGATGGGTCGTTGGAGGTAATAAGAGTTGGTTATTACTCCTTCCATCCTAATTTTGATTGGCCAAATAGGCAAATACTGTAGTCACGGAGATTAAGAAAAATAGGAGATAAATAATATTAAATAGTGTAAAGTGGATTTGGTGGAGGGAAATAATAGTATTAAATGGTGTAAAGTGGATTTGGTGGAGGGAATAATAATATTAAATAGAATTGAAAGATGTTTTATTTCTTTTTTAGGAATTGCCAAACAAAATTAGGACGGCTATCTACGAAAAGTGGACAATCAAAGTTAGGACATAGAGAGTAGTATTTTATGTGATAAAGTGAGTATATTCATTTTAAGAAATGTTCCTTAAAGATTGAGACAAAAAAAAATTAAAAAAAATGAAAAGAGTTTCTTAAAAATTGGGACGGATGGAGTATTAATTATACGTTTGACAGTTTCCGTTTAAAGGTTAACGAGATCTTCACAAGAGCCATTTAATTTTGGGACCAAATGTGCAAACTTGGTAAATTGTTGGACCACATTTGCAAATTAAAATTCTTATGGGACTAGTTCTGTCAGTGGTGGGACTAGATTGAAAACATGGCGTGATTCATTGGACCAAAAGTGCAAAAAACTCAATTAATTTGTTAATCAGATTAATATTTAACACATATTAATTATACGTTTAACAGTGTCCGTTTCGCGATTAACGAGATGCCATCAAGCGCCGTTTAATTTTGAGACCAAATGTGCAAACTTGGTAAATTGTGGGACTATATTTGCAAATTAAAATTCTTATGGGACTAATTCTGTCAGTAATGGGATTAAATTGAAAACATGGTGTGATTCATGGGAACAAAAGTGAAAAAAAAACTCACAAAATAACAATGTTGGTTTTGTTGGGTTGGCTGTATTTGTTCAAATTATAAATTCAAAGGAGTGGGAAAAGTTTGACTGGTAATAATACCAAGGAAAAACGCGTTGGCTTTATGCATGGATAATCTGGAAATTGACCAGTCACCATCTTTTTTATATTTCTTTTTCCTTTTTTCTGAAATTATCAGGTCAACTGTGACTTTGAGAGGAGATATTTTTCACTTAAAAGGTAATTTTTTTTTTTAAAATAATATTTTTCTATAATTTTAACATTTTATCCGTATTGAATTCATTAAAGTGGCCATCAAATAATTTACATGTCACTTACGTCAGCATGTTATTTGATTAAGTCTTACCTCGAGCACCAAACAATATAAAAATAATTCTTATACTTGTTTGATAACATTGCAATAAAAATGATGATCTCAGCCAAATTTTATTAGCAAGTGGTAGTCAATCCCCAACGTCCAACCGTGTTTAACGGACAACGATATTTTTTGCTAGTAGAAACAAATTTGTGCAACTACTTGTATCATATAGTTGCCACTTAAAAAAATCACAGAGAAATTTTATGAACACATAAAATCAAACATTTTTAAACAATTTAATATACGAAGTGAACAACATATTAAATCAAGTAATTTTCTAAGCAGTGACACTTCGTGTACTAAACATTGATACTTGAAAAAGAGAATTCACGAAATCTTCACGCCATTCCTACTCTAAAATAATTTCACCAATTACAAATATTGAAGAAAGGAATAGACATTCGCACAAATATTGAAAGCTGTGAAACTTAGGGGGTGTTTTGGACTTCATCTAACACCCAAGAAGCACTTTTTTTTGAAAAAGTTGGGACTTTTTTTTGAAAAAGTTGGGTCACACCAACTTAAAAAAAAATGCTTCTCACTATTGAAAAAGTGGTTCAAAACACCCCCTTAGAAAGGGAATAAAGAACACACCATATACACTCTTCAAAGATGCATCAGAACAAAGTTGAATTATCTCAAGCAAGTTTAAGTGTTGAATACCCTGTTCATACTTTCTAAGATTGATCTTGAGAAGTGCTACCTTCGAGAGAGTTAGGAGGAAGTGTTAATTTCCCGTGCAATGGTGAAGCAACATGTGTCCGAGAGTCTAGATAAAAATCTTGGTACTTTTCTCTGAGTGCTTCAAGCTTCAATTCACTTTGCTAGATGTTTGGATCCATGTTAAACTCCTGAATACTGATATCACCTTGAAGCATCTTAACCACCTCAAACATTGTTGGCCGAAGTGCTGGAGATGGACTTGTGCACAACAGAGCAATTCTCACCATTTTTTCTACCTCCATCACATTGAAGTTTGAACACAGTTTTGGATCAACAAGCTCCATCAAACTTCCTTTCTTCTGAAGAAAAAGAGCCTGAAACAAAACTTGGAAGCATCATTCACTAATCTTGTTTCCGTAAACAAGAAAGATAACAGAACACTTTATTTTTCAGGGAATTAGATTTCTCACCCAATCAAGAAGACAAACGAAATCCTCACCAGGGCGATATTTCATGATATTCTTGCCAGAAACAATTTCTAATGCCAAAACCCCGAAGCTATACACATCTGCTTTATTTGTTAAGTAACCCCATAGTGCATATTATGGGGCAATGTAACCACTGCAGTGGGGGTAAAAAAATCTCTTCAGTGACAAGCATCTAGATCAATTGGATCAGAAATTAAGCAGAATAAGGTCCCAAAAGGACTGCATAGGATCAAATGAAATCTCTATAAATCTCTCGAATAATGAAAGCCATATCAAGTCGAGGTTACAAAGACAATTGGTGTCCTTTTAGTTTGAAGTGTCAGCACAAGAAAAGTTCAAAAGAGAAGATTCAACTATAACCATATAGCAGTCAAGTAATAAAAAAAGAGCGTACAGAAATAAAACGAAAATCTCAGAGCTTTGAAGGTAGCCAGCAAACAAATAGTACTTCTAAGCGAAATGGATAAAATGGGTGAAAAGAAAACTTACATAGTCCCAGCAACTCTAGTGTTGATGTGGGTGTTTTCTTCGTCATGCAGTTTGGCTAATCCAAAGTCGGAAATCTTTGAATTAAGATGTTCGTCGAGAAGAATATTGGTTGCTTTGATGTCTCTATGGACAATTTTCAATACTGATTCTTCATGCAGAAAAGTAAGTCCCGTTGCTATGCCAACACAAATCTTTTGTCTCGTTGCCCAGTCCATTTCCAACCGACTTTCCTCTGGTCCTGTACTCGAAAAAGATAGTTAAACGTTAAATATTACAGTTGTACAATCAGAAAAGAAAGTTTACAACTTCATTTACCAAATAGAGCTCGACCAAGGCTGTTGTTCTCCATGTATTCATACACGAGCAGTAATTGACTTCCTTCGACACAGCAGCCATGCAGTTTTACGAGATTTGGATGCTGTAATCCAGAGATCATGCCAATTTCATTAACAAATTCACGGTTCCCTTGATTTGATTTGGAAGAAAGCTGCTTCACAGCAATAATGCTACCATCCAATAACGTGCCCTGCCATTACGAACTTATAATTAACAAAATCACCCTACATCCACAGCAAAAACAAACAAAAAACATATTTGCTGCCTTACCTTGTAGACAGACCCAAAACCACCTTCCCCAATTTTGTTTGCAGAATCGAAGTTGTCTGTGGCAGCTTTGATTTGTCTATAAGTAAAAAATCCTGTACGTAAATCCAGTCCTCTTAATTCTGCAACAACAAACTGATTTCAGATACTAAACATATTAAATTCTAGAAAGGGATTTGGTACATCTATCATCTACGAAAGACATATCACTCATAAGTTTATGTGTCCTGGCTAGGTAAATGATGGATTTCAATTTCCACTCCTTTTGAATTAGAAAACGTGACCATGTTATGCAACATCCAGCAAGACCAACAACGATATTTGCAATATAGTGCTTCAAGATCTACAGAGTGCATATGCATCTGTAGAAAGTTTACTCTTATTAAAACTCTAGGAAATTCTAGTTGAGGTATACACATGACCTTTTTCCCTTGAGATCCTGCCTCCAATATATTTCTGCCAAGAATAACAGGTAACGGCAAGAATGAGAAAGAAAGCAAACAGAGCTACTCCTATTAAGATGAACATCTTCCTTTTTCCTTTGGATGGAGGCTTGAAATCTGCATAGCAGAAAACAGAAGGATCCAGTCAGAAGCTGTTTAGATACGTCTAGTATTAAAATAGCATACAACAAACAGTGCCAGAAAGAAAATTGTAGAGAAGAACATCAAAGATAGACATAAAATATTTCAGTTTACTGCTATAAGAAGGCATAATAGCCAAGGTTTTTTTTTTTTTTTAAAGTTGCAGATCACATCCTATATTGTGACTTTCAGGTACCCCGTATATGCTGTCATGGCTAATGGTAAAATACTCTCAATTTTACAAACTAAAAATCATAAATTTTGACAGAGTTGGAGCAGAATTGGTGTAAATCAGAGTTATGCAGTCGTACCTGATTCCACTGAAATAGCAGATACCAGAGGACCGTATATTCCTCGGATTGGGACAGCTGTTGTCCCCTTTCCAGTATATTGAAAACGTATCTCCAGAGTTCTATTTTTCACCATTGCTTTAAATTGTTGTATAGAAACTTTGTCAACTCCTTTAGCCTCTTGCTCAATATCAAAATCTCTCAGTTCCCGTTTGCCCTGATTAAAAAATTATACAAATTTAACTAATGAATCAACCAGGAAAAGAACTTAATTTCAAGACTAGGAAGAGGACCACAGGCTGGAAGCTCAACGATAGACAGAATTATGAGCAACACTTGGGGTGCTCCAATTGCACCGTGCAACTCAAACCTAATAATGTTTAATGAAAACAACTAATACTATTCAGTTAAAACAGCAAATACTGACCAACTAATACCTTTCATTTAAACGTCAAACATCCGTCTACCTGGATATACACGTCAAACATCCGTCTTCCAAGACTTTGGAATGATCGATTATCTCTGAATATTATCTCAGCAAAGTGAAGAGCCACATTGTAGTTTCCATTTGCTAAGCAACACCCATAATATGTGAGCGATAGAGGAGATTGACGGGAAGTCGTATACAATTCCAAGTCAGTTTGTCTGAGAACCGATATATTTTTGGGCAAATAGGTACTCAAATTTGAGTTAATGTCCATAAAAGGTCTTGTACTACTAGCTCCCCAGTTTTCCTTGTTAGGATCGAACTTTGCTGCACCTGCTGATCCTTCATCTCCATCAAAAACTATTTGGCCAATTGTAGTTGTTGGTCCACCACAGTTGACATGGAATGAATAGTAATCTGCCAGAAATAGACACATGGTCATAGTGTATAATGATGGAGGTGATTCTGCATTTAAATCTGCTACTTCTTTGGTTTAAGATGTCAGCGTGACGTTCCATGTTATAGGCACAAAGCCATGATGTCTCACCCTTTGAACAAGGACTCAGGCATTTTGCAATATCCCTGCAATAACTCGTTGGGAAAGATGAGGGGATAAAGTCATTCTCTAAATCAAACCAAAATTATTATAATCTAAGAAAATGTGCTACTAGCATATTAACAACTTACACAGCTTTTGGCACGCTATAGCTTCTGAATAAGTTTCTGCATATAGTGAAAAGAACAAAAATTAGTACAATCAATCAAAATGCAAAAACTGTGAAAAATATGGCTCACGGAGTATCCCGACACTGTGATGGCACAGAGCTCTCATCAAAGTTATTGTAAGAGAGATCAATTTGGCTGCATAGAAACTAATGAATTAAAAAGCCCTTCCTTTCAATGCAGTGCAGCAATAATTTACTAGCATTCCTAATGTAATTACAACAAGTGCGCTGGGAGGGGGGAAAAAGCTAAATACATAGAAACAAGCGCACACACTAAAATGTGACTAGATAAGAAGAACTGAAATTTGAAATATGTTTTCAACCTTAATTCTTGAGAATATTGACGATTTCACATGTGAGTTGTCCCATATTGAGATATTGAAAGAAGTGAGAGTAGTTTATAAGCCCAGTGGGCGACTCCTCTTATCATCAAATAGGTTTTAGGATGGGACCTCACTAGGAGAGTGGCAAGTCTCCTTCACATATTGGGTGCGCTTCAATGTGTGTGAACGCACTGGAACCCCGATTTCTACACAGTAATGCTTCAATTTTACTTTCCAACTGCACTAAAATCTTTCCAATCTTAATCTATTCACATCCAACCAGGTTTAAACAGAGTTAGTTAACTGGTTGTGAAAGATAGGAATTTGCTTTCCTCTGTGTATCTGCTGAATAAAGCAGGACCGTTTGCATAGATATTTCTGATTAAGAATCCACTGCTCATACAATAACAATGATTTAGGTGTAACTTCTTAATGGTAATATGCTCTTCAAATTTCAAAAAGTTCTCTCATGGGCTGGCCCCAGGTTTGACATTTAACATTTGGGTTCTGCTTCAGTTAGGTTACTATATAGAACAGCTCGTAGCACAACAACAACAAAATATAGCAAGCCATTTATTTATAATGATATTCAACATTATGAAGTTGCAGGAAGTAAAAAAAACAAATTGACATACGTTCTAGTATCTGTATATTTTATCCAATCTGGTAGCGGCCCGGTGAGGGAGTTACCAGTCAGAATCCTAACAATCACAGCAAAATCAACAAAGTCAAAACTATAAATTTAGCAAAATAGACAAGATACATGACAGTCAGTTGCAATAAAATTTTATAACAAACTGATGTTTAGTAACCATGCCTAATCTTGTAAAAGTAAATGAAAGAAGTACCACCTGTAAATCATGAGAATAGACTGAATAGTTACTACTTACATACATGTATTCTAGCTGTGATAAACCATCAAGTTTTGGAATCTCTCCTTCTAACCTGTTGAAACTCAGATCCCTGCCAGTGTATAACAATTTTGTCAGTAACCAACTTCAGGGCAATGCCAAAAGTCAAAAACAAAGTCTTATAAACAAGAGGGACGTGTAACACTGATAAAAGAAGGAAAAAGGACACAAGACCACCGAAGCACATTTCAATAAGCAATATTATGTTGTTGAATAGATCAATGTTTAATCACTGACCCAGCTAGAGAATTTGAGTCTTCTATATTTACATGATATTGCAGCAAATGTTATTGTAACCTTCCTAAATTGTCCAATTGTGACTAGACCAACCTTCATATGTATGAGAATTGAACAATTACGCCTTTCAAGACCAATATAAGTGCAATGTCCTATCTATATATTTTTTTCTTATGCTGGGACTGGTACTAGATTCTATGGGACAAATTTCTCTTTTGGCAGCGAAAAGGAGGAGGGAGGTCCACATTTTAAAAGGAGAATAATAGATCTATAAACTCTTAGTACTGAAAAATTCTTATGCAGACCCCAGTATTACAAGTTATAAAATTCAACAGCCAAAGAGATTTAATTGGAAGCAGTATGATCTAGATAAGACGAACGCAAATTAATCTCAAGAATAAAGTAAACAAACATATCAAGATAAAAAAAAATGGAACTAAAGTATAGTATTACAGAAGCTTTAGTTCTGGCATATTTGCCAAGAATTCAGGAATTTTCCCAGAGATATTGCAGCTCCTTAACATCCTGTATCCACATAAAATTTTCTCAATTAGATACAAATAAAGGAGTTATATCAAGCTCCCAAGATGGTTTTGGATGAGATTTTACTTACAACATTCTCATATTTATCAAGTCTCCTAGCTGTGGAAAATTTGAAGATCCTCCATTCAGGTCACTAATCCTTCTGTAGAGATATCCCATTAACAGTAGTTCATTGTCACTGGCTTTGTCAACTACAATAAGAATCAATTGACGAGTGATCTGGAAGGGTAAACAACTTACAGTTCAATTAGATTCTTCAAGACTGAAATGGTAGAAGGTATTGGTCCTCCAAAACCACTAGCTTGCAACTCTCTGGTGGTAAAGCAGTACATCCGAAAATAAATAAAAAGGTAAAAATAATAATTTTAAACTTGCATTATAGAAATATGTTTGATCAGGACTTACAACTTTTCAACTGTTCTCCAACTCTGAAAAACAGGTAATTTTCCAGTGAAATTGTTGCTGCTAAACCTACTTCATTACTCCCAAATATTGATATATCAGTGTTAAAACAAACCTAGTAAATAATTGTTGCACTTTTGCAAGTAAAAAATTCACTATTACACTTACAGTTCTATCAAATTCTTAAGATTATTTAATTCCATAGGCAACTCTCCACTGAGATTATTAGCATTAAGAATGCTGCATTTAGACAAAACAAAGAAATTAGTAAATTACCATGGAGAGAAATTACTCAAATTTCAAATATATCTCAGAAATTGTAAAAAAAGGTCTGACAGAATCTTTAAGTTGGTCAGCTTCCCCAACTCTGCTGGTACCGACCCATTGAACTGGTTGGTCTCTAGGCTTCTGAAAATCCATACTCTTCAAAGTTAGATAAGCAGTCCATCAAAAGTATATTAATCAAATCCTAATAAGTTGATTATGATAACACCAGAGTGTCCTTATGCATGCCCAGACAGACAGACAGAGAGAGAGAGAACTCACATAGCTACAAGTGTAGTAATGTTGCCCAAGTATTTTGGTATCGGCCCAGATAAGCGGTTTACACTAACAGATCTGCAGATAAATTCTTCATGAAACTAAGAATGTGATATAACAACTCCCAAAAAAAATATGAATGAGATATAAACATAATAATGCCATAATCAAGTTAAAGATGGAACTCACAGGTATTCCAATTTGATAGATGCCCATTCTCGAAGAATATTACCACTGAGGTAGTTGCGATTGAGGTCTCTGCAACCAGTAAATATGACTTCATCAGGAAAAGGAATATAGTTATATTATATAGTGAAATATACAAAATTTGTTTCCTAAATCTTGATACATCATCTTAAGGTATGGCAACTTTGCCAGTGATCGTGGTAGGACACCTGGTAAATCCTGCCCTTTTAGAAATCTGTTACAAGGGAACAGGTGTTTATATCAGTGAACAATGTGTTAGAAAACCATAAACAAAAGCAAGAGTCACAGAAAAGAGATTTGATATCTCATAAATCTGCATTCATGTGTATAAGGTGAAGGAAGCAAGTTACTGGAAGTAGACTGCAACGAAGCAAGATTTCAAGCCAAAGTCCAGCTGGCATGTAAAATATAATAACTGTAAGGACGTTGAAGCACGCCAACTAAGTGGTTGAGATCAGAAATTATTCCACATTATTACTTGGTGAAATGAAAACTTACACAGGTGGGGAATTTCAGTAGCTCAAATAAATAAGTTCAATACTGTTTCTACTAAAAGGGTGGCTTTTCTGGAAGAAAAATGATTCATAATATTTCACATTAAACAAAAATGAGTCATAAAGAGCACTTTAGCTATCCTCTTGGGCACTTTAGCTATTTCAAATTCAAAGAAGCAGATGATTAATCGTTCTCTAATTTGCCATCATGATTGTACAGACCCAAACGACTACAGTTCTAGGCCAACTCAACACTAAAATAAAGTGGAAGACGGCTTACATTTTTTCTACGTGACAGATTGCACCAGGATAAGAACAGTTACAAATGACGGAATTGTTGTACAATGGCATCTCAGGCATATTTGCGGTATTCCAGTTTGGGTTCCCATCACAAGGATTTAAGCTGAAGTTCCAATCTTTTTTGCCCAACTCTTTAGCTATTTCATGAAGAGCATTCTCTGCAATTAGATTGTAAGTCAGATTGAAGAATGAGCAGATGCAATTGAGCATAGGTATAGTTTCTAAACAAATAAGGCATGACTTTCAACAATGTAGTTCAAAAAGCCTTCAGATATCAAACAAAAATACAAAATGAACATAAAACTTACTTTCCTCCTCAGCCAGTAGGCCATTCTGTGCTAATATAATTCTCGCTTCTAGGTAAAGAATTATTGCTAAGGTGCATATGAAAGTTTGAAATATTTTTGAGATATATGGTATCTTATGAGATGATGCTCAGTACCCCTCCTCTGCCCCCAATAGCCAGATTCTCAAACATGAAAGTAAGCAACACCCTCGCTTTCTTGTGGTTAGTGATCTATTGCATGAAGGTTGGGTAAATTTTGTCATAAAAAAGACAAATTAAGCAACACATATTACATACTGATTTAAAGAATGCTTATATAATTTCTAGTTTAAAAAAAAAAAAAGATCTGATCAGCAACTTGTGAAAAAGAAACTATGGGTACCTCCAAAACCAGTGGCGGACCGAGTGCAGGGACAAGTTGTACCCCCATTTCAATTTTTATTTTTTTTACTATATATATTTATATATATAAAAAATATATTACTGCCTCCATTCTATTTTTTATTATTCGGTTATTGTAGACACGAAGATTAAGAAAAAGTAGGAGAGAATAGTATTAAATGATGTAAAGTGTGTAAAGTGGATTTGATGGAAAGAAATAATAGTATTAAATGGTGTAAAGTGAGTTGGTGGAGAGAAATAATAGTATTAAATAATATTGAAATTTGTTTTATTTCCTTTTTAGAAAATGAACAAATAAAATTAGGATGACTATTTACGAAAAGTGGACAATCAAAATTAGGACGGAGAGAGTATTATTTAAGGTTATAAACCAACTATGCCGTAATTCTTGAAAAATGAATATCGATGGACCAAAACTAGGTCAAACCTACACGTTTTGTGCGCGTGCATCAGTACAATTAAATATTATTTTTTATACTTAATTAATATCACAAATTTGGCATTATTTGGTGGGATTTCGAAAAAGTTATAGAAACAGTTTCAAACACAACCTCTGTTTGCACGCTCTCCCTCTTCTAGCTCCCTCCCAGACTGGCACCTCGCGTCGCGCCAGCGCCACTTAGTAGGAAGTAAGGCATTTTTTTTATACTTTTATTAATTTTATGTTATAATATTATTTATTTAGATTTCTTAATTAATTTGATAATATTTAGTGATAGATTATGGCTTGTAATATTTTTAGCAATTTAATATATATATAAAATTGATGGTGCATTTAGTTAGAGCTTGAAGTTAATTTAATGAGATTGATGAAGATGCATTTAGTTAGATTATTGGATTAATTTGATGAGATTGATGGTGCTAAATAGATTAATGCTTGTTATATTTTGCAAAATCGAATTTTTTATAGAATTGTAGTTTAAGTATTCTTATATATTTTGTATATCTTAATTAGGAAATGAGAGACGAAACACCAAAATCAAATAAATCAAAGGCAATGGGTAAACAACCCGATTTTCGACAATTTATGTTTAAGATGATTAATGAAATCTCAAGGAACTTCTTGCTCTTCACCAAGTGATGATGAAGTTCCTCCCAATGTTGGTGAGTTCCCTTCATCCCACTCATTTGCCATGTCTCTCGTTTCATTAACGAAACAGTTGTTGCAAGAAACAAGAGATTGCGGATGGGAAACTATCTGGAACGATGTCACTTAATTCTGCACGAAATATGACATTGTAGTTCTCGATATGGATGCTTCTTATAAGTTACGAATAAATCAAAACGTTTTGTTCAACAAGAGACGAACCTCCAACATTTTCGAAATGAAACTTTTATAGGGGTAATTGATTTACAAGTTGGTGAGCTCAATGAAAGATTTGATGAGATTAATATGGAGTTGCTTACGTGCATGTTTTGCTTGAGCCCTTGAGATGGTTTTTCTTCTTATGACAAGGATAAAATACTTAAACTTGCCACATTTTATCCACTGAATATTCAGGTATTAATTTGTTAACTCTTGAATATTAACATCATAAATTTATTGAAAATTTGCAAAGAGGTGATATGTTTGCGTATTTGAATTTTCAGGTACTGATTTGATTAATCTTGGACACTACCTTGATATATATATATTAAAGATATGAGAAGAGATGATAGGTTTGCAGATTTGCATGATCTTGGTGACCTTTCGATGAGGCTTGTAGAAACAATGAAGCATACGAGTTATCCGGCAGTTTATTTGCTAATCAAGCTGGTGTTGATTCTCCCCGTCGCTACTGAAGGAGTGGAAATAGTATTTTCCGGAATGACTTATGTCAAAAATAAGTTGCGAAATAGCATGGGTGATTAATTACTAAGTGATTATTTGGTCACTTTCATTGAGAAATATTTGTTTCTACAAATTTCCGATGATGATGTCATAGACCGCTTTCAACAAATGAAGACTCGTCGAACTCAATTGTAACTTGTAATTGTACTTTTGTTTGAACTTTATGAAATATCTTATATTTATATATAAACAATGTTTATGCTTAAACATTCATAATTATCTGTTGATCGTACCCTCAGTTTTGAAATTCTGGGTCCGCCACTGTCCAAAACTGTATTATTATATCATTGGAACTCTTTGCCACTTGTGTCGCATAAGTTTTTCCATACGTGAGACAATAAATAAAAGGCCCCGCAGTGTTTCCCATCACTACACCACAACCTTGGGTCCCCATATCTCTTATTTTCTAGTCCTAACACTGCCAGAAACTGAAAATCAGCATCAATATAGTAGAGTATCACGTGCCTCGGGGATATTTTCGCAGTAAACTAACTCTTGAATCCAATTATCGAGAATCCTACACAAAATTTACAAGTAAAAAAATATAAATCAATTCACAGAATCAGAGCCATTCCTAGAGATTGTCTTCTTCAACCTTGATATTGCATTACTTCCAATTCGCAGTACTCCGTGTAAACTCTGATAACCCGCCATTTACATCTCTTCGGTGAATTGGGAGAGAGGGAAATTATGGGTGTTGAACTTGGAAATCAAAGTTTCACTCAATGCGATGACATTTTATTTACGGTTCGTGCCAGTAAATTAGGCCACGTTTTTTTTAGAAAAATTACCGTTCACAGTCTGGCAATGTGATGAATAATGAATTAACTGTTACGGAGGTTGCCATGGGCCCCTTTTTGGAAAAAATAACCGATTGACAGCCCATTTACATCCGTTGACAGCCCAATAGCACGCGGTTTCTTATATCCGTTTGACAGCGAAATTAACCGTTTTAACAGTCTGGCCCAAGTCAATGTCATGAATTAGTTGTTATGGAAGTTGCCATGAGCCCGTTTTTGGAAAAAAGAACCGTTTGACAGCCCAATAGCATGCGGTTTCTTTTATCCGATTGACAGCCCATTTAATTTTTGGAAATCAAAGTTTTATTGATATTATTACTAGGATGCCAGTACATTAGGGCACGTTTTTTAGAAGAATTAACAGTTGGCCCAGGTTATTAGCACCCCCTTCATTAGGAAATACACCACTCTAAATATTAGTACACCTCCACTTGATAAATCTTTTATACCCCTCATGAAAATACCCCCAATTTCCTTTCCTCCCTCCCCTCTCCCTTTTTCCTCACCTCTGCACGCACCATCCCCGCCTGCTCCTTTTTCCCTACCGCCCCAGCAACCACACAACACCCACCGCCCAGCCTCGGCGTCGACGGCTCCGCCCCCGTCATATTTCACCGCAGCGCAGCCCCGCCCCTGTCCACCCCACTCGTCGGACTTACCGCAGCCCCCAGTTGTAGCACAGGCCGGCTGCCCCTGCCCAACCTCGGCGTCACCCCACGCCCCGCCCGGTTCCGCCGCCGTCAGATTCGCTCCTTTTTACGCTTAAATTTTTGCAGGTTTTGTCTATTTTTTTTTATTTCTGTAAAAAAGTATCCAAAAATTCTGTAGGCGTTCAAAACCGAATGGCAGAGGAGAGGGTTAATTTTGTCATTTTATCTATGTATTAAAATAATAAAATTGACTGCGTGGTGTATTTCCCAAAAGAGGGGGTGCTAATAACCTGCGCCTTAACCGTTTTAACAGGCTGGCCAAACTCAATGTGATAAATATTTTGTGACAGCCCATTCGGAAAGTTTCTTGTAACCGGTTTTTTTTTTTTTTTTTTTTTAAGAATCATATGGACCTTTCCTATAAAAAAAAAAGGCCTTTAAAAAAAAAAGAAGGATCCGGTTATATGCACCTCCAACATTAGTAGTACACCCATTTATTAGTTCACCCACCATAATTTTTTATCATTAGTAGATGCACACACCATGAACTACCAAACATACCCTTCTTTCATAAAACATTGATTCCTCTCCATTTATTTTTTTATCCCGTGCCTCTTTCATCTTTTACACCTCCCACTAAACCCCCGCCGGCCCACCCCGCCCAGTGCCCACCGCCACAAGTACAATCATAACACAATTTCTCTCTCTCTATTTTGTTCCCCTTCTATCTTGTTTCACCTGCCCTCCTGCTACCACCACAGCGGCACTTCTCCTGTCGCCGCCATCAGGAGCGCCGCCGCTCTCCTCCCTTGCGTCACCGTTTGAATTTTCGAACCTGGTTGTTTTAAAATCCAATATTTTATTCTTCTTTTTTTTGCGATTTTTTTTGCTTAGTGGCAATCGATTTGAGTGAATTTTGAAATTTGAGTGTTGGAATGAAATTTAAGTGGTCACGATTTTTGTGCTTTAGTGGTGACGGTAGGCGATGGCGGCAGTTGGTGGTGGAATATGACCGGTTGTCTCGGAGGCTCCCGGAGACGGATTATAAGTTGATTGTGGCAAAATTCAGAGCAAAATGGGTATGAAGAATGTGCTTGCTGTTCTTGATTAAAACTTGTATCATAGTGCTGGAATGAAATTGGTTACAAAGAAATTTTGGTCACTTATGTATTTTGGTGGTGGACTGGTTCAACAATGGCGGCAGGCGGTGGGATGGTTAAAGAAGATAGCCGTAGGTTTATTTTGATTTTAAATTATTAAGGGTATTTTTGATATTTTATACTTCTATTAAAATAATAAAAAGTACAGTGGGCGTATCTACTAATCTTGGGGTGTTAATAACCGGACCCAAAAAAGAATCATATGGACCTTAAGTTGCTGGCCCATCCATTCAATGTGTTGAATTAGGGTGTGTTTACTTTGGGTGATAAGATTGGATAAAGATTAATTATCTAACAATATTACCTATTTACTTTGATGGATCAAAATAAATTCTGAATCCCCCTGCCCGTGGATAAGGCCTACTTTTGAAGATTATATTTGATAACAGATCCCTTTAAAAGTGGTGTGATAATTAATTTTTGTTGGGGATATTACAAATATTACCCAAATACCCATCAATAAAAAAAAAATTATATAGTCCCTTTCTCGTTTGTTCAAGTCGGGAAAAAAATCTTGAACATACTCTTCGACGCCGGAGCAAAGTTCCGGTTAGAACTCTGACAATGCTGACAAGGGCCGAGCCCAACAGGGGTGGCACAGTAGTGACTGGGTTCTATTGCGCACTATTCGAAAATTGAGTCAAATTTTTAGATCTCATTTGGTGCGAACTTGTGTTGAATGGGTCTTTGATAGTAAAATGTTGGTTTTCATTTACTCAGGCAACGTTAGTTTTTCATTTGGTGTGAAATTGATCTGTTTTTTTTTTTTAATTAATTCAAAACCGAGTCAAAGCCACATTTCCTAATATGTGTAGGGAATTCTGTCAAAAAAAAATGTGTAGGGAAGATGAATTCGGAACTGTGTCGATTTTATAACTCCTAATTTTAAAGTAATTTTTTAGTCAAGGAATTAATGAGAAATTTGTGGAGAAATTCTGCGTGGGAAAAATAATTTCAGTTGATATAGGTTGAGAAGAGGGGTATTTCAGTAAAAGAGTGAATTGAATTTTATCAAATTTATTCAAGTAAATGAGTGATGAGATATGTAAATTTAATCTTTATCCCCTATTTCATCCCACTTTATCATATCCACTCTAATTCTTATTTTCGAAGTAAACGGTGCCTTAATTGTTCAACCTCTGGTGGGTGGATATTAACAACGGAAGGTCTCATATATTTTAACAATTCATAAATTAATTTATTAATTAAATTCCATATATTTATGAAATTACCTACTCCCACAATAATTGACAATGTCGTCACTTTGAGATGTCTCATTACATAGATTTTTTGCATTTCAACGAGTATCAACTATTTTTCTTCTAAAGTGCTCCAATTTAATTTCATAATTTTTTATATGAATAGGAGTAAAAAAGAAAATTTATTTTGAATTAAATGGTCATGAATTTTATGAACACCTTCATGACAACATATCTAATGCAAAGATTCAGGTAATTTAATTGATCATGGACTTCAATATTTGCATAAAGTATCCAAGTTATATGCCGTCTTTTGCAAATTTAACCACACATAAAATCTTAACTATTGAGGAAGAAAATTTAGTTAGGTTATGTTTATTTTGGATTTTGAAATCCATGATTAGTTTTGAAATTTAAAATATATTATAGTTTGGAATTTTTAAAAAAATTGGTTTAGAAAAACAACCACTACAATTCCTATAAAACCTATTATTACACTTTTCAATACATTCAATTCTCTCTCTACACTTTAATATGTTATTACAATCAGTGTTTTCAAAACCGGGTTGAACCGGCCGGTTCAACCGGTTGAACCGGGAACCGGCCGGTAACCCGGTTAAAAAACACATACATAACCGGATTTCAGGTTCAACCGGAAAAAACCGGTTTTTTTCTTTTTTTAAAAAATTAAATTATTAATTTATATTAAATATTTAAAATTTTAAATCTATATTCCTCTCACATTTTTCTCCAACACTTTCGATGTGGGATAAATGTATGAGGTGGAACAAAATTTATAAAATATGATATGAAAAGTTATAAAATATATATTTAAATTTTTGTAGGTGTATATTTATTTTGTTTTTTTAACTAAACATAGAAAATGGTTGAACCGCCGGTTGAACCGGTCCGACCGGTTGAACCGCCGGTTGAACCGGTCCGACCGGTTGAACCGCTGACCGGTGGTCTGTCCGGTTCGATCACCGGTTCGGTTATGAAAACATTGATTACAATCACACTCAACAATAAAATATCAATACAACTTCATTTACTCTAACACATTGATTTGACACATAATTAAGTTTCTTCAACTCAAAAATTCAAAACAAACTCACACCTTGCTATTTATTAAAATTTCAAATTTCATTAGATTACAAAATTGATTTTTAAAAGTCAAATAAAACCAAAACAAACATCACCTTGTAAGGGATGTCATTCTAAACACACACTTGCATCGCTAATACTAAATTCTACAGTATCTCAAATCATTTTATGTGCTCAATGTTCAATACATATTAAAAGATGTTAATAAAGGATACGGCCAATATTCAAGTCCTACACACTTTAACTTTGTATCATCAACCTGAAATTCCAGTGGTTGATGCTAGAAAGAGGCAGATTGTGAGAAACAAGAATGAAAATACATTTTTTTTCTAAGACCCATTGTCATATCAATATTAATTGAATTATTGAAGTCAACGAAATAATCATGTTTAAGGTTGCATGGTAACTTGAATTTACATAGAAATTAAAGTAATATTTTTGTCCCTTTATACTAAATTACCAATTTCCTTTTGTTTTCACTTTGTGAACATAATTGTGATTCACAACGAAAATATAATGCATATTAGAATAACAACTTGGGAAAAAAATGATTCTGAAAGTTGTTTTTTTAGAGCTTAAAACACACTCTAACCTTTAAAAATCTGAAAAATAAGTACTGGAACAAATCATTTTATTTGAGAAATGCAAAGATGACTACTGTAAGACTACCATGTGTTTTTGGAGGTTTAAATATGTAACCATCGAAACAGAGAATTATTTTGACGGGACATTATACATTGCTCCTCTCTACCAGTTTAAGCTTTTAGGCGGCACGTACGTAAATGAAAGTGACTGTTTAAATCTCACTAAATAATCTCCATGGCTATAAGCACACCAGATTTATAAAAGAGCATATGTAATCGTAGAATCAAAATATTTACGACCTTTAATTTCTTGAATTGTTTTCTATAGTGTGAAGCGAACACACCAGATTTATAAAGGAGCATATATAATTAATAATATTATATTGTTTACTTTTTCTTTACTTTTTTTCAAACTATAGTATTATTATATTATATTTTTTTAGAAGTCAAGTCTACTTTGGCATCAATGAATTAACCTTTTCATTCTCTCCATCAAAAAAGTTTCAAGGAAAAAAACTAATAAAATTCACTGGCAAAAATAATCACATAAAGCATCGATTAATCCCTAATTCCTCTGGTTCCCAAATAGTAGATGTATTAATGGATCCGATGATCTTCAAAACAAAAACTCGTCTACATCACGAAATCTTGGAAGGATTTGAAGCACAAAGTTATAGGGGTACTTCTCGAAGTGAATGTGTATTGACATAACATTGACATGATATTGTACTTAAGGAAGTGAATGTATATGTTAAATTTATATAAGATATGTTAAATTGGGTATGGATGGATGATTTGCATGTATTTTAGATCCTTATGTCGTTTATGTAATGCTGGTCTAAAATAATAAATAAATATGGCCATACTACAACAGGGCCGGTTATAAGGGTGTTCACTAAGCCCACCCGCACCGGGCCTCACTTTTTTCAGGGCCCCCAGGCCTAAATTTTCGAGGCCCATTACTAGGCTTAAAAAAAATTAAAATCATAAATTTGATGCTAAGGATATACAACAGCTGACAAAAAATCTTCAATTCTTCTTCTCATCCTTAATTTTCTCAACCTCCATTAATCTTCCATCAATTTCTCTATTTTCCAATAAAATTCATCCTTAATTTTCTCAACCTCTATTAATTTTCCATCAATTTCTCTATTTTCCAATAAAATTACCGTTGATCTTCTGTCAGTCAGTTTGTGCATATAAATATGTATCCCAAATTAGAAAATAACTTCAATACCATGTTTAGGGTTTTTTTTTTTAATATTACTATATTGCTTCTATAAAAACTAAATTGTTTCATATTCATTTACTTGGGCCTCACTTAAGGCCTCATTTGAGAGTTCGCACCAGGCCACCAAATTCTCCCAAACGGCCCTGTACTACAATGATGAAACACGAAGTTACATAGGCCACTACAAGATAATATTCTTGACAAGAACATGATAGTACATGGTATTTTCAGTCACTGAAAATAATTCTCATTACATATTACTCATCATTTTGAAAAGGATTTACCTATAACCAATATAGTACTTGACCCACAGAAAATACTTGCCAGTTATTCGAAGTAAAATCACAGCTGTTTTACATTGGAGATACCAAATATTGAGCAGCTTGCTAAATTCCCCATTCATTGCATTCACTCGTGAGATATAGTATCTTGTACAGATTCAGTCTCCATGGCTGAAGATGAACTAGCATGTGCCTGAGATACAGTACTTGAGTCGAGATACAGGTCGTTATACTTGTCTCTAAATGCTTGAAGCTTCAATTCAGCCTGATAGATGGTTGGGTCCAAGTTAAAGTCCTGAATGCTCATATTACCTTGAAGCATGTTCACGACCTCCGACATTGTTGGCCGAAGTGCTGGAGACGGGCTTGTGCACAAGAGAGCAATTCTAACCATTTTTTCTGCCATGTGCACGTTGAAGTTTGAACCCAGCTTTGGATCAACTAGCTCCATCAAACTTCCTTTCTTCTGAAGAAAAAGAGCCTGAAACAAAACTTGGATGCATGACTCAGTAAGCTTATAATATTTCCTTAACAAGAAACAAGGTAAAGAAAACAGCACACTTTAATTCAGAGAATTTAGTTTCTTACCCAGTCCAGAAGACAAGCGAAATCATCACCGGGGCGATATTTCATTATATTCTTGCCAGAAACAATTTCTAATGCCACAACCCCGAAGCTGTAGACATCTGCTTTATTAGTTAAGAAACCCCATAGTGCATATTCTGGAGCCATGTAACCACTGCAGGGGGGTGGGGGTGATAAGCATCTAGATCACTTGGCTCAAAATCAAGCAGAATTAATCCCAAAAGGATATTTTGTTGCATAGAATCAACACAATGCCCGATTAGTCTCTAGTAATGAAAGCCATATCAAGTCAAGGTTTAAAGATAATTTGCGACATTTAATTGTGAACACCCTAGATTGACACAAAAGCATGCATGAAGCACGTGATCTCCTTTCATGAGTTACATACATTACATGCAGTGCCAAAAGAAAAGTTCAAAAGAAACAGATTCAATTATAATCATATAGCAGCCAACTAATAAAAAATCTTTGCACGGGAATAAATTGGAAATCTCAGAGCGCTGAAGGTAGCCAACAAACAAATAATATTTGATACCATTGGAATAAAATAGGTGAAAAGGAAACTCACATAGTCCCAGCAACTCTAGTGTTGATGTTGGTGTTATCTTCTTCATGAAGTTTGGCCAATCCAAAGTCGGCAATCTTTGGAGTAAGATCTTTGTCAAGAAGAATATTGTTTGCCTTGATGTCTCTATGCACAATTTTCAAAATTGACCCTTCATGTAGAAAAGACAACCCCTCTGCTATGCCAACACAAATCTTTTGTCTCGTTGGCCAGTCCAATTCCAACTGACATTCTGCTGGGCCTGTACTTGAAAAATATGTTTGTTAGCAAAGGAAAATCATGGCCCATGTAAAATCAGACAATCCACAGAAGCAAGTATATAATTTCATTCACCAAATAGAGCTCGGCCAAGGCTGTTGTTCTCCATGTATTCATACACGAGCAATAACTGACTTCCTTCAGTGCAGCATCCATACAGTTGCACGAGATTCAGATGTTGTAATCCAGAGATTATGCCAATTTCATTTACAAACTCACGGTTCCCTTGATTTGATTTGGAAGAGAGCTGTTTTACAGCAATGATGCTACCATCCAATAACGTTCCCTGCCATTATCAACAAGGGCACTTATACAACAAAGAAAGTTCATCTTACGTTGACATAAAGATATAGAAACAAAGCACTAGAAGAAGTCAAAGTTCATACTGCTGCATACCTTGTAAACAGATCCAAAACCACCTTCTCCAATCTTGTTTGCAGAATGAAAGTTGTTTGTGGCAGCTTTGATTTGTCTAAGAGTAAAAAACCCTTTACGTAAATCCAGTCCTCTTAATTCTGCAATAATGCACTGATTATCAGAGACTAAATCAGCTGCAATCCAAAGAACAGGGAATATAAGCATCTTCAGAGCCATCGCCTTTCGGCTGTGTGGGTTTCAAGTGTATCATTAAACGTAAATCCTTGAAAATATTTGGTACATCTATATATCATCAGTGGTTAGATGAATGGGCATATCTAGACTAAACAACTCCATTTAAAATAGAGAACATGACTGTCATGTAATGCAACATCCTGCAAGAGTAAAAACGATATTCGCCATATAGTACTCCAGGATCTTTAGAACGAAAATACGTTTGTTGAAATTTACTCTTATTCGAACACTTGGAAAGTTCTAGTTGTAGTGTCCGAATGACCTTTTTCTCTTGAGATCCTGCCTTCGATATAATTGTTCCACCAACAATAACATATAATTGCTAGAACGAGAATTAAACCCAACACTGCTGCTCCTGCTGAGAAGAAAATCTTCTTTTTCCGATTTGGAGGCCCGGAATCTGCATAGCAGAAAAACGGGGAGGAAACAAAAACACGCTGTTCAGATACTTTTAGTACTAGAAAAACACTATACGAGAATCAGTGCCAAATAAAGAGAAAGCTTTCAAGAAGAACAGGAAAGATTGTGATAATTGTATATGCAAACTACTATAAGAAAGCATAAATTTGGCACAGAAGTGGTGTTAAACAGAGTCAAGCGGCAATACAAGATTTCACAGAAATCGCGGATATTAGAGGGCCATATATTCCTCGGACTGGGACAGCTGTTGTTCCTTTTCCAGTATATTGAAAGCGTATCTCAAGTGTCCTATTTTTCACCATTGCTTTAAATGGTTGTGTCGTGACTCTGTCAACTCCTCCAGCCTTTAGCTCGATATCAAAATCCTTCAGTTTCAATTCGCCCTGTATTAAAATGGTAAAGGTCAAAATTGACAATAGAATTAACCAAGACCAGCACTTATTCAACACTGTATACGTTTTGGAGCCTCGCAGATATACGTTTTAGGGCTTAGAAGTGTACCTGGATATAAACGTCAAACAACCGTCTTCCAAGACTTTGGAATGACTGATTATCTCTAAAAACTATCTCTGCAAAGTGAAGTGTCACGTTGTACTTTCCATTTACTAAGCAACGTCCATAATATGTGAGAGATAAAAGAGACTGGCGGGCAGTCGTATAGAGTGCAGAGTCAGTTTGTCTGAGAACAGACACATTTTTCATCTCAAAGAACTTTGCATATGGGGTAGCATCAAAAGAATATCCTGTATTACTAGTTCCCCAGTTTTCCTTAGTATGTTCGAACTTTGCTACACCCAATGATGATCCCTGATCTCCTTCATAACTGGTTGTGCCAATTGTAGTTGTTGGTCCACCACAATTGACATGGAATGAGTAGTAATCTGCCAAAAAATAAAACAATGATTAATTAGACTCAGGTACAATGTCGGAGGTGCTTTCTGCATTTAAATCTCATTTCTTTTAAAAGCAAGCATATCTGCTGAGTGCAAAGGCATTCAAGGTAACCTGCAAACTTATGTCTCACCTTTTAAACAAGGAGACAGGCATTTCGCGAGGTCTCTGCATCAACTCAGAGGAGGGGGGTTCATCACAAAATCAGCCTATTTATTATTATCCAAAAACTATGTCATTGGAATTAAACAACTAACCTAGCTTTTGCCCCGCCATAACTTCTGAACAAGTTTCTGCAAAAAAAGGGTGAAAAACAATAAACAAATTTAACATGATCAAATCGCATAAATAGGACGACTATTATAGCAAGTAAATAATATGGCTCACAATGAATCCGTACAAGTTGTTGGCACAGAGTCCTCATCAAGGTTATTGTAAGAAAGATCAAATTGTCTGCACAGAAGCAAAAATTCTTTCAGATTTATGCGAAGCACTTGAAACTATGGCAAATTTAGGAAAATTACAAGCGATGTCCTACCCAGGCTCAGCATCGCTTTCTAACTTAATGTTTTCACACCCAACCAGGTTCTAGTAGAGTTAATTTACTGATTGTGAAAGATAGGAATCAGCTTTCTTCTGTGTCTGTTTCCAGGTATGATTATTTTACATACAATAGCAATGATTTGGGCATAACTTCCTAGCAAGACTGATGATCTTCAGATCTCATAGGCTGCTGACCTCAGGTTTGACATTTAAATTTGAGACCTAGTACTATCAGGTTTTCTGGAGCTTTCATGATGCAGTTAGGTAAGTATAATGTATAATGTACAACTCATAAAAATCAGAAACTAAAGATTAAAATTTAAAAGAAATTCAGATGATGAACTAAATATGAGAAGATAATCTGTAAATAACTTAAATTATAAATAACATCAAAACAGTGATTTACTAGGTTATAGTGATAAATCACCACAGCTTCAAAAATTGATTCTTACTGTTTAGGATCTTTTTCTAATATCCAAGCTTCAATAGGCCCACTGAGAGAGTTACCAGTCAGGTACCTAACCATCAAAACAAAATCAAACATATATAAAACCACCAATTTAGCAGGGTAGAAAATAATAGTACATGGTAATCATGTAGTTGGTTAGCAGTGAACTTTTTTTATCACAAAGTGGTGCGTAATTATCATGCCTAGTCTTGTACATATGAATGACCAATACCTCCTGTATATCAAGAGTATAGACTGGATAGTTTCTAGTTACATACATGTTCTCTAGTTTCAGAATTCCAAGATTTGGTATCTCTCCTTCAAATCGGTTGAAGCTCAGATCCCTGCCAATGCATAACAGGCTTGTGTAACAATCAATTTCAACGGAAATATAATTTTGATAAGTGAAAAAGAAAGAAAAAGGACACCAGACTAAGCCATCAGAGGATTATACTGGTGATTAGCTCAATGTTTTTTACTTTAATTCTTTGTTTTCTTGCATGTGCTGATCATGTCAGATAGAGTATAAGCGATTATCACACATGAAAAAAAAACATATTTTTTCTGTTCAAAGCAAAGCCATCCCATATCATCCAAGGGAGACCAAACCAATTTCATGTGTATGAGAAATGAACAACAATTAAGAGTGTCCATAACAATATAATCGCAGTGGACAAATGTCGTGAGAAAAGGTGAGGGCAAGAGAGGGGGGAGGGGGAGTTCAACATTTGGAGAAGAGAAACTTTATAGGTAAAATTTTTCTTTTATGAAGACTCATATTTGATACCTGAAATGCAAGCAAAGACAATTAGGTGGAAGCACTGTATAGATCATACTATGCAATTTATCCACACAAAAATAGAGTAAACAAGAGCACATAAAAATTAAAAAAATAGGGTTACAGATGCTTCAGTTCTGTCATATTTGCTAAATAAGGCGGAATTTTCCCAGAGATATTGCAGCTCCTTAACATCCTGCATCCATAGAACATTTTCTGAATCAGATACCCAAACAGAGGTAAAATCAAATTCTCAATATGGTTCCAAATACAACTTTTACTTACAATTTTTGCATTCTTATCATGCCTTTTAGCTGTGGAAACTTTGAAGCTCCTACATTCAAGTCACTGATCCTTCTGCGGAGATATCGCATTAACAGTAATTCATTGTCACTAGCTTTGCTTCATAAAGCGAGAATCATTTTGAATGGAATGTGAAGTTTGGTCAGGTAAGGTAAAAAACTCACAGTTCAATTAAATTCATTGAGGCCGAAATGGTAGAAGGTATAGGTCCTTCAAAACCAGTGGCTTGTAACTCTCTGGAGGTAATGCATACACAAGCAAGTGAAAATAAAGATTAAGATACAATAAGTAAAATTGCAATATGGAAATATGTCTAATTAGAACTTACAGCTTTTCAAGTTTTCTCCAACTCCGAAAACTAGGTAACTTTCCACGGAAATTATTGCTGCTAAGCCTACTGCATTGCTCCCAAGTATTGATAACTAAAGAATAAATTTGTTGCACATTTGCATGTCAAGAAGTACACTACTATACTTACACTTCTGTCAGCTCCTTCAGATTATTTAATTCTACAGGCCACTCGCCAGTGAGATTATTAGCACCGAGAATGCTGCATTTTTGTTTTTGAAGAGAAAGAGTTATTAGTAATTACATTATCATGGATTTAAATTAAGACTCAATTTTCAATCAATTAATCATATCCCATAAATTGTCAAAGAAGTCTTAACAGGTGCGCTAAGTTGGTCAGCTTCCCCATCTCTGCTGGAACTGACCCGTCGAACTGGTTGGTCTCTAGGCTCCTGAAAATCCGTACTCTTAGTCTTAGCAGTCCCTCAAAAGATATGTCAAAATCTTAAATAAAACGTAGGGATGTGCAAAGTTGGCTTGTGCATGCCTTGAGAGAGAGAGACAGAGACAACTCACAAAGAGGTAAGCGTGGTAATGTTGCCCAAATATTTCGGTATGGGCCCAGTTAAGCGGTTTACACTAACAGACCTGCAGAAATCCATTCTTTATGAAACTAAGAATGAAATATAGGCAGAGAATAATGCCAAAGTTAAGGATGGAACTCACAGATATTCTAGTTTCATAGATGCCCATTCTGGAGGGATAGTACCATTGAGGTAGTTGCGATTTAAGTCACTGATACCAACAGATATGTCTTCATCAGGAAAAGGAATATTTTATAATACACAGTGATAATCACAAAAACTAAATTTTTTTTTTACATCATCTTAAGGTATGGCAACTTCGCCAAGGATGGTGGTAAGACACCAGGTAAATCCTGTCCTTTTAGAAATCTATTACCAAGAAAACAGATGTTCTTATCAAAAATCATTGAAAAAGTTAGGCACGTCAAAGAACAGATTTGATATTGAATCACATGAAGGGGTATGATAGTACAGAAAAATAAAGAAATCAAGTCATCATGAAGAGACTGAAACCAAGCAAGATATCAAGAAAAAGTCTGCTCAGCCGCTAGCAACATAAATATTGATTATCATGTTGTAAAGCACAGCAACTGGGAGGTTGGGATAAGAGAGAACTATAAAATTAACAAGTCTTTTATCTGGATGTGCGTCAAATATTCGAAGCATGTACATCGCTGACTCAATCTTATGCTGAAATAAACTTGTTGGAAAATTTAAATCTAACTTCTATTCAGTTATATTACTTGGGGTACATTACTTGGTAAGATGAAAATTATGCAAAACTAACTCGGGGGAACTTCGACTCCTTGAAAGATTTTAAAAGTATATTTACCATCTCAATCACTCAATGGCACAAAAATATAAGAAAAATACTCACCATATTTTTTAACATAATAGGGTCACATAGTATTTTACATAAAGGACTGCATAGAGTCACCTCTTTAGCTACCATAGAAGCTAGGAATGAATTATTTCTTCAGCAAGAAAACTTACATTTTTTCTATGTGACACACCGCATCAGAACAATTACAAATGATAGAATTGTTGTAAGTTGGCATGTCAAGCCTTCCTTTCGAGGTATTCAAGTTTTGGTTCCCATCACAGGGATTCAATTCGAAGTTCCAATCCGTTTTGCCCAACTGTTTTCCTATTTCACGAAGAGTATCCTCTGCAATATTGGAAGATGAGAAGATGAAAGTTGAACACATGTGTTGTTTCGGAACAAGTTACAATTTATAGGTATATAGTTCAACAGGCATCAAACTCACCCAAGTATGAGTTCAAAATTCATGAAGTTTCATAGAAGGAAATTAAAGAAAAAATGGACAAGAATCTTACTTTCTTCCTCAGGTAGATGGCCCTGTGCTAAAATAATTCTAGCTTCTAGGCAAAGACATATTGTTAAGGTGTACATGAAAGTTAGAAATGTTCTTGAGATATTAACTGTTGCCATTTTGTCTTAGCATGAGATTCATTTGGCTAAATCATTCATGGTGGGACTAATATACACACCGAGGATGATATTCAGTTCATAACTCTTGCAAGTAGTCAGTCTTTAGACAAACAAAGTGGGGCCTTCAACAAACTCTTTGAAATTTCAAGATGTTAACCTTACATAAGAGATGACAAATGACCACTGTAATATATTTTTCACCGCAGTTCACCAAACAACAAATACGATGTTAGAAGTTTCATTCACCTGTTTACCAGTTTTTCAGATTTAGGTGTCCCAACACATTTAATATTTTCCAAATACACAGCCAATACTAAATCTAGTTGGTGTAGACCATAAAATACCAGTACTATTCCTCTGTGCCATTTTTCATGTTCCAAATATATTTAATTTCATGAATCTTTAACACGTGGACCCAGGATTATGGTGGACCATTGGATAATTTTTTATTTTTCATGTCATTATGGAACATAGAGCATAACAGTAAAAATGAAACAAAGGATATACAAATGAACAGTCCCACTGTCCCAGCAACCTGATTGCATGGTGATTAAAGAAATCATAAATCTTTTATACTAAATGTATCAAAGTATCATTAGAAGTCTAGGTTAAAACTAGAGAGAAAATGACTCAGTTAGAAGATTATGGAAAAAGACACCTATAGCCTCAAGGACTATGGACTTTAAAAAGTATGTGGAATTAAAAAATACATAGACTCCATGCAGAGTTTGGCTGACTTTTTTTATTGATTTACATGGATTTTCATAGACTCCGGCGCTGAAAATGACTCGAAATTAAAAAAAAATAAAAAAATCACTAAATGGGTCCCCACGGCCAAAACTTCAATTCAAAATTAAATTCAATTCCAGAAATTAATAACCCCTCATTATTCCAAAAGAAAAAATGCACAGATCATATCCTGTCTATGAGAAAAAGATCGGAAAAACAGAAATATCACATACGCTTTTATTGCTGCCCTCTGCTTCTTCTATAATTGACTGCATATGCTCCAGTTCACTCGCGACGTACTCTAGCAACCCCTCGCCGGCTTTCTCAGTTCAAGATTCCGCCGGCGGCTGAGAAATTTGACCGAAAATGACGACAGTGGGTGGCGGCGACGATTGCAGGAGAACAACAAAGTTTTTTTCTTCTGACATTTCGTCCCAGAGTTCTCTGATATAATACATAGAAATCTCTAGTTGTTAGAAGAGATTTTGGAGAGTGAAATCTATTTATATTTTTGGAAGAGAATCAAAGAAAATTCATAGAGTATTAAAATCCATAGACTGTTGAATAATTAAAGATTTTTTAAGACTTTTTAAAATCCGTATTGAATACCTCAGAATTTTTAAAGACTTTTGAAAATCCGAATTGAATACCCCCAAAACTTTGAAAGTCTAAAAAAAATCATACGGACTCCACAACCCATTAACCCCCCTAAATGTAAACCACACCTTTAATGAGACTCCTCCCTTTTCATATCCCTTTACACTGACATATATAGAATACTACTCCCTTGTTTTCAACTCTTTTTTTGTATTTACTATTTTTTCGTATTTTAGCAAGTGAATTTTTTTTTATTGATATATAAAATGATAAAATAATTTTTCGCACCCTAAAATACTAGAAAAAAGTAATATGAAAAAAGAGTTAGGGACGGAGCAGTAAGTAATAGATAATTTTAGACTATCAGTTTTTTTCACATGCAAATTCAATCTTGAGCATTTCCTGAAACAAACTAATTTAAGTTATAAATCAAGATTTCAGGAATTTTAATTTTTTTCTTTTTATTACAAAAGCATCACGAAAACAGAAAAATGAAAATATTTCACAATCATACAAATTACCAAGAGAGGAAAACCAGAAGGAGTCGAAGTTTTTGCAGCGTTTTAAACCAATTAGTACGATCCAGTTTAACAGGTTCCGATGGAGACTCTGAAATAGTCGCCACCGACACCGACTCCGTCACAGTGAATCGGCGATCAGGTGAGAGAAACATTTGAATTTATGGTCCCGAAAAACCCATTTTGCTCGTTCAGAAGCAAACATGTCATGTGATGCATATAAAACAGGGGAGAGAAATGGTGATACCAAATTTTTCGTTTTTAAGAACGATGTGTGTTGTTTTGCTTATAATCGAATGCATATGGCAAGTAAGAACATAAAGCAGTAAAGAACACACGATTTTATAGTGGTTCCGACGAAACCCGCCCTACATCCACTCTTCCCTTAACACAGGGGCACCTACTTAACCAATTTAACCAACGGGACTTATCACCCTCACGGGATCGCCTATAGATGTTTACCGAGTTCACACTCAAACGGGACTTATCACCCTCAAGGGATCGCCTACAGATGTTTACCGAGTTCACACTCAAACGAGACTTATCACCCTCACGGGATCGCTTATAGATGTTTACCGAGTTCACATTCAAACGAGACTTATCACCCTCACGGGATCGCCTACCCTCCATTTCGGGATTGCTCTAGATGTTTACCGAGTTCACACTCACCTACAAACTTAACCTATCAAACTGATTTGGGTAAAGGTTTGTTTGGTTTCCAACTAGGTTGAGATTTTCCCTTACATTTGTTTTGCCTCAATACTGGGATGGGAAAATCTCTCTAAAAAAAGATATATAGCATTTGTCTTTTAGATCTAGGTAGAAACACTCTTGAATATATCGTGTATTTCTTTGCTCTCTGTGTTCTATGGTGGGAATGCTTGAGTATATAGGATCGGGAGCACAATTAGTAGCCTTAGTCGTGCTACGATCAGACCATATTTCCGGACTCGCATCATCCGCACACGCACCTTGGCCGGAACCTAACTGAACCCATATCTTCTTAGCTCAGAGCATCGTTTGCTACATTCTCACACTCTTCCACATTCATCCACGCTTGATAATGGGGGAAGAACTTGTATTTATAGTGTGGATTTGAATGTTACCGTTGGAGAGAATCACATTCAAATTCATACTACTTTCTAACTTTTTGACTTTTTCGGGTTTGTCTTCTTCCTCATTGGTCCGTCGTCATTTGAATCTAGCAACTCTATTCTTGATTTCTTACGAGTCTCTAATGGCTATATTCTTGGGATCTTACGAGTTCGGGATCTTGATTCTATCTGAGCCTTGGTCGATCTGAGTCTTGAGTTATCTCGAGCCTCGGGTTACTCGGGGTTCTTGATTCGGCCCGGACTTCTCTTATCACGGACCTTGTCGTCGAGGGCATCTTGACACTCGGGTTTCTTGAGTTCAATTCTTCGAATTAGGACATCGACCCTCAGTCACTTGACTCAGCTATCGATTTCTTCTTATGCGATCTAATCGTTTCGTGATCGAGATCAACATATCTTCGAGGATCATCTCGGGGATAGCATCGGTCATCTGCATCGGGTTAGCATATCGATTATCATGTCGATCTCGATCCGTCGATCTCGATCAACGTCGATCTTGATCGATCTCTTTTGCTCATCTTACGATCCGCAACATTCTCTTCCGATTTCTTTGGCTTTAGCTTTTCTTCACATCCGATTTTTTTCATCATTTCATCCGAACTCATCTCATCTAACTTATTCGATCTTGATCGGTCTGGTACTCTGACCTCGTCGATCTCGATCATCTTCTTCTGATTTCCTGAGTTCCTCCTCAATTTGTTCTTTCGTTCTCCCTTTAACTTGTTATCTGTAGATTAGCTTGAATAACACAAGTTAATAATGTTTTGGCATAAATTATCAAAACTAAAATATCCCAACAGACTCGAAATTAAACAAACAAAAAAAACTCACTAAATGGGTCCCCACGGCCAAAACTTCAATTCAAAATTAAATTCAATTCCAGAAATTAATAACCCCTCATTATTCCAAAAGAAAAAATGCACAGATCATATCCTGTCTATGAGAAAAAGATCGGAAAAACAGAAATATCACATACGCTTTTAATGCGCTTTATTGCTGCCCTCTGCTTCTTCTATAATTGACTGCATATGCTCCAGTTCACTCGCGACGTACTCTAGCAACCCCTCACCGGCTTTCTCAGTTCAAGATTCCGCCGGCGGCTGAGAAATTTGACCGAAAATGACGACAGTGGGTGGCGGCGACGATTGCAGGAGAACAACAAAGTTTTTTTCTTCTGACATTTCGTCTCAGAGTTCTCTGAGATAATACATAGAAATCTCTGGTTGTTAGAAGAGATTTTGGAGAGTGAAATCTATTTATATTTTTGGAAGAGAATCAAAGAAAATTAATAGAGTATTAAAATCCATAGACTGTTGAATACCTAAAGATTTTTTAAGACTTTTTAAAATCCGTATTGAATACCTCAAAATTTTTAAAGACTTTTGAAAATCCGAATTGAATACCCCAAAACTTTGAAAGTCTAAAAAAATCATACGAACTCCACAACCCATTAACCCCCTAAATGTAAACCACACCTTTAATGAGACCCCTCCCTTTTCATATCCCTTTACACTGACATATATAGAATACAACTCCCTTGTTTCCAACTCTTTTTTTATATTTACTATTTTTTCGTATTTAGCAAGTGAATTTTTTTTTATTGATATATAAAATGATAAAATAATTTTTCGCACGCTAAAATACTAGAAAAAAGTAATATGAAAAAAGAGTTAGGGACGGAGCAGTAAGTAATAGATAATTTTAGACTATCAGTTTTTTTCACATGCAAATTCAATCTTGAGCATTTCCTGAAACAAACTAACTTAAGTTATAAATCAAGATTTCAGGAATTTTAATTTTTTATTTTTTATTACAAAAGCATCACGAAAACAGAAAAATGAAAAACAATCATACAAATTACCAAGGAAAACCAGAGGGAGTCGAAGTTTTTGCAGCGTTTTAAACCAATTAGTACGATCCAGTTTAACAGGTTCCGATGGAGACTCTGAAATAGTCGCCACCGACTCCGTCACAGTGAATCGGCGATCAGGTGAGAGAAACATTGGAATTTGCCGGAACATTTCTGCACTGGAAACTCGAAACGGGAAAGAAAATACTCTTACAAGTATAGTAAATACGCGTGAAAGGCTGATTGGCAAGAAATTAATGTTACAAAGTAAAAACGCGTGAGACCCACTCCTTAAAAAGAGAAAAAGACTCTAAGGTACAAAAAATAGGAAGTAGTAACTCTAATGTACAAATGCAATTTTTAACAACTCTAAGGTACATAAAAAATTGCACTTGGTTTTAAAAAAAATTGCATTTTGTACAAAAAATTACATTTGTATCTTAGAGCTTTTTGCTTTTACACTTTGTATCTTAAAGTTCCCCCCTTAAAAATACCGATTATTCCTTGTTTACAAAGGCTGATTGGCAAGAAACAATTGCATAGATAATATATAACGAAGGGCACTTGCCCCTTAAAAATTACTCCCTCCATCAGAAGAGATATTACACAGTTAACTTTTACACGCGTTTTTATAAGCGAATTTTATATTTATAATTAAAATAATAAAATAATTTTTAATGAGTGATTTGATAGATAAAACCATGAGCCCTTTATCTATCATAACCCTCCTTAAAATTCATTTTATCAATTCAATTACTAATATAAAACTCACTTGCAAAAACACGTGTAAAAGTCAATTGTGCAATGTCTTCTGAGACGGAGGTAGTAATATCTTATGTTATTACTTTATAAATATTAAATAGTGTATTCTCTCATTTTAATGATAAGAGTAGAGAAGTTTACAATATCTTTAATTAAAAATCATTTTATTTTCTCATATATTAATAAATAAGTTTTACATTAAATATTGTGTACTATTTTTCAATGTTGAGAGTGTTAAGTAATTTACATGTTCTAAGCTTATTAGTAGTATATCGTACATATTTAATTTAAAGTTTATAATGTCTAATATTAGATTAGATCACTATATTCCTTCCAAAATAAAATCTTCATGAGTTGATCTCTCATTAACAAATTTCATAGTATAAAATATGAGTATTTAACTCATTTATACATATTTTTTTATCTACTAAACTTGACACGCATCATATTTTGGATAGTTTTATGTTCTAAAAAAGAGTGGGTCTCCTGTGCACCTTAGTGCACCGAGCACTCGGGTATAGGAGTGACCCATTAAGAAAATGGGTCGCGCACTATTTTATTTATTAGATAGAAGAATGTTGCAAATTTTTCACAAAGTTACAAGGTGTTCTAGCGGTTATGCACCCATATTCTGAATATGAGGTGCAAGGTTCAATATCCACTTACTGCATTTTTATTTTTATTTTTTATTTTTTTGGATTTTTTTTTTCATTTTTTTGGACATAATTGGCATTGTTGCTTCTTTATCATTTTTTTTTTGGACATAATTGGCATTGTTGCTTCTTGATCCTATTTTTCATTCAATTCTAATGGCATAAATTCTATACTTATCTTTTTTATTTTATCACCTTGTAAATGTAGTACTTCCTACAAAATAAACGTTCAACTACATATAACTAAAACGGGCAACCAATTATAACAAAAACGTGCAACTAACTATAACAGAAATATACAACTTCCTATAAAAGAAACATGCAACTAACTATAACCAAAATGTGCAACCAATTATAATAAAAACATGCAACTACCTACACCAGAAACGTGCAACTTACTGACACTGAAACATGCAACTACCTACAACTACAACATGCAACTACTTATAACAGAAGTGTGAGACTACTTATAACAGAAGCATGCGACTACTGATAACAGAAGCGTGTGACTACTGATAACAGAAGCGTGCGACTACTGATAACAGAAGTGTGCGATTACTTATAACCAAAGCGTGCGACTACTTGTAACAGAAGCGTGCAACTAGTTATGACGTGATCCGAGTTTTGTAAAGTTCTCTTAATCTATTATTTTATCAGTTTGATTTGATTGACAATTAGATTTTAAATTCGACTTTTGATGCTTCAACCAACACATAAAAAACTAAAAAACGCATAAAAATACGTCCAGGTGCGCACTTAAACTCATAGATGTGTGAATTAGAAAGTCCAGGATTTGACAAGCTTTCAGAAAAGTTTTGAGTTCTCAGCTTGCCTTCACCACATTTTCTAGTAAAGATTAAGTCGTTAAAGAAATAAACTAATAAAATTTACAGTCACTCACCAAAAAGTCCAATTTAGAAATTGGGCAAAAATTACATAGTTCCAATCGAGATTTAAGCAAGCAAAAAGCGTTCTACACTTTACTGTAGAAGCTGGAAAAAATAAAATTGTAAAGCAATTGATCTGAACCTAGCGTTCTACACTTTACTTTAGTTCCTATTTTATATGATCCGAATTTGGTTGAATTGGTAGGGGGCAAGAAGGCGGTCTTGGCGGATCTAAATTATTTATGAATTCCCAGATATATGAGATTTCCTAAAAAAAAGTAAAATTAGTTTAATACTATCAAACTTATTCACCCTAGAGTTTGTGAATCTTCAATCATTATAAATACTAAATATTCGTATTTGAAATTTCTAGACTTCCATATCTTCCTATAAAAGATTATTTGCTATCTTATTTATTTATATATTTTTCATTTCTCCTTTTCATATTTGTCTACTTTGGTCCCTGTAGTTTCTTCTTGTAATTTTGATATTGGTGCTCCATACATATATATATTTCTTTTTTTACACCGACACACCATATGCAGTACACTTCTATCATGAAGTCGCATAACAATTGTAAAACTGTCTAATTATATATAATTATGAACCACAAATTATTTGCCGACAAAAAAGAGAAATTTCAAATTGACAAACAAATGGGACACAACAACCTATACTAAAAGAGACACATTTGCATGAGACGGTCTCATGGTGAGACGAGACATAATTTGGACATTGATGTCGTTTTAACACTTTGGAATGGGTGGATGTGATTTGTGCTAGGTTGTAGTCATCTCATGCATGAAACCGTCTCATATGGGTTTTTGTCATGCTAAAAATGTCTCCCGGTGTCGAATCAAGTTAATTCAATAGGTGAATAAAATTAATTTATTTTTATTTTCGAAAAAAAATTAACTTATTTTTCAATAGGTCATATCTCAGTTTATATTATAGACTGTTTCATATAAAATTTATCAGTTGCCAAAGCATAAATTAATAACCTTGTTGAAGTCTGTTTCCAAAAAAACAAACCTTGTTGAAGTACTTACAGCACAGAAGAATTAGGTATAAGTTGTATTTTGAAATGGTATAAGTTATTTTTCGAAAAATACTAATTTGTTAGTATTAGTTACTTTAATTGAAAAATATGTATATGTGTATATTTCAATCTTATTTGGTACGCGTTTCATGCAAAAATCAATGGCTAGGTCTTATTTTATGTTATTTGTTTATATAGAATGATAGTTAAAGAATAACGTTTTTTTTAAAAGACAATCAATTACAATAGTCTTCTAACATAATAAATTACAATAATTCCTTCAATCACCAGGCACATGGCAACATCATTTCATCTCGCTGTAGACCGGAACCGCAATCACCGCAAGAGAGGGACCACCCGAAACCGCAACTCGAAACCGCAACCGCACCGCAACCGAAACCGCAACCACAACCCAAAAATAGGGGGACCACCACCCTACAAGAGGGGGACCACCACAAGAGAGAATAATATTAATTTACATAATTGCCCCATAAAAAAAAATCGATTGCAAATTTAATCATTTTTTTTAATATTGCCAAAAAAAATCACAACTTTATATATTCATTACAAATCGAATCAATTGTCAATATTTAAATGACTGGATCTGGATGTTTCCTGTTGGTGAATTATAAATTTATAATAAATAGATAGAAAATTCAAATTAATTATACAAACATTCAATCATTCAAACATGAATTAGTTATTTAATTAAATATCAATAATTAAAATCGTGATTTTTTTCGGTAATTTAAAAATATTTAGTTACATATGCATTTGCAAGTGAATGTCATGATTTTTTCAACAATTAACCCTAAAATGTAGATATAGTTGCATGCGGAGCAAAACTTTTTTCTCTTTTTTTTTGGTCCAGAGAATAATTAAAATGAAATAAATCCCTGTCCGACAACCACACTATCAAGTATAATTGAGACGACATATAATTAATAGTCATTAATGTCGCATTAATTTGAGTCACCATATCAGTGACTTGTGAAAAGGATTTCTAATACGGTAATGCTATATAAGGTGATTCACCCCTTTGAACACACCCTTTAGATAATAATAAAATTATCTTAATCTGGCAATGAAATATTTTATCTTTGGGTTCACCTGGCTCATTCCTCAATCCCGACCAAATATGTCATAATTTAGGGTTCATTATTTAATACTTAGGGTATAGTCGGTTCGTCGTCAAAATTGAAATTATCACGATTTCATTAAAACTAGTAAATCATTTTACCCTTTTCACCTCGGGTGATTCATACCCTTTAGCAGAACCCTTTCTAATATAGGCCTCCATTATGAAATTATCATCATAAATCACTCTGCTTGGATAACATTAACATTCTCAAAACCCTCAAATCTGCTTTGTATTTTAGGGAGAAAAAAAGAAAAAAAAATGCTATGAAAAGTCAAAAACCTGTATAAAGATTCAAAGTTTGTAAAAGAGGGGATGGCTACAAAAAAATTGCATGATTTCCTATTAATCTTTTATAAAAAAGCACAAACATTTTAAAATATATAACATTAATTATCATTTGAATTCTAGTGTTTTAGCAAGTAATATATCAAACTAATTATTTTTATATATTTTTCATTTCTCCTTTTCATATTTGTCTACTTTGGTCCCTGTAGTTTCTTCTTGTAATTTTGATATTGGTGCTCCATACATATATATATTTCTTTTTTTACACCGACACACCATATGCAGTACACTTCTATCATGAAGTCGCATAACAATTGTAAAACTGTCTAATTATATATAATTATGAACCACAAATTATTTGCCGACAAAAAAGAGAAATTTCAAATTGACAAACAAATGGGACACAACAACCTATACTAAAAGAGACACATTTGCATGAGACGGTCTCATGGTGAGACGAGACATAATTTGGACATTGATGTCGTTTTAACACTTTGGAATGGGTGGATGTGATTTGTGCTAGGTTGTAGTCATCTCATGCATGAAACCGTCTCTATAGGTTTTTTGTCATGCTAAAAATGTCTCCCGGTGTCGAATCAAGTTAATTCAATAGGTGAATAAAATTAATTTATTTTTATTTTCGAAAAAAAATTAACTTATTTTTCAATAGGTCATATCTCAGTTTATATTATAGACTGTTTCATATAAAATTTATCAGTTGCCAAAGCATAAATTAATAACCTTGTTGAAGTCTGTTTCCAAAAAAACAAACCTTGTTGAAGTACTTACAGCACAGAAGAATTAGGTATAAGTTGTATTTTGAAATGGTATAAGTTATTTTTCGAAAAATACTAATTTGTTAGTATTAGTTACTTTAATTGAAAAATATGTATATGTGTATATTTCAATCTTATTTGGTACGCGTTTCATGCAAAAATCAATGGCTAGGTCTTATTTTATGTTATTTGTTTATATAGAATGATAGTTAAAGAATAACGTTTTTTTTAAAAGACAATCAATTACAATAGTCTTCTAACATAATAAATTACAATAATTCCTTCAATCACCAGGCACATGGCAACATCATTTCATCTCGCTGTAGACCGGAACCGCAATCACCGCAAGAGAGGGACCACCCGAAACCGCAACTCGAAACCGCAACCGCACCGCAACCGAAACCGCAACCACAACCCAAAAATAGGGGGACCACCACCCTACAAGAGGGGGACCACCACAAGAGAGAATAATATTAATTTACATAATTGCCCCATAAAAAAAAATCGATTGCAAATTTAATCATTTTTTTTAATATTGCCAAAAAAAATCACAACTTTATATATTCATTACAAATCGAATCAATTGTCAATATTTAAATGACTGGATCTGGATGTTTCCTGTTGGTGAATTATAAATTTATAATAAATAGATAGAAAATTCAAATTAATTATACAAACATTCAATCATTCAAACATGAATTAGTTATTTAATTAAATATCAATAATTAAAATCGTGATTTTTTTCGGTAATTTAAAAATATTTAGTTACATATGCATTTGCAAGTGAATGTCATGATTTTTTCAACAATTAACCCTAAAATGTAGATATAGTTGCATGCGGAGCAAAACTTTTTTCTCTTTTTTTTTGGTCCAGAGAATAATTAAAATGAAATAAATCCCTGTCCGACAACCACACTATCAAGTATAATTGAGACGACATATAATTAATAGTCATTAATGTCGCATTAATTTGAGTCACCATATCAGTGACTTGTGAAAAGGATTTCTAATACGGTAATGCTATATAAGGTGATTCACCCTGGGGTGAACACCCTTTAGATGTGTAAAATTATCTTAATACCCTTAATGAAATATTTTATACCCGGTTCGACTGGTTCATGGTTCACCCGACCCGAATATGTCATAATTTAGGGTTCATTATTTAATACTTAGGGTATAGTCGGTTCGTCGTCAAAATTGAAATTATCACGATTTCATTAAAACTAGTAAATCATTTTACCCTTTTCACCCCGGGTGATTCATACCCTTTAGCAGAACCCTTTCTAATATAGGCCTCCATTATGAAATTATCATCATAAATCACTCTGCTTGGATAACATTAACATTCTCAAAACCCTCAAATCTGCTTTGTATTTTAGGGAGAAAAAAAGAAAAAAAAATGCTATGAAAAGTCAAAAACCTGTATAAAGATTCAAAGTTTGTAAAAGAGGGGATGGCTACAAAAAAATTGCATGATTTCCTATTAATCTTTTATAAAAAAGCACAAACATTTTAAAATATATAACATTAATTATCATTTGAATTCTAGTGTTTTAGCAAGTAATATATCAAACTAATTATTTTTATGATCTTTAACTTGATATATATTACATATTTAAATAGTAAAAATAACACTTCAAAGCTATGACGAAAAAAATCGGCTCATATGATTAACATTTTAGCGCAAAAATATCAATTCACTGAAAATTATTATCTAATTACACATTTAAAAATAACATTCTAAATCTAAAATACATTTTTTTGAAAAAAGATATTCGCAATGAACATTTTATAAAGGAGTAACACTGGGTTCACCAGTTGCACCGTGTAAATTATGCACAATTAATAATTTAATATTATTTGACATAAAACAGCTAATATTATTCAACAAAAATAACTATAATATTAGATAGGGATTGGTAGCTAGGGGTTAAAAATAAGGGTGGGATTAAAGGAGATTGTAATAATATAATACAGGTTTGTAGTTTCACATCGTTTGGTACGACGTAATACGGATGATAGGATAAAATTACAATTTCATTTGGTAGGGGACAATAAACATGTATAAAACTAGTAGTGTCACTTGGTAAAAGTAGAACTAATAAACATGTATAAAATTGTGAATTTCAATGAAATGACCGATTTACCCGGGACCAAAACACAAAAACCTCGTCTTTTTCATTGTGGGTTAACATATGATATTAATAGTGTTCATGTCTAGCTATGTGGTATTAACAGTCTTATAATAATCAATATTCATCATACCAAAAATTGTATCCTTGGCATTTAATTTTATTAAAAAATATTTTTTTAAATAAAAAGCAAGTTGATTTATGACTATACCTCAATATAACTTGAAACTCATTATTTTAGGAACCTGTTACAATTTTATGTATTCCTACAACAATTATTCGAGATCAATTATTATTTATGCATGATGTATATTTTGATGTTGAGAGTGTCAAATTATCAAGAAATGTTTCTTTTTGGCTTTTTTTTTGTGATAAGAGGGACAGAGAAGGCGTCACAATTATATCAAAAGACGCTTTTCACCATTTTTTTTTTTTTGACAGGAGCTTTCCACTTTAATTTAAAAGATAAACTTGAGTTGTACGGTGCAACTGATACATGGAAGTATTTATCTCTTGTAAAGAACTAGAGAAGTTATAACTTATATATAACTCATAAGTGGGTTTAATTCGTAACATAAATCTGCTATGTATTTAATTAATTAAATAGTTTCAATTAAAAATATAATTCAATATACTAGGTTGAAAACTTTTATATGTTTGGTATTAGATTATAGTCCCCAATATGTGAAGATATTGATGAATAATAATAAAATAGGTTTATTTTAACAGTGTGGTTAATACTCCCGTCATCCATTAAAAGTGTGCACTTTTTTTTTTTTTTTTAACACAGCCACATCTTAAGATTTTTGAACAAATGCAAAACATGGATAAGATTTCAAAGTGACAGCAACAACACCTTAAACACACTACCAGATAAGATAAAAACTGATCACCTTGGATCAACTAGCTCCATCGAACTTCCTTTATTCTGAAGGAAAAGAGCCTGAAACCAAATGATTCAGTAAACTTGCATGTTTCCTCTATTATTATTAAAGATGGAATCTCCTAGACTTTTATTTATTTTGATAAATAACATGTTTTCAAATATTATATATAGAATTGCTGCAATTAAATATCAATGTGAGGATTTGCAAAGTAATCAATCCTGAAACTCAGTAGATTTACAAAGGAAATTGTATATGCAAGTTTAACTCAGTAGATATAACGAGGGTTGAGTTTACCCCAACTTCGGATTCTCTTGTCATAAAAAATAAATAAAAATTAAAACACATATTTCATACTGATCAAAGAATGCTTATATCAATAATGGACTCCATCATGATTTCTAGAAAGAAAGAGGTTCGGATTAGTAATATGTGAAAAAGAAAATATGGGTGTTCAAATTGCAGAGAAAACACTAAATTTACCTTAACCACCTCTAAGTTTTAACTTTCTAATTATTTTACTAATTTTTAATTTCCAATTACATTTTCTAAATCTAATAAATGTTATTTAATCACTTAAAAAATCACTGTTATTTTTCTTAATTGTTCTTTTATTCTTTTGTATTTTTAATTTAAAATTTTCAAATCTAATCATATTTTAAAATACCCAAAATTTTAGTTCATCAATTATTCTGCAACTTTAATTTAACAATAAAATATAAGATAATTAATTTAATACTCCTCCCTTTTTTTTTTTACACGCGTTTTTAGCCTTTTTGAGTTATTTATAAAATAGATGTAGATTACAGTATTTTATCCCCCTTTATCTCATATTTACCCTTAATATTATAATTTCAAATTTCCTACAAATGTGTTGTGTGTTTAATTTTTCAACTAATAGTATTTATTGTTAGGAATATTTAAATAATATTAATTAAGGTTAATTTTGAAAAAAAAAAATGTCCTTAATTTGTCTTAAAAACCCCATAATAATATCTATTAAAAAAGGCAAATTCTCCTGTGCACCCCATGTACTAATAAAATTTGTGCAATTTAATTTTAGGAGTTTTTTTTCTAATTTTTTTCAGTTTTAGTTTTTTTTTTCTTTCAAATTTAATTTTCTTTTAACTTTAATTTCAATTTTTTTTTCTCTCGATCCAGACCCAAAACCGGCCTGAGTGGAAATTCTCATTTTCTTGTATTAATCTAAACAAATTGTTCTCACCCCCACCGATTTTAACAGTATATTAATCTGAACAAATTAAATACAAGAAAGTAAAAATGAAGAAACTAGACTAATTCGGATCTTCTCCTTCTCCAGATATCGTTCTCTACTTAGGCTCGATTGATAGGCTCCAAAGGAATCTCTTAAATATTAATTTCAAGACTATTTTAAAGAGAGGAAATGCTATAAAATTGATTTATATGAACCTCTAAAAAAGGTGTGTTAAAAATAATATGTTGATTGGTAGAAACCTTTAAAAGTTTTATAAATTTTGTATGTTGATTGGTAATCAACATAAAAGGGAATATTAACTTAAAATGACTTATTTACCCCTCATATCTTTACTAAAAAACACTATATATAACAAATTTTTTTAGTTCCCAATTTCTCATTTTCGGACTCCCATTGACGGTGAAAAAGAAGAGGCGATCTAGACGGGTTTCTCATTTTCGGGTATAACAAATTTCTTTTATTTTCAGGTGTCTCATTTCTCATTTTTATGGACCCCTATATGTCAAAATTTATTCATAAAAAATACATATAAAGAGAATATTTATTAGGCATGAACATAAATTGGCTAGACGGATTTCAAATGAGTCGAGTCCTGCGAATTTCATGGTAGGATAAGTACTGAAATTGACACAAACCCTTTCATATCAACAATAAAATATAATCATCTTTTAATATTCATGGTAGTTTATACAAGTTGTAAATCATACACCACTTGATTAATGCTAATATTATATATAATTAATTATATACATCTCTCAAATGTCAAACAATGTGTCAATGACAAATATCTTTTCCCTGAGCAACACAAAAATCAAATTCCATTACCAAAAAAGTCTCAACTAAAATAAACTACTATGCACAAATTTCAGTATTTTATTCTGCCTATATTCAAATTACAAACTTACAAAAAGATAAAAATACAATACATACAAAAAAAAAAAACATCACTTAATCATTATTATGGTGTAGAATCTCTACTGACTCCAGTGTAAGTGGAAGTGGATAAAGAATAAGTTGCACCAGTTCCTATCACCGTGGAAGTCTGCGATTCACTCCAAGCAGAACTCTGTTTTCGCCTTTCTCGGTGGAAGTCTTTCATGGCTTTGAATCTCACGTCGTTACTATACCGGCTTCCATCCGTGATTGAATCTGGAATCTCCATTTTCCCTTCGAGCATTTCCACTACCTCAGACATTGTCGGCCTTACCGATGGAGTTGCATTTGTGCATTGAACGGCTATCTTAACTACCTTTTCTATTTCATCTCTCTTGGCATGTGAAACTAATCTTGGATCAATCAGTTCTTCGATGTTTTTACTCTCATTCAAGTGATTAGCCTGCAATACAATCAGAAACAGCACTTCAGAACATACTCACAATTTTGTATCCACTATGTGGTCAAGATATATGCTTTGTTTAGGTCTTCCCCTTTGAATTTTAATTAAAAATTCTCTACTTTCTTCCTATCCAGCAATTCTGCATTGAGTGCAACTACTCACACCCCAAAAATCTCTATATACACCCCACTACAATTAAACCTTCAATTTACATTACTATATTAGACAATTTTACCCCCTCCCTCAATAAAAAGGAAAAAAGAAGTCTTTCCCTCCCTCATGACTACCGTTCATTGTTTCAATTCAAAACAAACAAAACTTCAAAGTTTGATATGATTTGCAGTATTATTAGTGTACATAAACTGAAGGAGATCATTTTTTGGTTGAGTTATTTATTGAGCGTTTGGCAAAGACTTCAGTCGAACATATTGATACGCCTCCTTAATTATTTATTATTAGTATTAGTGGGCTTTTTAATTTAAGTTGGAGTCTTTTTAATTAAGTCTAGGATTCTGTCCTTTATATACCAATTTCCTCTGTTCTATCAATTGGTCTAACCTGCCAACCTCCTTCAACATGACACAAACTAGTGCTACATCTGAGAAGGAGCGACTGGAATCAGTGGAGAAATCATTGTGCGAGCTTCGGATGGCGTTGGCTGCCCAAGCCACGGCGCAGGCGGAATTGTCCAAGAAGGTCGATCAACTAACAGCAGCAGTTATGGGCCGTCTCGAGGGTGGCTCCACCATGCGCGGCCAGGGCCCTCTGTTCAGCGAGTCCTCCACGGGGTCTCCTTTCCTGGACGGGGCCTCGACGGGTACGCCGGGCCAGACCTTGCCGCCCGGGTACATAGCGGTGAAAAGTAGGGAATTACCCCTCTTCGACGGTTCCGATCTGTTGGCTTGGTTGGCTCAGGCCGAGCAATACTTCCTGGTGCATAAGTCAGCGGCGGGTGATAGGGTGCAATTGGCCATAATTGTGATGTTGGGTAGGGCCATGTTCTGGGCCCAATGGGCCATCCGCCGATCCCCAACGATCTTGTGGGGGCAGTTTTCCCAGTATCTGATCGAGCGTTTTGGCGACAGCTCAGCCAAGAACGCGTACGAAGCCATGCACGCTACGCGACAGGCGGGATCACTGGAGGACTATTTGGCCCTTTTTGAGGAGCGTGTGGCGCAACTACCTAGTTTATCGCAGGATCAATATTTGGGTATGTTCTTGGGGGGTCTCAAGCCTTCAATTCAGGATTGCATTTCCGAGTCTGAAGCTACTGATGTCCATACATCAATCAGGGCAGCCAAGCGCATCAACCGGTCATCGGATTCGCCATACTCTTCACAGTGGCTGCCTACATGGACTCAAGACACACACAACCTAAGAAGATCAGAGTTTCCTACGGTGGAGCAGTACGTGGGTGGTTGAAGCCGGTTTCAGCCTTAGTTTTTTGTTCCAGCCTTGAGGACAAGGCTGTTCGGAGGGGGGGGAGTATTGATACGCCTCCTTAATTATCTATTAATAGTATTAGTGTGCTTTTTAATTTAAGTTAGAGTCTTTTTAATTAAGTCTAGAATAAAAAAATGGCTCATGGGCTTTCTTTCTTAGGGCATAAGTTAGGGCAAGGGTTTGAGTCTATTTAAATAAGGTTTCTCGTGACTTATTGTCATCTTTGGATCATAGAATTGAGCAGCCGTTTGGCTTGTGGCAGAGATTTCTCTGTGGCCTCTTTTGAGGATCCCTTTCTTTTCGTTTATCAATAAATTTCAATTAATATTCGTATTAAATTTATGTCCTTTATATACCAATTTCCTCTGTTCTATCACATACCCTTATTCGTCCGGTTAAAATACTGGCTGAACAAAACTTGGGGTTATTTTATTTCTATTTACATTAGGGTAAAATTGTCATTTCACATATATCAATTTTAATCTCAACATTTATGGTGTGTAGAGTTTTATGGGGCGTGGGTTGGCATGATAAAGTAAAGCAAAGTAGTACCCAATCGAGTAGGCAAACAAAATTGTGACTAGGCATGTAGCTGTTGTTGCTTTTGCCACTAACAATTTCCAAAAGCACGACGCCGAAGCTGTATACGTCTGCTTTATCGGTGAGATAACCCCATAATGCATATTCAGGTGCCATATATCCTCTGCAATAACACATTATGTTAATGAGAAGTAGAGGCAAAGGATTCAGACCTGATGAGATGAACTCACATTGTTCCAGCAACTTTGGTGCTAATATGTGTCTTCTCATCTTCATTCAGCCTGGCCAATCCAAAATCTGATATCTTAGGATTAAGATCTTTATCTAGAAGCACGTTAGTGGCTTTAATGTCACGATGAACAATTTTCAATCTCGATTCATCGTGGAGATAAGCTAATCCTCGTGCAATGCCAATGCAGATATGGAACCTTGTTGGCCAGTCTAGCATCAATTGGCTTTCATTTGAATTGGATTCTGAATAATGATTGAGTAGCTATTATCATCGACTGAATAAGCAAAGATATACGGCAATTTTTCAAAGAAAAACAAAAATTACCAAACAAAACACGGGCAAGGCTGTTGTTTTCCATGTACTCGTATATCACAAGCAGCTGGTCGCCTTCAATACAGCACCCATGTAGCTTCACAAGATTTGGGTGCTGTAAACAAGAAATCATGCCAATCTCATTCAGGAATTCACGGTTTCCTTGTCTTGATTTAGATGAGAGCTGCTTTACAGCAATTACTGTACCATCTGGTAGCTGACCCTGTACAAGTTTGTCTATCAGAAAATAGGAAACACAAAAAAGGAAAAAGATGGAATTAAAATGTTACCATAAAAACATTCTCACCTTGTATACTGAACCAAAACCACCTTCTCCAATTTTGTTTGCAGCATCAAAGTTGTTAGTAGCAGCTCTAATTTGTTTCAGAGTAAAAGCAACTGTTTGTAATTCAAGGCCATTCAAATCTGTCCAGAAAAGACACAAAAATAAGCTATTACTTGCAGAATATGTGCAATTTCTCTGAGTGATCTAAAAGAGTTGCTTTTTTTTGGGGGGAAGAGTTACTATGATGATCAACACACTGTTCACACAATTAAAAATGGATGATAAGTTATGATTTAAGAAGAGATTTGTACTTCTCTATTTAGAAAACTCAATACGGTACCTTTCCCAGCTAGTTTTCTGTCTCCAAAGAAACCTTTCCACCAAAGGACACCTAATATCAAGACTATAAAACACACTGCCAAAACTGAAGCTACAATATAAGCAGTTACATGCTTCTTGTTGCCATTCGAACAAACTTTAAAGGCTGCAGAAGAAATAGACAAAACAAATAAAAACTGTGGAACAAAAAGATGTAGGAAAACAAATCTACAGCTCACATATATTATCTGATACTACATTATAAGCTTGCTGACACTGTTATATGCAAGCTAAACAAAAGAACTTGGAATTAAAGACATCATGACTTTGCAAGATATTTTCAACAATAGTTTCAAATGCAATGAGGCGTTGGAGTCAAAAGTCTGTACTGAAAATCTTAGTTAGCATGGTATCATGTTTTCAAGTAAAGAAGATGGAAAATCAATGCTTAAAAAATATAACTATTGGAATTGCTCACTTGGATCAACTGAAATAGCTGATATAAGAGAACCATAATCTCCTCTGTTTGGAATCCGTGTAGTCCCTCTACCAGCCCAGTAAAATCGGATCTCTAATGTACCATCTCCCACCGTGGCATTAAAATATCTTACTACAGGCTGTTGGGCCCCACGGGCCTCAATTTCAATATTAAAATCTTCCCACACTAATATCTCCTGAGTAGAAACAGGATCAGATAAGCAATAAAGTGTACTAGTATCTCACTGAATCTTATTCATAATTAAACAACCTGAATGTATATATCAAACATCCGCCTTCCGAGACTGTAATACGTACTGTTGTCATTTGTGAAAAGTATCTCCGCAAAGTGCAGGCTTACATTATAAAGCCCATTCTCCAAGCAATAATGATAATATGAAAGGGAAAGAGGGCTAAGGCGAGCGGTACTGTACAAATCAGGGAGAGATGCAGCAGGTGGAGCTTTGATAATTCGTGAATATTGGTAATCTGGTTCGTCTAAGAAGTAACCGTTGCTAGTGAAGCCCCAGTGGTTTCTGCTTAAATATCTTTTAGGATCAACTCCATCTCCTTCATACATAACTTTTTTACCATTTTCTTTGATAGATAAATCATTTCCTCCGCAATTAACATGTAATGAACATTTATCTGCTAGAGGCAAACATAACATTCTTGGTTATGAGTTCTGCATAAAATATGGAGAGTAATTATAGCAGCTGTACAATTTTATAACTGAAAGAAAGAAAAAAGAAAAAATGAAAAAGGAACTTTAACAAACTTAGTTACAGACATGTAACATGCTAAGAAGGTTTAACAGATTATTTGTGTTGCTTAGCAGAATACATTCTGAAGGTTAAATCATTCTAGGGCTCGTTTTTAGAAAAAAAAAAACAGCAATTGCTTCAAAATGAAATTTCCCTAGCCAAGATACATGGAGATTTGCAGCTTTTAGTGGAAAACAATACATTTGAACAAACAGATGAATAGCGCATTGAATTTGTAATGGATAAGGAAACAAAGTGCTGACTTAAAGTGGAAGCTTCAAGATGTGTGTGTGAGCATGTGTTGTTTTTTATCAAGATTTTGTATGATATTGCAAAATCACAGGTATTCACAAAACCTACAAACTTTATCTTATAGGTATTTAAACTTGAACGCAGTAAAAAACCAAATTCATTTTTTTGCTGAGTTGAAGAGACAAACAGTATAAGTGGTAGAGGGGTGGGGACACCAATACATTACTGTCTAAAGGACCTAAAAAAGATAGAACACTTACACTTAGGGCAGACAACGTCTTTGGTACAAGGAAGTATTCGCTGTCTGTTGAAGGTTAAGAACAAAAGTTGTAAGCATATGAAATCCAAATAAGCAAACAACTAACTTGATCTCTCATTAATGATTTTAATAAAAAGCAGATAGGTAAAGTGCATCTTACAATGTGTTCTGTGTAGCCGAGCTCTTGAACAAGTTTATATCACGAGTCCTGCTATGGAAAAAATACAAAGAAATAGATTTTATTATCAACACAAGCTTGTAGGTTGATGCTATATAACAATAGGGAAAATCTAATGGCTTTACTAACGTGTCTCCTCGACAAGCAGGTTCATCAGGGCCTTGCAAAGTAAAATTGTTGTAGGAGAGATCACTGCACAGAATCAGTAAAGCTAGATGTCAGAAGATCAAATAACAAGGGTTACCTTTCTAGCATATTATTAGCTCCATAAATGCAAACACATATATAGAGGTAAATTAGAAAAAGTTACATGAGACATTAGTTTGCATATCAAACATCAGAGAGTTAAAAATTATGATAAAGCAAAAAGGGAAAAGTTTCAAGCTGAAAAGAAAGGTGAGAATTATTGCGACATAACATACACATTACTTCCGGCCTTCAGGAGTGCATCAGGTATTTTTCCACTTAGATTGTTGCCAGCCAAAAACCTGTTGAAAAACACCACAAGATTGATAGATTTTTAGAAGCCAAAGTCAGGTGCATGAGAAGACGAGCATAATGAACTGAAAATATTGAAGTTTGCACAGACACAAGTTTCAGATTTCTGGCGACGTGACTTGGAATCTCCCCCACTAATCTATTGAAGCTGACGTCCCTGGAAATATTGCAGACAACATTTTGCAGTCAATAATTACAGTAAAAAACACTTGCACTCAATATATTTGGCCAAAATTTAAAAAAAAAAAAAAAACTTGGTCAAAGACCTCAATCATAAGCATTTTGCAAGCATTTTCCTAGCGTACCGTATTTTTTAGACAAATAAAAATATATGCGAGACTCCATAGAAGCTAAAAGTTATGTGAATTCAATCTAACAAATTCAATAAAAGGGGGGTGGAGGGAGTCAACATCAGTTAGCCAATAACTACCATCAAACAGAGCTACTTAAAAATCTCCACGCTTATTCTGAAGTAGTTAGGTTACTCACAACATCTCCAGAACTCTAAGCCTCCAAACATATGCAGGAATTTCTCCAGTAATGTTGCAGTTTCTCAATATCCTATATCCAACAATAATCTATCTTAGTAGGTAATCAGTAGAGGGAATGACCAGGAAGCATTTCTAAAAGCAAGGTTATTCACCATACAATGATATTAGGCCCGGTGTGCTTCTTAGCATTGGAAATCCCTGGGCCGGGCCTTTCAGATCACTGATTCTCCTGCATTAACAGTAAAGTGTTAAAGAAAATACTGAGGGACGAGTTATTGAGTTATTAGAAGAGTGTCAAGCATAGGAATGTTGTCTACTTACAAATATTCTAACATGTTCAGAAGAGATATGTTTGAGGGAATGGGGCCCTCTAGTCCACTTGCAAACAATTCTCTTCATTGAAAATTCCAGCAAAAGAATGTTAGAAGAAGATTAAGGAAACTAATAATTGTACCCCTGCAATTTAGGGTACATAGAGAGATCTTACAATTTCGTAAGCTGTTGCCAGTTCTGAATAAAGGTAGGTATGGGCCCACTTAGGTTGTTGTCACTTATCCTACTGCAATGACAAAGGGAACTGCTAAATGCACCAGAGTAATCAAAAAGGTTATGTTGAGAAGATAGTATAATGCTTACAAGTCACTTAAGTTGGTTAAATTTGAAAATGACGGGGGCAATCTCCCAGTTAGTTGGTTGGAGGACAAGATTCTGTAATTCCAACGACAATGCAACAAATTAAAATTGTCAGTTTTTTATTTAAGCATCATATTTCTAGTTTAGGAAGTAAATAATATAGCTCAAATACGAGATCTTACAGATTCTTTAAACTTGCCAACTTTCCAATGTCGGGAGGTATAGCGCCTGAAAATTGATTTCCTTCAAGGTTCCTGATTAAAGCTCATAATAGTGTAAAGTAAGACACATTCCTCATCATTTTATTAATAAAAAGTTACAGGAAAGAAATCCTATTCCAGCCAGTCGGATTTTCTGTGATTAGCACTTATACATGACTTCCATGAGATTCAAAGCAAAATTTTAGTGTTTGAACTTCTTTTAGTGAGATCGTATACCAAATCTTCATGATTTCATTTATTTACTCTTAGGTCACTGTGCTAGTGTACAAATATACAAAATTAAAATGATACCTACAGGTAAGTAAGGCTGGTAATGTTTCCCAATTCTTTAGAGATTTCGCCTGATAAACGGTTTACGAGGACTGAGCTGTGGGAAAGTTCAGGCAGCATTGTTGTGCTTGGAGAAACAGAGGATGTATAATAGCAAAGCAATACATGTAAAATAAACCCTACATGGAAGTAAGCTGTGTTGAAGCCCATTCTTTTGGAATTGTACCACTCAAGAGATTGTAGGCAAAATCACTGGAGATAAACGAAACATTAATCCAATTAGGTTAATCAAGCCTGTCCCAAAACTTAAACATGAAAGACAGAACAATTCACTTATCAACTGGCATTAGAAGTCGGTTCTTACATAATCTCAAGGTACGGAAGCTTTGTGATTGACAGTGGAAGTGTTCCAGGAAGATCATAACTCTTTATTACACTGCAATAAGCAACATGAATAAATCATTTCAAACAAGAACATATAAAACGCAGAAATTTGTGAGAAGAAACAAAACCCATACATTTTTGTGACATGGCAGAGAGAGTTGTTGTTATAGTTGCAATTACACTCGGCATAACCCTCATAGCCACTAGGAGGAGTTGGTGAGACCCCAACTATTTCAAACTCGCATAAATCAGCATCAAATTTTGAGGATGTTGCACCCATCTCGGTGGCTATCTGATGAAGTGCATCAACTAATGACAAAAACTCACAAAATCAAGCCCCAAAATAAGCAATTTTTAATCTAGTTTAGCAAAAGTATATAAAAGTCATTGCAGTCATTCTTCATTTACTTCAACAAGCAATGTACCCTTTGCAGTTTTAAACCCCAATTGATTACTGGTTCGAACCGCACATAAAATTAAAAAATTATAAATTCCCCAATGTGAAAAAAGATTATACGAGAAATTTCAAGAAAACACTAGTGATTAATCTCTTTAATCAAGAAAACAAGTTCTACAGTAAATCTTACTTACTAGTGTTCTTGCCCAACTCTTCATCATTAAATATTTCATTTAATTTCGCTTCTTGGTTAACTTGACTGTTCTTTATAACTAAGGCTGTGTTTTGAAACATTTAAAACAGCCCAGAAGCACTTATTTTCAAAAGTTACGAAAGAGCTCTCTGAAAATAAGTGTTTCTGAAAGCTGTTTTAAGTGTTTCAAAACACGCCCTAAATAAACAACACTTAAATTCAATCTTGCTTCTTCCAGAACATACATATTATTAAAAGAAATAAACAAAGTATAAAAAAACAGTTGCGTACCTTCATCCCGCGGCACCTGCGACTCGATTGACCTTAAAAACCCAAAACAAAAAACCGCAAGAACCCAAGAAAGATGTACAGTTCTACTGAAAAGCATCTTAAACCATCAAAGATTTAATAATTTTACACAACAAAACTTAAATTAACCAAAAGATTGTGGTTCTATTGCGAAACCGTGCTAATCTTGAGCAATTTAAATATGCAGACATGAATACAATTCTGCCATTTTTTAGTCGGCTTAAAAGAGTGTAGAGAGAGAAAGTAATGAAACCAACGCCTTGAAAGAGACGGAATAATAAAATTCCAACTGCATGTTTGAATAATCATTATATTAAATATTAATTTTTCACTAGATTGCGAATTAAGTTATCCGTACATTTAGCCGCTCACCATCATTACCTCTTTTCTTATTTTTGCTTTGACCGTTGTGCAAATTAAATGTGCCTACAATAAACATACTTGGAATTTTCATGCTAAGAAATTTCCTCTGCCCAAATTCGTAATTTTACTCATATAATGTCCTCTCATAAAATTTTTTAATTGATTTTAAATTTAAGATAAAAATTACTCCATCTGTCTCATAAAAGCATGCACACCTACTTTATTATCGAGTTTTTGTGAGCGAGTTGTTTATTAGTATTTCAAATGATAAAGTGGTTTTTAAAGAGGGAGTATTATAGATCTACCTCTCATCTATTGCATGCATCTTTAAAAATTATTTTATCATTTCAAATACTAATAAAAAACTCGCTCGCAAAAACACATGAAAATAGTAAACATGTACGTTTCTTTGGGACGGGGTAGTACATAAATTTTATAGAATAATTGCATGAAAGATTCCATGTGAAAAAATCTTGACTAAAGTTAATGCAGAGGAGGTGCAGTATATTGAAAAAGGTAAAAAAAAATCTTATGTAATTTTAAATCGTTAACAAATAATGGCATGAAATATTTCGAGAAAACTTGATTGAAGTTCAGAAAATGGAGGGAATGGTGCACAAATATTAGAGAAAATTACTATAAGATTCCAAAATCAATCAAATATTGCTAAAAGGTTCAAATTATTTATTACAATTACTAGGAGTTTAAAAAATGTGATAATATGACATTCTTGTCCCTATAGCAAATAACATTAAAGATGCGTACACCCCACCCAACCCAATCAATCATTATCTTTCTATCTCTCTCTCTCTTAATAATCCTCACCACCGATTTTGAAGAGTCCAAAACCCAAATCGTCATTCTTCCTCTTAATAATCCCCACCCAACCCAAATCGTCAATTTTGAAGAGGCCCAAACCAAGAGCTTATTTCCTATAGGTCCCGAACGGGTTTTAGTGAGGCAAAAGTCTAGAGGAGATATGTGAATAGACTTCTGTAACTTTTTTGTGAGATCAGGTGTGAATAGCAAGTAAGTTCTTTTGATCAGTCTTGAAATGAATCGATTTGAATATCCGATATCCAACTTTCTTGATCGTCTGAGGCGGGTCGATTCGGTGTCTATCGATTTAACCGATGTCACGAAAAGCTAAGTTATACCCGTGTGAAAAAACCGGTTTTGTTAAATCGAAATTCTAAGTTATCTGTGTTTGAATCAAATGACAAAGTGTCAAACTGATCAGATCAGTTGCTTGGTGCAAATCTGATCCAGACTCAGAATATGCATGTAATACTGAAACAAGTAGTGTGCAAGATGTGTAAAGCAGGTAAATCATATAATGCACACCAGATTTTATAGTGGTTCGGATAACTTGTCCTACGTCCACTCTTCCCAATCAGCAGAGGCACCAACTTAACCAACCTGACTTAGTTTAATGTGTTAGTCCAACACAAGATCAACAGATGTTTCAAGAGTTCTCACTCAACCAATCCCAGAAATCAGAAACTAAAAACCCTAGTTTGAAATCTTGCTAAACGAACTTAACCTAACTTTTAGTTTGGGTATAAGATTTGTTGTGTTCCAACTCAAAATCTATCATAGTATTTGGGTAGCCTAAAGCTAAAGGATAAGATTTATGTGCTAAGAACTATGGGATGAACACTTAAAATATTCTTCAATTTTGTGTTCTTCGTATGGAGAATTGTGGATAGCTTGAGCTTGGTGATAATTTTAAATCCCTTCTTTATGAAGGTTGATCCCATATTTATAAACCTTGAAATCAAAGAATTGGATTGGATAGCGAATTTGAATCTCGATCTATATTAGGTAGATTTGCGGCTTGATGTTGATGCGTCTTGTGAGAGTATTTTATGGCCGAAAGTATAAGTTTGTCCTTTCTAGCCGTTTGATCGGCGGCAAATCCGCGTTATCGACTCCAAATGCATATACTCGTTCTCGTTGGTTAACAAGTACACTTATTCGTGTTTGTTTTACCAACTAAGGTTGACATTCTTTTGTCTGATTAACTCGTATGATCTTGTGAACCATCAATTAACACCTGATTGAATTGACCTGATCAGATAAAACTGATCAGTCTACCTGATTGAGTCTTCTGATGCAAGTTGTCTTAGCTCAACTAGCAGACTCTCCTTCATTCTCCTACGTCTTCTGGTCTTCTGACTTGTCTGATCTTCTAATCTTCTGACTTGTCTGATCTTCTGATCTTCTTCAAGACTAAAACTATTCATATTGAGTTCCCCCTCAATATGTGACCTATCTATTACATCAGTTGTCTATACATCTCAGCTAGTCATCCTATCCTGATTCTAAGTCATCAGTCAGCTAACAGATCTGACTGGTCTTATTACAATCTGTTTTGGGACTTCCATCAAAACTATAAATTTCCCAACAATTTCCCCCATTTTGATGGAACCAAAACATTTAATCAGAAAAACAGATAACCAAAAAGTAAAGAACAAAACAACAGAAATCAGAAGACAATGAGACGTTGTCTTAAGATCAGAAAGGTAAATCATTTCATTGATAGATATTGCAGTTTACAACGTACAGGAAATGATAATCAAAATTACCTAACATCTGATCTAAGACTTCATCTTCTGACTTCTTTAAAAAGAAAACTTCTGGATATCAGCTGGAATATCAAAAATCTTGTACATTCTCTGCAGTAAGGCTTCCAGTCTGTCTCTTTCGATGATATCTCCTCTTCTGGCAAAATCATAGAACAACTTCTTGAAGCCAACCGGGTCGAGGGAGTTATCAGATCTGAGCGGCGGAATCATGGTTTCGAATCTGGGTGCAGAAGGCATCAAGGCCATTATCTTACCTTCATGCATCACAACTTTGCAGAATCTTTCGTATTTGGTCTCCAACCAGTTCAGAAACTTCGCATCGAAAGCGCCTTGATCTGAGTGTTCTGGTATCTTCTACAGAATGTATACATCACTTAGCCAGTCGACCTTGATTCTTGTCCATTCTGGAATCAAGTATTGTCGAGCTACCAGAATCCTCTCAACCTCTTCAGGTAGAGTCCGTTCTTCCAAAGCCATCTCTTCTACAGCAGCTGCTTTCTTGTTTTGTCTTCTGACATATGTTCTGCTCAGACCTGCAGCATCAGCAAGCTTCTTCTTCTTGATGGCAGCCTCAATGACTTTTTGTCTCATTTGATGTTCTTCTTTTTGTGCAGCTGTCATCTGCGATTGAGAGCGAGTCATGATTGGCTTCTGAATTGGCTTCTTAACCTGTTTGGCCCTCTGCTGTTTTCTCTCTTCAGCCTCAGTTTCTGCGGTTTCTTCTTTTTGCAGCTTCCTTGCCAGTTCAAGACTCTTGGCCTAATCTTCATAATCAAATTTTTTCTGAACAGTTGAAGAAAAGTCTTCAATCTTGTCAACCCTTGTAATCAGTTCACCAAGGGAGGATTGGTAAAGCATGTGCTGGATTCTTTGGATCATGCAAGAATTCCGGTGGTGTTGCCACGTTTCTGATTTTATCTTCTAGATTGATCTTTGTACAAAACGTCGTCTGTAGGACGCTCTTTCGATCATCAAAACAAGTCTTTTATTCGGTTGAACTTTCTGTTCGCCGCTTTTAGGATAGTTCCTCAGGAGATTTGAGTTCGAACATACTGACCTGGCTACGTTTGTTCGGTAGGCTGTTCGAGCAATTTGCGCTACATTTGTTCGGTAGGCTGGCCGAGCAATTCTGATTAATTGGCGAACAAAAAGTAAATCATCCACCGGGCATGATTTTATTCAAACATTACACGTGTCACTCTTTGATGTTCGATTAATTCTGATTTATTATATCGAACATAACACATATCTTCCTATAAAAGATTATTTGCTATCTTATTTATTTATATATTTTTCATTTCTCCTTTTCATATTTGTCTACTTTGGTCCCTGTAGTTTCTTCTTGTAATTTTGATATTGGTGCTCCATACATATATATATTTCTTTTTTTACACCGACACACCATATGCAGTACACTTCTATCATGAAGTCGCATAACAATTGTAAAACTGTCTAATTATATATAATTATGAACCACAAATTATTTGCCGACAAAAAAGAGAAATTTCAAATTGACAAACAAATGGGACACAACAACCTATACTAAAAGAGACACATTTGCATGAGACGGTCTCATGGTGAGACGAGACATAATTTGGACATTGATGTCGTTTTAACACTTTGGAATGGGTGGATGTGATTTGTGCTAGGTTGTAGTCATCTCATGCATGAAACCGTCTCATATGGGTTTTTTTCATGCTAAAAATGTCTCCCGGTGTCGAATCAAGTTAATTCAATAGGTGAATAAAATTAATTTATTTTTATTTTCGAAAAAAAATTAACTTATTTTTCAATAGGTCATATCTCAGTTTATATTATAGACTGTTTCATATAAAATTTATCAGTTGCCAAAGCATAAATTAATAACCTTGTTGAAGTCTGTTTCCAAAAAAACAAACCTTGTTGAAGTACTTACAGCACAGAAGAATTAGGTATAAGTTGTATTTTGAAATGGTATAAGTTATTTTTCGAAAAATACTAATTTGTTAGTATTAGTTACTTTAATTGAAAAATATGTATATGTGTATATTTCAATCTTATTTGGTACGCGTTTCATGCAAAAATCAATGGCTAGGTCTTATTTTATGTTATTTGTTTATATAGAATGATAGTTAAAGAATAAGGTTTTTTTTTTAAAGACAATCAATTATAATAGTCTTCTAACATAATAAATTACAATAATTCCTTCAATCACCAAAAGATTACATAAGAATCATTTCATCTCATTTGTAGACCGAACCCATAATCACCGCAAGAGGAATGCCACCAAACCACCGCAACTCGAAACCGCAAATCAAGACCGCAACCGAAACCGAACCACAACCCAAAAATAGGGACCACCAATTCTACAAGAGGGACCACCACAAAGAGAGAATAATAATAATTTTTATAATTGCCCCATAAAAAAAAAAATCGATTGCAAATTTAATCATTTTTTTAATATTGCCAAAAAAAATCACAACTTTATATATTCATTACAAATCGAATCAATTGTCAATTTTAAATGACTGGATCTGGATGTTTCCTGTTGGTGAATTATAAATTTATAATAAATAGATAGAAAATTCAAATTAATTATACAAACATTCAATCATTCAAACATGAATTAGTTATTTAATTAAATATCAATAATTAAAATCGTGATTTTTTTCGGTAATTTAAAAATATTTAGTTACATATGCATTTGCAAGTGAATGTCATGATTTTTTCAACAATTAACCCTAAAATGTAGATATAGTTGCATGCGGAGCAAAACTTTTTTCTCTTTTTTTTGGTCCAGAGAATAATTAAATAATTAAAATGAAATAAATCCCTATCCGACAACCACACTATCAAGTATAATTGAGACGACATATAATTAATAGTCATTAATGTCACATTAATTTGAGTCACCATATCAGCGACTTGTGAAAAGGATTTCTAATACGGTAATGCTATATAAGGTGATTCACCCTGGGGCGAACACCCTTTAGATGTGTAAAATTATCTTATCTGGCAATGAAATATTTTATCTTATTCGACCTGCTTCATGGTTCATTCAATAAATATGTTATAATTTAGGGTTCATTATTTAATTTTGGTATAGTCGGTTCGTCGTCAAAATTGAAATTATCACGATTTCATTAAAGCTAATAAATCATTTTACCCTTTACACCCCGGGGTGATTCATACCCTTTAGCAGAACCCTTTCTAATATAGGCCTCCATTATGGAATTATCATCATAAATCACTCTGCTTGGATAACATTAACATTCTCAAAACCCTCAAATCTGCTTTGTATTTTAGGGAGAAAAAAAGAAAAAAAAATGCTATGAAAAGTCAAAAAACTGTATAAAGATTGGGATGGCTACAAAAAAATTGCATGATTTCCTATTAATCTTTTATAAAAAAAGCACAAACATTTTAAAATACATAACATTAATTATCATTTGAATTCTAGTGTTTTAGCAAGTAATATATCAAACTAATTATTTTTATGATCTTTAACTTGATATATATTACATATTTAAATAGTAAAAATAACACTTCAAAGCTATGATGAAAAAAATCTGCTCATATGATTAACATTTTAGCGCAAAAATATCAATTCACTGAAAATTATTATCTAATTACACATTTAAAAATAACATTCTAAATCTAAAATACATTTTTTTGAAAAAAGATATTCGCAATGAACATTTTATAAAGGAGTAACACTGGGTTCACCAGTTGCACCGTGCAAATTGTGCACAATTAATAATTTAATATTATTTGACATAAAACAACTAATATTATTCAACAAAAATAACTATAATATTAGATAGGGATTGGTAGCTAGGGGGTTAAAAATAAGGGTGGGATTAAAGGAGATTGTAATAATATAATACAGGTTTGTAGTTTCACATCGACGTAATACGGATGATAGGATAAAATTACAATTTCATTTGGTAGGGGACAATAAACATGTATAAAACTAGTAGTGTCACGTGGTAAAAGTAGAACTAATAAACATGTATAAAATTGTGAATTTCAATGAAATGGCCGATTTACCCGGGACCAAAACACAAAAACCTCGTCTTTTTCATTGTGGGCTAACATATGGTATTAATAGTGTTCATGTCTAGCTATGTGGTATTAACAGTCTTATAATAATCAATATTCACCATACCAAAAATTGTATTTGTGGCATTTAATTTTATTAAAAAATATTTTTTTTAAATAAAAAGCAAGTTGATTTATGACTATACCTCAATATAACTTGAAACTCATTATTTTAGGAACCTGTTACAATTTTATGTATTCCTACAACAATGATTCGAGATCAGTTATTATTTATGCATGATGTATATTTTGATGTTGAGAGTGTCAAATTATCAAGAAATGTTTCTTTTTGGCTTTTTTTATGTGATAAGAGGGACAGAGAAGGCGTCACAATTATATCAAAAAACGCTTTTCACCATTTTTTTTTTTGACAGGAGCTTTCCACTTTAATTTAAAAGATAAACTTGAATTGTACGGTGCAACTGATATATGGAAGTATTTATCTCTTATAAAGAACTAGAGAAGTTATAACTTATATATAACTGATAAGTGGGTTTAATTCGTAACATAAATCTGCTATGTATTTAATTAATTAAATAGTTTCAATTAAAAATATAATTCAATATACTAGGTTGAAAACTTTTATATGTTTGGTATTAGATTATAGTCCCCAAGATGTGAAGATATTGATGAATAATAATAAAATAGGTTTATTTTAACAGTGTGGTTAACACTCCCGTCATCCATTAAAAGTGTGCACTTTTTTTTTTTTTTTTTAACACAGCCACATCTTAAGATTTTTGAACAAATGCAAAACATGGATAAGATTTCAAAGTGACAGCAACAACACCTTAAACACACTACCAGATAAGATAAAAACTGATCACCCTGGATCAACTAGCTCCATCGAACTTCCTTTATTCTGAAGGAAAAGAGCCTGAAACCAAATGATTCAGTAAACTTGCATGTTTCCTCTATTATTATTAAAGATGGAATCTCCTAGACTTTTATTTATTTTGATAAATAACATGTTTTCAAATATTATATATAGAATTGCTGCAATTAAATATCAATGTGAGGATTTGCAAAGTAATCAATCCTGAAACTCAGTAGATTTACAAAGGAAATTGTATATGCAAGTTTAACTCAGTAGATATAACGAGGGTTGAGTTTACCCCAACTTCGGATTCTCTTGTCATAAAAAATAAATAAAAATTAAAACACATATTTCATACTGATCAAAGAATGCTTATATCAATAATGGACTCCATCATGATTTCTAGAAAGAAAGAGGTTCGGATTAGTAATATGTGAAAAAGAAAATATGGGTGTTCAAATTGCAGAGAAAACACTAAATTTACCTTAACCACCTCTAAGTTTTAACTTTCTAATTATTTTACTAATTTTTAATTTCCAATTACATTTTCTAAATCTAATAAATGTTATTTAATCACTTAAAAAATCACTGTTATTTTTCTTAATTGTTCTTTTATTCTTTTGTATTTTTAATTTAAAATTTTCAAATCTAATCATATTTTAAAATACCCAAAATTTTAGTTCATCAATTATTCTGCAACTTTAATTTAACAATAAAATATAAGATAATTAATTTAATACTCCCTCCTTTTTTATTTACACGTCGTTTTAGTTTTTTGAGTTATTTATAAAATAGATGTCGTTCTAGTATTTTATCCCCCTTTATCTCATATTTACCCTTAATATTATAATTTCAAATTTCCTACAAATGTGTTGTGTGTTTAATTTTTCAACTAATAGTATTTATTGTTAGGAATATTTAAATAATATTAATTAAGGTTAATTTTGAAAAAAAAAAATGTCCTTAATTTGTCTTAAAAACCCCATAATAATATCTATTAAAAAAGGCAAATTCTCCTGTGCACCCCATGCACTAATAAAATTGGTGCAATTTAATTTTAGGAGTTTTTATTTTATTTTTTTCAGTTTTAGTTTTTTTTTTTTTTCAAATTTAGTTTTCTTTTAACTTTAATTTCAATTTTTTTTTTCTCTCGATCCAGACCCAAATCCGGCCTAGGTGGAAATTCTCATTTTCTTGTATTAATCTAAACAAATTGTTCTCACCCCCACCGATTTTAACAGTATATTAATCTGAACAAATTAAATACAAGAAAGTAAAAATGAAGAAACTAGACTAATTTGGGTCTTCTCATTCTCCAGATATCGTTCTCTACTTAGGCCCGATTGATAGGCTCCAAAGGAATCTCTTAAATATTAATCTCAAGACTATTTTAAAGAGAGAAAATGCTATAAAATTGATTTATATGAACCTCTAAAAAAGGTGTGTTAAAAATAATATGTTGATTGGTAGAAACCTTTAAAAGTTTTATAAATTTTGTATGTTGATTGGTAATCAACATAAAAGGGAATATTAACTTAAAATGACTTATTTACCCCTCATATCTTTAACTAAAAAACACTATATATAACAAATTTTTTTAGTTCCCAATTTCTCATTTTCGGACTCCCATTGACGGTGAAAAAGAAGAGGCGATCTAGACGGGTTTCTCATTTTCGGGTATAACAAATTTCTTTTATTTTCAGGTGTCTCATTTTTATGGACCCCTATATGTCAAAATTTATTCATAAAAAATACATATAAAGAGAATATTTATTAGGCATGAACATAAATTGGCTAGACGGATTTCAAATGAGTCTGAGTCCTGCAATAAAAAGAATTTCATGGTAGGATAAGTACTGAAATTGACACAAACCCTTTCATATCAACATTAAAATATAATCATCTTTTAATATTCATGGTAGTTTATACAAGTTGTAAATCATACACCACTTGATTAATGCTAATATTATATATAATTAATTATATACATCTCTCAAATGTCAAACAATGTGTCAATGACAAATATCTTTTCCCTGAGCAACACAAAAATCAAATTCCATTACCAAAAAAGTCTCAACTAAAATAAACTACTATGCACAAATTTCAGTATTTTATTCTGCCTATATTCAAATTACAAACTTACAAAAAGATAAAAATACAATACATACAAAAAAAAAAAACATCACTATTATGGTGTAGAATCTCTACTGACTCCAGTGTAAGTGGAAGTGGATAAAGAATAAGTTGCACCAGTTCCTATCACCGTGGAAGTCTGCGATTCACTCCAAGCAGAACTCTGTTTTCGCCTTTCTCGGTGGAAGTCTTTCATGGCTTTGAATCTCACGTCGTTACTATACCGGCTTCCATCCGTGATTGAATCTGGAATCTCCATTTTCCCTTTGAGCATTTCCACTACCTCAGACATTGTCGGCCTTACCGATGGAGTTGCATTTGTGCATTGAACGGCTATCTTAACTACCTTTTCTATTTCATCTCTCTTGGCATGTGAAACTAATCTTGGATCAATCAGTTCTTCGATGTTTTTACTCTCATTCAAGTGATTAGCCTGCAATACAATCAGAAACAGCACTTCAGAACATACTCACAATTTTGTATCCACTATGTGGTCAAGATATATGCTTTGTTTAGGTCTTCCCCTTTGAATTTTAATTAAAAATTCTCTACTTTCTTCCTATCCAGCAATTCTGCATTGAGTGCAACTACTCACACCCCAAAAAATCTCTATATACACCCCACTACAATTAAACCTTCAATTTACATTACTATATTAGACAATTTTACCCCCTCCCTCAATAAAAAGGAAAAAAGAAGTCTTTCCCTCCCTCATGACTACCGTTCATTGTTTCAATTCAAAACAAACAAAATTTCAAAGTTTGATATGATTTGCAGTATTATTAGTGTACATAAACTGAAGGAGATCATTTTTTGGTTGAGTTATTTATTGAGCGTTTGGCAAAGACTTCAGTCGAACATATTGATACGCCTCCTTAATTATTTATTATTAGTATTAGTGGGCTTTTTAATTTAAGTTGGATTCTTTTTAATTAAGTCTAGGATTCTGTCCTTTATATACCAATTTCCTCTGTTCTATCAATTGGTCTAACCTGCCAACCTCCTTCAACATGACACAAACTACTGCTACATCTGAGAAGGAGCGACTGGAATCAGTGGAGAAATCATTGTGCTAGCTTCGGATGGCGTTGGCTGCCCAAGCCGGAATTGTCCAAGAAGGTCGATCAACTAACAGCAGCAGTTATGGGCCGTCTCGAGGGTGGCTCCACCATGCGCGGCCAGGGCCCTCTGTTCAGCGAGTCCTCCACGGGGTCTCCTTTCCTGGACGGGGCCTCGACGGGTACGCCGGGCCAGACCTTGCCGCCCGGGTACATAGCGGTGAAAAGTAGGGAATTACCCCTCTTCGACGGTTCCGATCTGTTGGCTTGGTTGGCTCAGGCCGAGCAATACTTCCTGGTGCATAAGTCAGCGGCGGGTGATAGGGTGCAATTGGCCATAATTGTGATGTTGGGTAGGGCCATGTTCTGGGCCCAATGGGCCATCCGCCGATCCCCAATGATCTTGTGAGGGCAGTTTTCCCAGTATCTGATCGAGAGTTTTGGCGACAGCTCAGCCAAGAACGTCTGAGAAAGCCATGCTGCGCTTCGCGACAGGCGGGATCACTGGGAGGACTATTTGGCCCTTTTTGAGGAGCGTGTGGCGCAACTACCTAGTTTATCGCAGGATCAATATTTGGGTATGTTCTTGGGGGGTCTCAAGCCTTCAATTCGGGATTGCATTTCCGAGTCTGAAGCTACTGATGTCCATACATCAATCAGGGCAGCCAAGCGCATCAACCGGTCATCGGATTCGCCATACTCTTCACAGTGGCTGCCTACATGGACTCAAGACACACACAACCTAAGAAGATCAGAGTTTCCTGATTGGAGCAGTACGTGGGTGGTTGAAGCCAGTTTCAGCCTTAGTTTTTTGTTCCAGCCTTGAGGACAAGGCTGTTCGGAGGGGGGGGGAGTATTGATACGCCTCCTTAATTATCTATTAATAGTATTAGTGTGCTTTTTAATTTAAGTTAGAGTCTTTTTAATTAAGTCTAGAATAAAAAAATGGCTCATGGGCTTTCTTTCTTAGGGCATAAGTTAGGGCAAGGGTTTGAGTCTATTTAAATAAGGTTTCTCATGACTTATTGTCATCTTTGGATCATAGAATTGAGCAGCCGTTTGGCTTGTGGCAGGATTTCTCTATGGCCTCTTTTGAGGATCCCTTTCTTTTCGTTTATCAATAAATTTCAATTAATATTCGTATTAAATTTATGTCCTTTATATACCAATTTCCTCTGTTCTATCACATACCCTTATTCGTCCGGTTAAAATACTGGCTGAACAAAACTTGGGGTTATTTTATTTCTATTTACATTAGGGTAAAATTGTCATTTCACATATATCAATTTTAATCTCAACATTTATGGTGTGTAGAGTTTTATGGGGCGTGGGTTGGCATGATAAAGTAAAGCAAAGTAGTACCCAATCGAGTAGGCAAACAAAATTGTGACTAGGCATGTAGCTGTTGTTGCTTTTGCCACTAACAATTTCCAAAAGCACGACGCCGAAGCTGTATACGTCTGCTTTATCGGTGAGATAACCCCATAATGCATATTCAGGTGCCATATATCCTCTGCAATAACACATTATGTTAATGAGAAGTAGAGGCAAAGGATTCAGACCTGATGAGATGAACTCACATTGTTCCAGCAACTTTGGTGCTAATATGTGTCTTCTCATCTTCATTCAGCCTGGCCAATCCAAAATCTGATATCTTAGGATTAAGATCTTTATCTAGAAGCACGTTAGTGGCTTTAATGTCACGATGAACAATTTTCAATCTCGATTCATCGTGGAGATAAGCTAATCCTCGTGCAATGCCAATGCAGATATGGAACCTTGTTGGCCAGTCTAGCATCAATTGGCTTTCATTTGAATTGGATTCTGAATAATGATTGAGTAGCTATTATCATCGACTGAATAAGCAAAGATATACGGCAATTTTTCAAAGAAAAACAAAAATTACCAAACAAAACACGGGCAAGGCTGTTGTTTTCCATGTACTCGTATATCACAAGCAGCTGGTCGCCTTCAATACAGCACCCATGTAGCTTCACAAGATTTGGGTGCTGTAAACAAGAAATCATGCCAATCTCATTCAGGAATTCACGGTTTCCTTGTCTTGATTTAGATGAGAGCTGCTTTACAGCAATTACTGTACCATCTGGTAGCTGACCCTGTACTAGTTTGTCTATCAGAAAATAGGAAACACAAAAAAGGAAAAAGATGGAATTAAAATGTTACCATAAAAACATTCTCACCTTGTATACTGAACCAAAACCACCTTCTCCAATTTTGTTTGCAGCATCAAAGTTGTTAGTAGCAGCTCTAATTTGTTTCAGAGTAAAAGCAACTGTTTGTAATTCAAGGCCATTCAAATCTGTCCAGAAAAGACACAAAAATAAGCTATTACTTGCAGAATATGTGCAATTTCTCTGAGTGATCTAAAAGAGTTGCTTTTTTTTGGGGGGAAGAGTTACTATGATGATCAACACACTGTTCACACAATTAAAAATGGATGATAAGTTATGATTTAAGAAGAGATTTGTACTTCTCTATTTAGAAAACTCAATACGGTACCTTTCCCAGCTAGTTTTCTGTCTCCAAAGAAACCTTTCCACCAAAGGACACCTAATATCAAGACTATAAAACACACTGCCAAAACTGAAGCTACAATATAAGCAGTTACATGCTTCTTGTTGCCATTCGAACAAACTTTAAAGGCTGCAGAAGAAATAGACAAAACAAATAAAAACTGTGGAACAAAAAGATGTAGGAAAACAAATCTACAGCTCACATATATTATCTGATACTACATTATAAGCTTGCTGACACTGTTATATGCAAGCTAAACAAAAGAACTTGGAATTAAAGACATCATGACTTTGCAAGATATTTTCAACAATAGTTTCAAATGCACTGAGGCGTTGGAGTCAAAAGTCTGTACTGAAAATCTTAGTTAGCATGGTATCATGTTTTCAAGTAAAGAAGATGGAAAATCAATGCTTAAAAAATATAACTATTGGAATTGCTCACTTGGATCAACTGAAATAGCTGATATAAGAGAACCATAATCTCCTCTGTTTGGAATCCGTGTAGTCCCTCTACCAGCCCAGTAAAATCGGATCTCTAATGTACCATCTCCCACCGTGGCATTAAAATATCTTACTACAGGCTGTTGGGCCCCACGGGCCTCAATTTCAATATTAAAATCTTCCCACACTAATATCTCCTGAGTAGAAACAGGATCAGATAAGCAATAAAGTGTACTAGTATCTCACTGAATCTTATTCATAATTAAACAACCTGAATGTATATATCAAACATCCGCCTTCCGAGACTGTAATACGTACTGTTGTCATTTGTGAAAAATATCTCCATAAAAAGTGCAGGCTTACATTATAAAGCCCATTCTCCAAGCAATAATGATAATATGAAAGGGAAAGAGGGCTAAGGCGAGCGGTACTGTACAAATCAGGGAGAGATGCAGCAGGTGGAGCTTTGATAATTCGTGAATATTGGTAATCTGGTTCGTTTAAGAAGTCACCGTTGCTAGTGAAGCCCCAGTGGTTTCTGCTTAAATATCTTTTAGGATCAACTCCATCTCCTTCATACATAACTTTTTTACCATTTTCTTTGATAGATAAATCATTTCCTCCGCAATTAACATGTAATGAACATTTATCTGCTAGAGGCAAACATAACATTCTTGGTTATGAGTTCTGCATAAAATATGGAGAGTAATTATAGCAGCTGTACAATTTTATAACTGAAAGAAAGAAAAAAGAAAAAATGAAAAAGGAACTTTAACAAACTTAGTTACAGACATGTAACATGCTAAGAAGGTTTAACAGATTATTTGTGTTGCTTAGCAGAATACATTCTGAAGGTTAAATCATTCTAGGGCTCGTTTTAGAAAATGAAAAAACAGCAATTGCTTCAAAATGAAATTTCCCTAGCCAAGATACATGGAGATTTGCAGCTTTTAGTGGAAAACAATACATTTGAACAAACAGATGAATGGCGCATTGAATTTGTAATGGATAAGGAAACAAAGTGCTGACTTAAAGTGGAAGCTTCAAGATGTGTGTGTGAGCATGTGTTGTTTTTTATCAAGATTTTGTATGATATTGCAAAATCACAGGTATTCACAAAACCTACAAACTTTATCTTATAGGTATTTAAACTTGAACGAGTAAAAACCAAATTCATTTTTTGCTGAGTTGAAGAGACAAACAGTATAAGTGGTAGAGGGGGTGGGGGACACCAATACATTACTGTCTAAAGGACGAAAAAGATAGAACACTTACACTTAGGGCAGACAACGTCTTTGGTACAAGGAAGTATTCGCTGTCTGTTGAAGGTTAAGAACAAAAGTTGTAAGCATATGAAATCCAAATAAGCAAACAACTAACTTGATCTCTCATTAATGATTTTAATAAAAAGCAGATAGGTAAAGTGCATCTTACAATGTGTTCTGTGTAGCCGAGCTCTTGAACAAGTTTATATCACGAGTCCTGCTATGGAAAAAATACAAAGAAATAGATGTTATTATCAACACAAGCTTGTAGGTTGATGCTATATAACAATAGGGAAAATCTAATGGCATTACTAACGTGTCTCCTCGACAAGCAGGTTCATCAGGGCCTTGCAAAGTAAAATTGTTGTAGGAGAGATCACTGCACAGAATCAGTAAAGCTAGATGTCAGAAGATCAAAATAACAAGGGTTACCTTTCTAGCATATTATTAGCTCCATAAATGCAAACACATATATAGAGGTAAATTAGAAAAAGTTACATGAGACATTAGTTTGCATATCAAACATCAGAGAGTTAAAAATTATGATAAAGCAAAAAGGGAAAAGTTTCAAGCTGAAAAGAAAGGTGAGAATTATTGCGACATAACATACACATTACTTCCGGCCTTCAGGAGTGCATCAGGTATTTTTCCACTTAGATTGTTGCCAGCCAAAAACCTGTTGAAAAACACCACAAGATTGATAGATTTTTAGAAGCCAAAGTCAGGTGCATGAGAAGACGAGCATAATGAACTGAAAATATTGAAGTTTGCACAGACACAAGTTTCAGATTTCTGGCGACGTGACTTGGAATCTCCCCCACTAATCTATTGAAGCTGACGTCCCTGGAAATATTGCAGACAACATTTTGCAGTCAATAATTACAGTAAAAAACACTTGCACTCAATATATTTGGCCAAAATTTAAAAAAAAAAAAAAACTTGGTCAAAGACCTCAATCATAAGCATTTTGCAAGCATTTTTCTAGCGTACCGTATTTTTTAGACAAATAAAAATATATCACGAGACTCCATAGAAGCTAAAAAGTTATGTGAATTCAATCTAACAAATTCAATAAAAGGGGGGTGGAGGGAGTCAACATCAGTTAGCCAATAACTACCATCAAACAGAGCTACTTAAAAATCTCCACGCTTATTCTGAAGTAGTTAGGTTACTCACAACATCTCCAGAACTCTAAGCCTCCAAACATATGCAGGAATTTCTCCAGTAATGTTGCAGTTTCTCAATATCCTATATCCAACAATAATCTATCTTAGTAGGTAATCAGTAGAGGGAATGACCAGGAAGCATTTCTAAAAGCAAGGTTATTCACCATACAATGATATTAGGCCCGGTGTGCTTCTTAGCATTGGAAATCCCTGGGCCGGGCCTTTCAGATCACTGATTCTCCTGCATTAACAGTAAAGTGTTAAAGAAAATACTGAGGGACGAGTTATTGAGTTATTAGAAGAGTGTCAAGCATAGGAATGTTGTCTACTTACAAATATTCTAACATGTTCAGAAGAGATATGTTTGAGGGAATGGGGCCCTCTAGTCCACTTGCAAACAATTCTCTTCATTGAAAATTCCAGCAAAAGAATGTTAGAAGAAGATTAAGGAAACTAATAATTGTACCCCTGCAATTTAGGGTAAATAGAGAGATCTTACAATTTCGTAAGATGTTGCCAGTTCTGAATAAAGGTAGGTATGGGCCCACTTAGGTTGTTGTCACTTATCCTACTGCAATGACAAAGGGAACTGCTAAATGCACCAGAGTAATCAAAAAGGTTATGTTGAGAAGATAGTATAATGCTTACAAGTCACTTAAGTTGGTTAAATTTGAAAATGACGGGGCAATCTCCCAGTTAGTTGGTTGGAGGACAAGATTCTGTAATTCCAACGACAATGCAACAAATTAAAATTGTCAGTTTTTTATTTAAGCATCATATTTCTAGTTTAGGAAGTAAATAATATAGCTCAAATACGAGATCTTACAGATTCTTTAAACTTGCCAACTTTCCAATGTCGGGAGGTATAGCGCCTGAAAATTGATTTCCTTCAAGGTTCCTGATTAAAGCTCATAATAGTGTAAAAAGTAAGACACATTCCTCATCATTTTATTAATAAAAAGTTACAGGAAAGAAATCCTATTCCAGCCAGTCGGATTTTCTGTGATTAGCACTTATACATGACTTCCATGAGATTCAAAGCAAAATTTTAGTGTTTGAACTTCTTTTAGTGAGATCGTATACCAAATCTTCATGATTTCATTTATTTACTCTTAGGTCACTGTGCTAGTGTACAAATATACAAAATTAAAATGATACCTACAGGTAAGTAAGGCTGGTAATGTTTCCCAATTCTTTAGAGATTTCGCCTGATAAACGGTTTACGAGGACTGAGCTGTGGGAAAGTTCAGGCAGCATTGTTGTGCTTGGAGAAACAGAGGATGTATAATAGCAAAGCAATACATGTAAAATAAACCCTACATGGAAGTAAGCTGTGTTGAAGCCCATTCTTTTGGAATTGTACCACTCAAGAGATTGTAGGCAAAATCACTGGAGATAAACGAAACATTAATCCAATTAGGTTAATCAAGCCTGTCCCAAAACTTAAACATGAAAGACAGAACAATTCACTTATCAAGTGGCATTAGAAGTCGGTTCTTACATAATCTCAAGGTACGGAAGCTTTGTGATTGACAGTGGAAGTGTTCCAGGAAGATCATAACTCTTTATTACACTGCAATAAGCAACATGAATAAATCATTTCAAACAAGAACATATAAAACGCAGAAATTTGTGAGAAGAAACAAAACCCATACATTTTTGTGACATGGCAGAGAGAGTTGTTGTTATAGTTGCAATTACACTCGGCATAACCCTCATAGCCACTAGGAGGAGTTGGTGAGACCCCAACTATTTCAAACTCGCATAAATCAGCATCAAATTTTGAGGATGTTGCACCCATCTCGGTGGCTATCTGATGAAGTGCATCAACTAATGACAAAAACTCACAAAATCAAGCCCCAAAATAAGCAATTTTTAATCTAGTTTAGCAAAAGTATATAAAAGTCATTGCAGTCATTCTTCATTTACTTCAACAAGCAATGTACCCTTTGCAGTTTTAAACCCCAATTGATTACTGGTTCGAACCCCACATAAAATTAAAAAATTATAAATTCCCCAATGTGAAAAAAGATTATACGAGAAATTTCAAGAAAACACTAGTGATTAATCTCTTTAATCAAGAAAACAAGTTCTACAGTAAATCTTACTTACTAGTGTTCTTGCCCAACTCTTCATCATTAAATATTTCATTTAATTTCGCTTCTTGGTTAACTTGACTGTTCTTTATAACTAAGGCTGTGTTTTAAAACATTTAAAACAGCCCAGAAGCACTTATTTTCAAACGTTACGAAAGAGCTCTCTGAAAATAAGTGTTTCTGAAAAGTGTTTTAAGTTCAAAACACGCCCTAAATAAACAGCACTTAAATTCAATCTTGCTTCTTCCAGAACATACATATTATTAAAAGAAATAAACAAAGTATAAAAAAACAGTTGCGTACCTTCATCCCGCGGCACCTGCGACTCGATTGACCTTAAAAACCCAAAACAAAAAACCGCAAGAACCCAAGAAAGATGTACAGTTCTACTGAAAAGCATCTTAAACCATCAAAGATTTAATAATTTTACACAACAAAACTTAAATTAACCAAAAGATTGTGGTTCTATTGCGAAACCGTGCTAATCTTGAGCAATTTAAATATGCAGACATGAATACAATTCTGCCATTTTTTAGTCGGCTTAAAAAAGTGTAGAGAGAGAAAGTAATGAAACCAACGCCTTGAAAGAGACGGAATAATAAAATTCCAAACGCATGTTTGAATAATCATTATATTAATATTAATTTTTCACTAGATCGCGAATTAAGTTATCCGTACATTTAGCCGCTCACCATCATTACCTCTTTTCTTATTTTTGCTTTGACCGTTACTTGTGCAAATTAAATGTGCCTACAATAAACATACTTGGAATTTTCATGCTAAGAAATTTCCTCTGCCCAAATTCGTAATTTTACTCATATAATGTCCTCTCATAAAATTTTTTAATTGATTTTAAATTTAAGATAAAAATTACTCCATCCGTCCTCATAAAAAGAAAAGCATCTTGTAGCCTTTTTTTTATATCGAGTTTTTGTGAAATGAGTTGTTTATTAAGATTTCAAATGATAAAGTGGTTTTTTAAAGAGGGTATTATAGATCTCTATTTCATCATCTATTAAATGCGATCTTTAAAAATTATTTTATCATTTCAAATACTAATAAAAAAACTCTCGCCGCAAAAACATGAAAAAATAGAACGTATGCGTTTAACGGGGATTTGAAGTACATAAATTTTATAGAATAATTGCATGAAAGATTCCATGTGAAAAAATCTTGACTAAAGTTAATGCAGAGGAGGTGGCAGTATATTGAAAAAGGTAAAAAAAAATCTTATGTAATTTTAAATCGTTAACAAATAATGGCATGAAATATTTCGAGAAAACTTGATTGAAGTTCAGAAAATGGAGGGAATGGTGCACAAATATTAGAGAAAATTACTATAAGATTCCAAAATCAATCAAATATTGCTAAAAGGTTCAAATTATTTATTACAATTACTAGGAATTTAAAAAATGTGATAATATGACATTCTTGTCCCTATAGCAAATAACATTAAAGATGCGTACACCCCACCCAACCCAATCAATCATTATCTTTCTATCTCTCTCTCTTAATAATCCTCACCACCGATTTTGAAGAGTCCAAAACCCAAATCGTCATTCTTCCTCTTAATAATCCCCACCCAACCCAAATCGTCAATTTTGAAGAGGCCCAAACCAAGAGCTTATTTTTTATAGGTCCCGAACGGGTTTAGTGGCGCAATCTTTGGAGAGATGATGGGTGAATAAACAACTTTTTTTGTGAGATCGGTGTGAATAGCAAGTAAGTTCTTTTTGATCAGTCTTGAAATGAATCGATTTGAAATTTGATATCCAACTTTCTCGATCGTCGGTCGATTCGATTCGGTGTCTATCAGTTTAACTGATGTACGGAAGCTAAGTTATACCCGTGTGAAAAACCAGTTTGTTAAATCAGAATTCTAAGTTATCTGTTTTGAATCAAATGACAAAGTGTCAAACTGATCAGATCAGTTGTTTGGTGCAAATCTGATCCAGACTCAGAATATGCATGTAATACTGAAACAAGTAGTGTGCAAGATGTGTAAAGCAGGTAAATCATATAATGCACACCAGATTTTATAGTGGTTCGGATAACTTGTCCTACGTCCACTCTTCCCAATCAGCAGAGGCACCAACTTAACCAACTGGACTTAGTTTAATGTGTTAGTCCAACACAGTACAACAGATGTTTCAAGAGTTCTCACTCAACCAATCCCAGAAATCAGAAACTAAAAACCCTAGTTTGAAATCTTGCTAAACGAACTTAACCTAACTTTTAGTTTGGGTATAAGATTTGTTGTGTTCCAACTCAAAATCTATCATAGTATTTGGGTAGCCTAAAGCTAAAGGATAAGATTTATGTGCTAAGAACTATGGGATGAACACTTAGAAATATTCTTCAATTTTGTGTTCTTCGTGCGGAAATTGTGGATAGCTTGAGCTTGGTGATAATTTTCGTCCCCTTGCTATGAAGGTTGATCCCATATTTATAAACTTTGAAATCAAAGAACCGTTGGATAGCAATTTGAATCTCAGTCTATATTAGGTAGATTTGCAGGCTTGATGTGACGTGCACAGAGGCGGCATGGCCGAAAGCATGTAAGTTTGTCCTTTCTAGCCTTTTGGTATCTTGGCGCGAATCCGCGTTATCGACTCGTACATCGTGTCTAGTCGTTCTCATTGGTTAACAAGTACACTTATTCAGTGTTTGTTTTACCAACTAAGGTTGACATTCTTTTTGTCTGATTAACTCGTATGATCTTGTGAACCATCAATTAACACCTGATTGAATTGACCTGATCAGATAAAACTGATCAGTCTACCTGATTGAGTCTTCTGATGCAAGTTGTCTTAGCTCAACTAGCAAACTCTCCTTCATTCTCCTCGTCTTACAGTCTTCTTAGACATGTCGATCTTAATCTTGACATGCGATCTTACGATCTTCTTCAAGACTAAAACTATTCATATTGAGTTCTCCCTCAATATGTGACCTATCTATTACATCAGTTGTCTATACATCTCAGCTAGTCATCCTATCCTGATTCTAAGTCATCAGTCAGCTAACAGATCTGACTGGTCTTATTACAATCTGTTTTGGGACTTCCATCAAAACTATAAATTTCCCAACAATTTCCCCCATTTTGATGGAACCAAAACATTTAATCAGAAAAACAGATAACCAAAAAGTAAAGAACAAAACAACAGAAATCAGAAGACAATGAGACGTTGTCTTAAGATCAGAAAGGTAAATCATTTCATTGATAGATATTGCAGTTTACAACGTACAGGAAATGATAATCAAAATTACCTAACATCTGATCTAAGACTTCATCTTCTGACTTCTTTAAAAAGAAAACTTCTGGATATCAGCTGGAATATCAAAAATCTTGTACATTCTCTGCAGTAAGGCTTCCAGTCTGTCTCTTTCGATGATATCTCCTCTTCTGGCAAAATCATAGAACAACTTCTTGAAGCCAACCGGGTCGAGGGAGTTATCAGATCTGAGCGGCGGAATCATGGTTTCGAATCTGGGTGCAGAAGGCATCAAGGCCATTATCTTACCTTCATGCATCACAACTTTGCAGAATCTTTCGTATTTGGTCTCCAACCAGTTCAGAAACTTCGCATCGAAAGCGCCTTGATCTGAGTGTTCTGGTATCTTCTACAGAATGTATACATCACTTAGCCAGTCGACCTTGATTCTTGTCCATTCTGGAATCAAGTATTGTCGAGCTACCAGAATCCTCTCAACCTCTTCAGGTAGAGCCCGTTCTTCCAAAGCCATCTCTTCTACAGCAGCAGCTTTCTTGTTTTGTCTTCTGACATATGTTCTGCTCAGACCTGCATCATCAGCAAGCTTCTTCTTCTTGATGGCAGCCTCAATGACTTTTTGTCTCATTTGATGTTCTTCTTTTTGTGCAGCTGTCATCTGCGATTGAGAGCGAGTCATGATTGGCTTCTGAATTGGCTTCTTAACCTGTTTGGCCCTCTGCTGTTTTCTCTCTTCAGCCTCAGTTTCTGCGGTTTCTTCTTTTTGCAGCTTCCTTGCCAGTTCAAGACTCTTGGCCTAATCTTCATAATCAAATTTTTTCTGAACAGTTGAAGAAAAGTCTTCAATCTTGTCAACCCTTGTAATCAGTTCACCAAGGGAGGATTTTTGTTCAGCTATGGCCCTGTCTTAAATATCCAACAACATGATGTGTTCTTCAATAGATTGGAACATTTCAGCTAGCTCCGTATCTGGAGCCTCAGCAGTTGTTTTCTCCACTATGGCAAGTGTTAGACCTCGACCAGATGAAGTTGTAGCATGTTCAGCCTATTTTTCTGGTCCTTCTTCCCCCTTTTTGGTTGCATCAAAAAGGTTCGTCAGCCGTATGTTTAAGGTTTTGAATTCTTTCATCACCTCGTCTTTCAGCTCTTCGACGACTAATGGGGTAATCTGAACAGTTGAAGCTGTAGGCGCTGGTCCCATCATCCGGTTCATAACAGACTCCAGAGACTTTTTGGCTTTGCTCATTGAGCCTTCGAATCTTCTCCAGGCAGCGTCGAAGCTGGTATCTGTCTTCTCCAAGGAAGAGTAAACATTCTCCAGAAGGATACCTATATCAGAAAGGATGGACACCTCAGCTGCGAGTTTATCTGATAGTAGATCTATGCACTTCATCACTCTCTCAGATATTTCATAGTGCATGTGCAACAACTTTTCAATAGTTATCTTCATTTCTGCTTCGACCAAAGCCTGTTGTTCTTCTCTGGATGAGTTCATCAGATTCTGTGCCAGATTGTTGAATTGTGATTCAACAGATGCCTTCACCCCATCTTGAATAGTCTTCGAAATAAGATCTAGGGATTCGGCAGATAAGGCAGCAACCTGACCAGATGTTGATGCCTCACCAGGTAGGGTCTCATCTGCAGCACCCTGGACTGGTTCATCGGCAGCTTGCTCATACTCCAAGTATTCGTGAGCAAACTCTTCTTCCTCCTCAACAAGCCCAATTTTTATGTACCAGCCATCTGATGTCATCATCAGATGCCAATTCCGCAGCACTGGATACACCAACATTCATCTTGGCCCTCTTCTCCAAATCAATAAAATAATCAGACTCCAAGGCTTCCATCAGAATAAGAAAGTCTTCAATATCCTTGAGTCTGATATTCCTCCAGAAGACAATTTTCTCCATCTGCTTCCTGATCCCCGGATGATTGATTAAGTCAGGAAAGTTCTTGTCCAGAAAAGCATTCACCTGTCTCCATAAGAAATACACTGTTGAGTGTTCTTGTTCAGGTGATTCCAGGAAGGTCTTCTTGTTGAATGGATTGTGAGAGACGGAGACAAACATGTCTTCTCTCTCTTTACTTCCTCCTGCATCTCCTGATCAGGTTCTTGACCAGGAGGGATTTCCTCAGATGGATTTTCTGGTGTGGGTGAGGGAGTTGGCTCGGTCGTAAGAATTTTTGGTTGAGCTGTAGGTGGAGTGATTTGTGGGGGTAGGGTGATTTTTGGTTGTGGTGATGGGTGAGTGGGTGATGGGGGAGTGGGTGATCTGGGTAAGTGGGTGACTTCTCTTCCTTTAAACAGAGAACTCAGGTGAGCAGAATCAGATGGTTCTGACTCATCCTGGGCTTCTTCCAGTTGTTCCTCCTCTTCTCAACCTTCTGTAGTTAAATCCCTGTCTGTGCTGACTGTGTGCTCAGAGCTCACACCAGCTATCTCCACCAACTGTTCAACAGGCTGCTCTTCAGCAGACTCCAATATCTCCACATCACTATCCTCATCTTGAAGACCTCCAGATGGCATTCCTGTCTTCTTCGAAAGCATTGTAGTGAGCTGTAAACTCAAATCTAGTTATTATGAGATGGAGAGAGTAGTTGTAAACTCAAATCTCCAAAAAACTTGTTCACAAGATAAAGTTGATACAATTACACTAGCAATTTGCTTATAAGAAATTTGAGGTATACCCTATATATTTAAAAATAAAATTATTCTGTAAAATTGGTTCATTGTATGAAATTGATATCATTACATATATAAATTGATACCAATATTCTTATAAACCAACATGATGTTCAATTTCTCTCCCTCAATTGTAATACAAGAACAACATGCTTGAAGAATAGAAAATAAGAAGCATAAGTTGCCTACTATTAATTGCACCGCAATCTAGTCACAATTTACACAATATATGTATATTTGTATGATTGAGATCCATGAAAATCAAATTGCTCAAACCGTGACTTATTTCATTCATTCATATTCCATTTAGTACAATATTTATCTTGGGCTATATAAGTTACACTTAAACACAAAATATGCAGTAGGGTTAGGGAAATGGGCTTTGATCAATTGGAGTTGCTTCGAGCATTTCTGAGAAAAGAGGCACTTTTTGTGATTTCTCGTAGAGGTTTATCCGTGAATCTAACCATATTGTAGGCCCAACCCCCAGCTATGGCCCCTGCTGTTGGGCCCAATAAGTAGATCCATATGCCCTTGTAGTTGTTTGACACTATTGCTGGCCCTAAACTTCTTGCTGGATTCATCGATGCACCCGATACAGCTCTGTTCTCACAATAATAAATACTATCTCAATTAATTATTTAAAAATTCGATTAGTAATTCCATTTTTTAATATATGATTTTATGAAAATTGACATTATTATTAGGGATTTTTTTTTGTCCTAAACTTTCCCACCCTTTGATTTTAGTCCTATTAACGAAAATTAAAGTGATAAAAATATGTAAGTTTCATGACGAAAATCAAAATTCAAAAGTCAATATGTCAAAAAAAAAAAGGCAAAATTAAAGAACAAAAAAACTATTTTGCCTTTATTATTATGAATACAAACTTTAATGTGAGAGGTGTTAGTTTAAAATTCTTAAATAATTAAAATGAAAAATAAGTATAGATTAATGGGTGAACTATGAAAGAACCTTTAATTTAAATCTGTCTCAATTTGTGAATATCCCATATACAATGTGAACATATATGCAAATGAAATTATTGCGTGCCAAGGCATGAATTATTATAGTATCTGTATGTCTCACTTAATTATTATCAAATATCAGGCCATGTGATTAAATATCATCCCTTAATGGATTCACTTATAAATAAATCAGAGTTTAATCTAAATATCAGCTGGATCTTAAGGAAATAACTTACGCATAATCACTATCAAATCTTGGATAACTTTAATTTAATTGATATCCCCAACAAATTATATCTCTATTTTTGCTGGTCATAGTAGCTTCACCACTTCATATTATATATTTATATCTACAATTATGACAAATAAACTACAAGATATGAGAAAGATATGACCAAAAACGGAATTTGATGGGAGAAAAAATAAATTATATATTGTGAAGACGTACGTACCCCGCAAACATCACATTAAGCAAAATGGTAGCTCCAACGGCAAGACCCGCAAGTTCTCCAATCTGCACCAATTTATCTCAACCATTTAAATTTATTAATCTATAAGTCAATATCACCGTAGACGAATTTTTAAAAAAATAGGACAAATCACGACAATTTTAATGATATTAAATTAGATTTCTCAATCAAACTATGGACTACTCAGCTTTGTCTTTTCATATTAAATTAGAGCCTAATTTTGGACTTATAATTGGGTAAAAGAATGAGTGTACTTACCGCTCTATTATCCGTGGCAACGCCAGAAATGACGAACATAAGGTAAAATGTGATGATAAATTCCATCACAAGAGATTGCACGTCGGTGCCCTGCGGAAGGGTTCCGGCAAAATGGTCGTGGGGTTCACTGAACAACAGTCGTAGGGTTCCGCTTGCCAGGGTGGACCCCACTACTTGAGCTGAAATATATGCTGGTACCTTTAGAAAACAATGAGTTGAAAGTTAAATTAAGAGATCCTCTTTTCCAAAATCGAATTAACATGTATTTTGATGAAATATATTTAAATTTTAATTTATGCAGAATCAGTCTGATATTACAATGCATCATGCACATTAAAGATTGTCATGAATTTATGCCCGTCCTTTTCTTGTTGCCATAGGCCCATAAAAGACAACGGAATTATTAAATGATACTAATAAGTAACAGCTAGCTAATAATTTCATAACCAACCAAAAAAAGTGTTTTGCTTCTTTAATTACGAAACCAACCCTACATGTAGTATGATCGAGGATAATACAGTTTGAGAATAATATTATATTTAACACGTTAAAAGAAAAGACTATTAATTTATATTAGTTTATGAACCGTTTCCCCAAATTTTTTGTTTAAATAAATTTTGAACACTTGACTCAATACCATAACCTATTTCCATTGTTCCATCTGTGCATATATAAAAAGTAATGAAACTTTTGGGATTGTTGGAGGCGAGTGAGCAGGGAAGTCGGAGAGGGAGGAGGCATTGTGGTCGACCAAGCATCGAAAGTGCCGATCGAAGAATCTACTTCGATCGAAGACATCTGCTCGATCGACCACCTCGATTTCCAGAGCCGAGCAGGCGCTCGAGCAGGCAATGTGATCGAGCGGAACCGCTCGACCAAGGCCCATGGTCGAGTGGGTTCCGCAGCCAGTTCGCAGAATTAGGGCTTCGGCCCATGTCTTCATTTAAATACCTTTGACTCATTGTATTTGCCTCTTGTACGAAAATAACACACAAAAAGAGTGAATCTCCTGGCTTGATAGTGCCCCCACGTAGTCATTCCTGACGAACTGGGTAACCAAATTGTTTGTCTCTAAATTCCGTAGTTCCATTATTTTCTCCATAATTGCTTGTTTAATTCCTAACACTCTATATTTAGGGTGTGTTTTGAAACACTTAAAATAGCTTCCAGAAGCATTTATTTTCAAAAATTGTGAGATGAAGCTTTGAAAATAAGTGCTTCTGAAAATTATTTTAAGTGTTTCAAAACAAACCCTTACACGCATATAGGAGAAAAGGTCATAATTTAGATAATCATTTCGGACTTAATTAAACTTTTGGCAACATAGTGTGAATGGTGGAAGGATAGACATGGAATTAACACTGATGCCAATTATTCAAACCAAGACAGAGCTGAAAGACAATTGATATGCATAATCCAAATCAAGAGTGGAAAGTCAAAACTACCCCCATACCTGTTTCCATGGGAACCTCTTGCAGGAGGCGAAAGCAAGGGTAACGGCAGGATTGAAATGTGCGCCGGAGATATGGCCGACGGAGTAGACCATGACCATGACAACCAGGCCCCACACTATGGCTATTCCGGGCAGCGTCACCACCTTTCCTTTGTCGGCGTTCACCACCACCGCCCCACATCCCGCAAATATCAAGAAGTAAGTCCCCAGCGTCTCCGCTATTATCTACAGAAACAAGTAATACTGTTCAGCCAAAACCACTGATACTGTTCACTGAAAACAAGTAATACTGTTAAGAAAATTAGTTGCAAAATAGTATTAATTGGGGCGGGCTACGCATTTATGGAGCCACCTAATTGTGGATGATCACACACATAACATATTACTAAGGATGAAAGTTAAATACCTTTTGCATAAAGGGTACAGTAATGGAGAAGCAGCCTTGAGCAGAAGAATCTAGATTTTTTCGATTCAAATCATCATCCTCACTAATTCTTACCGCCACGCCATTTGATGCCTGATCACCCATGCTTCTTTACAAAGACAGAGTATTGTGTTTTGGGGGGTTTTGCAGAGATATATATAGTATTAGTTAGCTCTGAATTCTATTGCATTAAAGTGAGCAAGAATGCAAGATTCAAGAAGAAGGCCAATTTATGGAGGTGGGGTGGGTGGGACCGGATTTGACTATGATCATCCTCTCCCTCTTTATTCCATTTTGGTTTTCATTTTTTCAGTTTAAAAAATTGGATATAATAATTAAAACTTAATAATTGTCTTTAGGTATATCGTTGAAAAGTGTGTCTAGCCAAAGAAAGCATTGATGGTCGCTCCAGGCAGCATCCGACCGGAAACACACACACATAATTCGTCACAACTGCTAACCAACTTCAAATTTAATTGGACCAACTTTATTTTTGCCCTTTAAAATTAATTCAACCCAAAATAATCTGTAAGCACCGAATAACAAATTAAGAAACTTTTTTTTCACAGAAACTTTATCTTATCAAAATGACGGTATTTTCTTGCGTGGCACAATCTCATGGTTTCGTGAAACGAAACATAAATCTAGAATAATGATTTAGCATTTTAGACGTCATCTTAAATTTTCTTATTTATTTCTTTTAAATACAAATACACTTTGATTTAATTCATATTCATAGGATGCCTTTCTTAGGGATCTTCATCGGGATACTGGGAGGCAAGAAGGGTTTTGGGATGTACCAGAATTGAGCAGTATTATATGCTATCTAATTATCAAACAAATATATATTGGCAAAACCAAATAACAGACAAAAGTTTGGTCGTTATGTTTTCGCATCGATAGTTTAATTTTAGGAAAAAAAGCAACTCGAAAGTAAATTAAAGCTCTTGGAATTTTTTATATTTATTCGTATTAATTTAAATTTAATTTTATCAATAGAATATGACGCATTTAGTAAAATACTCCATCAGTCCCACTATATTTGTCTCTTTCCTTTTATGGACGTCCCACTATATTTGTCTCAGTCCATAAAAAGAAAAAATAACACTCCACTAACTATTATTTTAATATTATTCCTTTCACTTTTTATCCCAACTACCCCAAATACCTTCAATTTTTATTCATTAAATACTATAAAAGTCAACTATTTATTATTTTAATATTAAATTTTAAATAATTCAACAAAAAGAAATAAAACAAATATATCATGACAGAGGAAGTACAAATTAGAGAATCCATATATGCGCTAAGAGACGCGGCCTGTGTAAAGCTAGTTTCTCCTCATAAAAGACAAACAGTACTGTAATTAACTGTATAACCTAAGTAAATAATATTAATTGTATTACCAGATTAAAATAATGCACAGGTCCAGATCAGGTCTAATCTAAAATACGGCACATAAAACATATTGCCTTCTCCCAAGTCACAACAAGAAAACGAAGATGAAAATAATCTGATTTTCATACGATCAAAATAATATAAATTTCCATATTTGGTAACGGGTAAGTGAAGAAGTTGTCTTATTGCTTAAATTTTATTTTTCCTATAATCGTAATATATAATTAACAAATAATCCTAAACAATAATTTGAGAAATAAAAAATTTGATGCACGCGAATTAGGTGAGGAAAATGTGTGTATGAGCTCTAATTAGAAGCATTTGGCAACCAACCGCTCTACTTCGGCTGATTAATTTCCAGCTTACTAGACCAAACCTTAATTTGACCATTAATCTTTTTTATACGTAATTGTTTAATTACTTAACTTATTTTAGACACATACGCATCCATCCAAAATCAACCTGATATTAGGGATTAATTTAAGTGGTCCCCCCAATTGAAATTCTAATATTTTTACGTAATAAAAAATCAATTCTTATTTTGTAGTTGGTTCTTTTCCTCCTTTTAAATAAGACAAAAACTCATATCAACCTAGCACAAATTAACATCACACCTCCTAAAGTGTTAAAGCGTCAATGACAAAATTATGTCCAACCTCATCATGAGATCGTCTCATGCAAGTATATCTCTTTAAATAAAGTTCTAGATTAACTTGGTCCCTTAACATTTTGAAAATTAAATTATAACCCGAACTCAACAAATTTTTATCGATAGATTCAGGCTTGCTCTTTCTCTGTATGAATCATATTAGCCCTGTAGTACGTTCGCCAATGAAGTTAGTTAGGATAAAATGAACATACGTCTACCAGACAAATAGATTTAGATAGGTTGGCCAATATATCTTAACTGCACTATAATGTCTACCAAACATATGTATTGATTCTAGGTTATTATGATATTTAAGATTATTTTTAAGTTACAACATCTTATGCTTTTGTTGATTTATTATTATAAAAGCAATTTTTGCTCATATCATCTGAAATCTTACCTGCGAACTCAAAAATTGCCGTTAATTATGTTGACACTATGATTTTATGATGGATTAATTAATTAAGCTGGAATGTGAATGGAATAAAAGATGCACTAGTTATATTAGGGATGAAGAACATACTGAATTAGTTCATTTTCCTACCTCGTGGGAATGATAGCCTCCCAAATTAAATTAGAATAGTCAAATCCAAAAAAATTGTACCAATTTCCTGCATTTATTACATACATATGGGACATGCTGGTCTACGACGTTGAATTTTTTTTTTTTTATAGTAAATGCGAACTAAGTTGATGCAGTCATGCAATGCGTTCCCAGCTGTATGGGTGCTGTTGGGAACATGCACATATGATATTATTGATAAGTGGTATCATTATGCAATAGTTCACAAATAATATGAATAGGAGACCAATATAACAACTTTCATACTTGTATGCACTAGGTGCATCGGTCAATTCAAGTATATTTTTTTGATATGCAACACATTTCACTAAAACATGCAACTTATTTTTTCTGATACAATTTACATGTTTTAAAAATACACCAAGAGACCTCTTCTTCACTAATATACCGAGGGTTCGCTTGGTATGACTAGGGAATGATAATGGTAATGATAATGAGTCTCATTGAGGGGTCAATCAATATGAGTTATTGATTGCATTGTTATTATTTGGTTATAAAATCAACAATAGGTATCACGTGAGGTGGGTTGAGTGAGTGGGGATAATCAATTGCTTACTTCTATTTTTATTACTTGTATATCAAAAGTATCAATCAATATCAATAGAAATGATTTCCATTACCTACTTTCATTACCTTCAACCAAGCGGACCTGAAACGAGTCACAAAATGCTAGCTAGCTGTTATTGTAAAGGTCCGAGACTATTTCTTACTACAGTAAAAATGAAATTTTATTATAGGAAGCGGTCTTTGTGTCAGCCGGCTATAAATGAACTCCACGACTTCTACATAAATTTCAGTATTACTTGGTCAATGATTATTAAATCGCCTTATAATAATTTCACAAGCACTCAAGCATCGAGAAGCTCATCATAATTACCAGTTAACTAAAAAAGGAATTAGTGCAACAATGATGCTCATAAAAATCAAGCCACACCACTATTAGTTGATGCAAAATTATAGTAAGTCAATCTCTCTATATATATTGCGCATGCAATTCCTAAATTCAACCCGCATGCAAAAACCCATATTAACTGAGTGGATCATCAAATTCAACTGTTGAATCAATTAATTAGTCTATGGCTCGAAAAGTAACTGTTAATATTCTTGTAACCCAACGTTTTCACACGGGTTTCTTGAACATTTTCCATGCCCAAAGAATTCTTGCTAGCTATTCGTTATAAAGAAGCTTTTCAAATTTCTTTAAAAAAAGAAAAAGTCACGGACAGGATCCCATGATTCATGGAGTTTCAAGTGGTTGCTTTAAGGCTGCAAGTGGCCGTCAATGACTACTCTTTTATCTATGTGCACAGTCATGTCTATCATAAATTACCATACATAGAAAGGTTATGTTTAGGCAATAAACACCATATATGAAATTTAATAGAATAAATAAATTAAAAAATATTATAATTTGGGGTATGAATAAGGGCACTCGAGGCCTCTCCCTGATGGAATGTAACTATTTGATATTTACAATATCCTAATTAAAACACTTCACATTATTTCATCACTCATGCATCATCATGCAATATATTGCCGAAAGGATTAAACAAAGATTTAATCTAGAACATTTGGAATTACCATCAGAAAAGAACATAAAAAATTTATAAAATTTATTACTGTAGTCTGTAGGGATGATAAAAGTTCGGAAAAGTTAATGTGGAGTTTATTAAAAAATCATTTTCCCCTGAAGTTATTATCCCAAATTTAATCAGAGAATAAAATTTATTTTTGAACATCTAATTTTCCACCATAGAAAAATGATTCAGGTAACGTACCTAGTGGCAGCATCAGCTGATGTTCCTGAAGGTTTCACGACTTCCTTCCATGATAAATTTGATTATGTCAACTCCAATAATTGAAGCTACATGATAATTAACAATAATAATTAATAATAATAGTATTAATAATGCAAGAGACTCAGCTATCAAGTGTATTTCCAAATGACATTTATCACGATACTCCAAACCAACATGAAGTAGCTTACTTTAAACTAACTCACCATGCTAAGATCTAAGTAGAAACAGTAGTTTGCTCCAAGCTTTCTGTCCAGATCTATAGTATATGGTTTGCTGAATGTAATGACACTCTTAACCTGCACATGTGAGCAGCTTTTTACTGAGAAGAGATACAATTTTATTTTAAGCAATATTAATGAAGAAATGGAAAGGCACACACAAGCATTGAAGTAACTACATATTACATTTGTTGCAGAAACTAAAATAATTTCAAGCTGTTCTAAATTGTGTGTGTGTGTGTATATATCAAGCTGATCTATGCAACAAACAAATAAACAGCAACTTCTTCTACTTTGGTTTACAGTCTAGTCTCTTAATGCAAGTGAAGAGTACTGTCTTAGCATATTTTCAGTTCCAAAGTTCTCGCAGAATTCCAACCAAGATACTAGTTTCTATCCTTTAGTTGCATTTCGCTATTTGCACTCAACAAAAAAGATAAAAGATCTTGGAATATCTCTCCAAAACAAAATATTCTTTGAATCGGGAAAAATCACAAAACAGATGCAATTAGCTTCAAGATACATACACTTACCCTTTCTTAAGCTCAAACATAGCGCACCAAATTTAGAGACAATGCAATGACTGTTAAACAGATATATCATGACCTTAAATGTCTGGTCACATGCATAAGGGCTTTCTGGAGTTACATATAGAGCCAAATTGTATATGGAATAGCGGTCTTCCTGATCAATTCCTCCCCCAGTGATGATTCATAATTAAAGGATGCAACTTTAGCTGTAGTAAACATGACGTAAGCAGTTAAATATGGATAAAACATTTGGTGGAGAACCTCAACTTTTACATGAGAATATAACCCAATTCCTTTTTCAGGCGGACAGCTTGCTCAAATGATGATCTGGTTTATCAGGTCTAAATGTCTAATGACCTCGGAGGAACCCACATGCACAAACCTGCAAGAGTATATACACAATTAAAGAGAAGCCACAAAATAGTATAACTCAACTTTTCAGGTGCAATATTTAATTGTTGTACGATTGAACCTGGGAGTGATTGGCTCCTTTAAGTAAGCCCGTATGCTTGATATTGGAAGCTCAAATGGACCTTCCACAAAAGTAATCATACTAGAACTTGCTGACCATAAGCTGCAGTATTATTCCATATCAATATAAAATACAAAAATCAAAGGGATCAGAGTTGCTTTAAAAAAATCATGGAAACATGCCTGTAAAGATATAATTTAACTGGGATAGAATGGTGGTGCATCAGACATTGTTCGTGCTCAAAATATAGGCCTCAAGGAGGAGAAAGGCAGGCGAACCTGAAACCAATAAACAGAGCTTGAAGAGTTCAATTTATATTTAAAGATTCACTGGTTATTCAGTGGTTTTAAATTGAGGGAAGTTAAAAAAAAAATCATTAACCGATAGCCGTTGGTCCTTCACAGTGTCATCCCAATCACGGCTAATTCGAACCATTACCTTTAATGCGCAACTCAAGACCATCATATGCAGATAGATCTTCTGGAACAACAAAATCCTGCAGAAAAATTCAGACTCCACAACTCACATTTTGTATAACTGTTCTATTTTCAGCGCTATAAAAAACACAATATAGTGATTGTCTCCATTAACTAGAAATTTCAAAAGCTTAGTGGACAACAGCAATTAATTAAAAAGACCTTGAGGAATTAGTCTTGAGATTTAGACACGGAGTTTAATAGAACACAAAAACTACTTTAGATAAAGAAGCACAGGATGAGGCTTAGTTAAGTTGTCTTCAAATGAACATAAAAATGCTGTAATGGAAGCATGGAGATGTATAATTCTTGAGCAGCAATATTTATAAACATCCTATCAGAAAATATTCCTAAGAAATTGACTTGACAATAACCAATATCAGACGATTAGCATTCAAGTGTATATTATCCCAACCTAAAATGAAGACCATATCATCTAATCCAAACATCAGTTTCACATTACGAAGTCCAACTCTTTCCTTAACAGTAGTGGTCAAATTTTTCGTCCCAATGAACTCATCCATCTCCGGGGAATCAATTTTAATCTGTTTTCACCAATCAAGTGAATAGCCACGGTCAATCAAAAAAGGCATCATCATAAAAAGCTGGCAAAAGAAGAAGATAGAGTTTGAGTCACTTAATGCCAACCTCAGGTTCAAAAAACATGATTCCTGCATAAAAAGAAACAGTTGAAAACTAGACATCAGTCCGAGAGCAACAGACACAAAATTTTAAGAAATATATTACAAAAGTAAATTGAGCATAGAATGCAAAAGAAGCAAATTCTTTCATAAATACCTGACTATATTTGGCCCTATCTGAAGTATCCCCTTCCTTCGGGCCAACAATGACTGAAATGGCATTAATCACCATTCTTACTCCTTTAAAGTATTTGGGTACCAATGTGCTTGCTTTTGTAATATCTCCAACAATCTGACAAATAAATTAGTTCATAAAAACATATCTTAGAAAGATGACTCCTAGAGCCCTGGCAGATATGTCTCTGAGGAAAATCATGAGCAGTTAACAGAAAAGATACATATTGGGATAATCTATGGATAAAAGAAATTATTTCAGCCATTACATGATCTTAGATATCAAAAGCCAGCTTCCATAACAAACACTAACCAAGATAAGCATATTGCCGATACACTAATATAGAGATGTTAAAGGTAGCTAAAAAAAGCATGTTATATGAATCTTTTGACTGTTCAATAAATCCAGAACTGAAGCACCTTTATGATGGAGCTACACGCCTTAAGAGGATCAACAGAAGCTGCAGTATTATTCCATAAATCCTGAAATTTCTTGTTTTGATGTACAAAAGGAAATTATAAAGAATATAAAAGGGAAAGCAGAGGCTGGAAGTTATAAGGAGTTACCACCTCATAGGAGATTTAAAAAAAAACTCACTAGGATTAGTGCATGTGACTAAACCATCAGGTTTGAGATCTTAAAATATAAACATAACAAAAACTTATAGTTCCATTCTGGTTGACAAGCGATAAACTTATTATTTTATGAAAATATGAAAATCAGCATGCTTCTAAAAGAGTACTGGCAAAAATAAAAATAAATTTCACAAATCATTATATTCTATTCAAATCACATGAAAAATTGACCATTAATAGCACAATATGCAAGAAAATATATCCTAACGATGTGTTGCTAGTAGATATGGAAACGAGAAACACACAAACATCAAGGTAGAAATGTTCTCACATTAGACTTGGAAAAGAAGACAAGGTTGCAGATAAGAATTCTTCATTCCTGACCTGAAAGTGCCAACTGCATCAAAAAGTATGATAAAATTCAAGATATCTTTAGACACATTTCAGTTTATAATATTTGTTCTTTACTTTACTTCATTAGTCAATATATCCAAGAAAATAAATTGAACTCATATCATATGTATATAAACATAAAGTACCAATGAACGAACAGTTAGCCCTTTTTTGAGTAAGAGATCCACTCTTCTGCCAACACCAGACACCAGTACTATCCCAGAAGTCTTCATTGCTATTACTACTTTGCTAGATGAGGGACCAGAGAGTTTCTAAATCAAAATTAAAAAAAAAAAAAAAAAAAAACTTCAAATATAAATGAAGCTTGTCAGACCAAATAGTGTATAATATAAAATCCAACGGAATCAAGAAAGGATCAAACAAGATGTTTTAAAGAAATACAATGTTTTAAAAAACCTACCTACATCCCAACCTTTTTCTTTTCAGCTTCTGCAACAATGTGGCTCTCAGAGGGTATAACGCTGGAGAAAAGAATTCGGAAGGGGACATGCGCATGATGATGATGAGCACTCTGCAAACTCATATTAGTTGGTACATGGATTTTTAACAACAGAAAATTAATGCAATTAAATTTTATTTCTTCCTAATGATTTTTATGTGAAAAGGTTACGATTGTGGGCAGTAAAGCATGCCTGTGAATCCGTATCAATCCTATTGAATAACTCCATATTCAGCAAATAATTTGTGGAGGATCACGCAAACAGTTAGCCCATACACTTGTTGAAAAGGATATATTCCTCTACTATGAGAAAGATAAGGCACAAAACCCATATAAATGTCAGTGCAGTATGATCGGCAGGATAAAACATAAAATTAGAACAATTCTTAATTCTTAAGTCACACACAACAACTACGCACAACTACAACTACAACTACAACCACAATCACAATCACAATCACAATCACAATCACAATCACAATCACAATCACAATCACAATCACAATCACAATCACAATCACAATCACAGTCCATATTGATACAAATTCTTACAACTGCCAAGCGAGAATACGATTATACAACACTTGCACTAACCTGAATTCTCGGGTAATGGTATAAATACAATAAAACTCCATCTTCATTTTCTCATGAAAAATAATTAATGCTAATGGCTGCTGATACAGAAATCATACCAGAACTCTTCGACAGACTCCGGTTTCACGCTAAAATATTTTTCAAAACCAGAACTCTTCGACAATCTCCGGGTTTCACGCTAAAATATTTTTCAAAAGAAAAGCGCTTGAACAACAGAAGCGATTTATCAAAGAATTGAAAGGGTGGGTTCTCACTTCTCAATTATAAGGGAAGCCCAAACCCTAATTGGAAACGGGAGACGTTAATTGGAAATTTTATCGGCCCACTAATTTATAAAGCTCCTACATAAAGAGCTGTTGACAGCCCATTATGCACATGTCCTTTAGGCTACAGATAATGATGGGCCGTCGCCAGTCCATTAAGCACGTGTCTTGGCCCAAATAATTTTTTTATTTTAATTAAGAACAACCTAAAAAGAATTAATGAATTTTAATTAATTTACGTCACGTGTCTAAATAAAATAAAAATGAACTCATCTACAATAGTAAATAAAAAAAATGTTTTATTTTAAGATTTGGTCTCCCATGAACCAGGTATATACCATGAATTTTAATTATTTGACTCATTTCACCCATTCCAACCTATTTTTCTAATCTACTAAACTTGACTCGTATCATACATTTGATAGGTTCACATACCAATAAATTAAACACAAGGTTCACAACTCTAGTGCTACCTCTATTAAACTAGGAAATAAAGTCTTGTATCGGTTTTCTTTAAGAGGATCTTCAATAATTTTTTTTTTTTTTTACATATGCCAATTTTTTTTATATAATTAATATAATATCACAAATATTGACATGAAAAGATTCTTTATGAAATCTTATTTCTATACATATAATTTGTGTAGGAGCAATTTGGAATTTTTGCCGAAAAATAGTAAAAACAATTAATTAAAAAATTATATGTCCTATATCAAATTCTTCTTTTTATGTGAGTTTGCCTAGCCAAAACGTCAATGATGTGGCACATTTTCCTATCAGAATTTATGAGAGTTCTCTAAAGTCTAAACTTCATAACATGATTTGGACCTCTCAAACCATAAAAAATTAGTTTAGTTTTGTATTGTGCATTTTTTGGTTGATTTTATTGTAATTTTTACTCTTTATTAGAACATCAACTTTTTGTAAAAATGTCTAAACGAAAAGGTGTTGTTTTTGGACACCAATTATTTGTAGAAACTCCTATTTGATCTATATGAATAATGTTGTGTATGCGAAAGGGTTTTTATTCATCGTTTGTTACTAAATGACTGTAGAAAATCAGTAAACTATGGATCATTTTGCGATTCAAATGATATAATGATACAAGAGACCATACCACCTATATGTATAGATATGATGAATAATATAAATAACTTATTTCATCCTATATATAATTTCATTTACAAAAAATACCTTGTGTGCTAATAGGTACCTTCTACAGGTAGTTGTGGAAATATATGTTTATGAAGTGTCAAATTAATAAATAAAATTAGTTTATTATTTTATGAAATTCAAAAAATGCAAAAGAATTCAAAAAGAAGAAGGGCAAAAATGCAAAAGAATTCTTATTTTGATGTAATTCTGTTATTTTACCAAATTAAATGCAAAAGAATTCTCATTTAGATTTAGTTTTGATATTTTACCAAATTCAAAGGACAAAATTGAAAAAATACATAAATTGGCCCATGCAGGTCTCGAACCTGCGACCTTCGCGTTATTAGCACGACGCTCTAACCAACTGAGCTAATGGGCCAATTGTTATGATTTATTTTGTAAATTATTTATTTCAGAAATTTAATTTGCTCTAAACTTAGCTAATGGGTCAACAACAAATTGTTAATGGGCTAGTACTTATAAAAATCATTCAATTGTTGTTGGGCCCAATAATAAAATACCGAAAAAAAAAAAAAAAAAAACACCTTAGTTAGCTGTCTAGACCACGGCACCGACGTGATAAATTCATTCGATTGCGAACGGATTTGCGAATTATTCTGCTTTTCATTTATTAGGCATTAAAATTTCAATTTCTTGTGCATATATTACCAAGGCATATAAAGAAAATTAGTTCAAATAGGAGCTGAAACTTTCTTGAATTTCTTGGTGATCGGGTTCTGATGTTAATCTGAACTGAAATCGAGCCTTTGAAAACCAGGGTTTTGGGATTTGCAATCATCGGAGTTCAGTGGCTTTGTGCACCTTTGATTTTCTGGTATGAATTGGGTGATTGATTAGTCTGTGAATTTGTAATTTTTTGGCTTTGGTTACTGGATTTTAATTTAGGCTATGATAGTTTAGTACTAAATATCAGTTTGATTAACAGGGGCTGTTTACTTAGTTTTGTTTGGTTTTTCTTCTTGTTATTACTTTCGATTATGTTAGTACTGCCTATGAAGATAATATCGAACCAAACAATAAATAATAATAGCTTGTTTTTCTGAAAGATTCCAGAGTACTAAATATATAGGAAAGGAGATTGAGGCAAAAATCTTGTTACGGTCGTTATATTAAGTATGAGTTTTTCCCCAATTCTCGTCACTGATATAGTGCTATAGCTCACCCACAGTCTTGTTATGAGATTTGCTTATATATGAATATTGTTCATTGTTGTATTTGCAGCGTCTCCTGCTTCACTTTTTTTCGCCTTTATTTCTCCCTTTCTTTTGGGTATTTTCTCTCTCTCTCTGTAAATGCTTGTTTCTAAACTTGCTGATCAAAGTGTCTGATAGTCTTCCTCCACCAGATTCTATGTTTTAGAATGTTTGGACTTCCATTATGCATCAATTCATTATGCATCAATTACTTGTTTTCTTAATAGAGTAAATGACTAATTCCCGACATTGTATAAGCAACATTTGAATTCTTTGGAAGTATCATCCTTTACATTTTACCTGTGACTGATGCCATTTTGCTGATATTAGGATTGTGGTCCCCCCCCTCCGTGGTATTATCTATTGAATCCGGTGCTTGTTTTATATGCCAAGGAATGGATTTCTGTGTAACAAAAGATCATGAATCATTTAAAAACCATGGGGAGAGTATCTCTAGTTGCAGAAGCTCCATGATTGAAGCTGAAGAATCAGTTTCTGACTGTTATTTTGAGGAAAGATGGAAGGAGAATCATGCAAAAGTGAATCCTGTGACCCTGCATGGTGACTCAGGAAAGTGTCATGTTGAATCGGCTCAAAGTCCAACCAAAGCCCTTGATAAGGTGAGAGACTCGGTGCACCAATTTATGGCCAATAATGAAAAACTTGATCCCGACTCTTTACCTGTCGAGTCAGGGCATTCAACTCAAGAAAATAGTGATCTCAGAAACCACGACACACCTAATACTGGTGAATCTGGTGTTGGATTACCTCAATATGCAGGGGAGTCTAATACTGGGAAAGAAGATCCAATCAGTCAACAAATATCTAGGACTAAGGGATGTGATTCTTCATTCATTGTAGAAAAAGGCGAAGAGAGCAATACTTTGAATCTACATATAAGCAATATAATCATTCCTGAATTTCCGTCGCATCAAAGTACATCAGCTGATCATTGGAAGGGAAATTTTGATGCTAGTAATAGCAAAGAGGGAAAGTTCTTTTATTATGACACACCTCTGCAAGAAGAAACTGGGTCTTGGATACCTATTTCTGTTCCTCCGATGAATGAACGTGAGCGTGAGGAATGGTCAAGAGGGTTCTGCTCAAATGTTGGATACATTCCAGAATCAGATATGGGCTGGAATGAATGCATTGGAGAAGATAAAGAACTAACCATGTGGGATGTGGTGGTGGAGATGTTACTTGTAGCACGTGGAAAGCTGGATGCTATTGCTTCTGGGGATATTGCGCAAATTGCATGGGTGTCATCAACTCAGTTCATTGAGCAAGCATGGAAAGATATGGCTCAAACCCTGACAGAGGCAAATTTCTGTAATACCAGAGAAATTCTGGAATCTGAGCCACCCAAATGGTTGCCTGATAGCACAGCTTCTTCCTGTATGCTCTGTAGTGTGCGGTTTCATCCAATCATGTGCACAAGGCATCATTGTCGGTTTTGTGGAGGAATCTTTTGCAGTGAGTGTACCAAGGGAAGGAGCTTATTGCCCGAAAAATTTCGTACTGTAGATCCTCAAAGAGTCTGTGATGTATGCTGTGTGCGCCTTGAATCCGTACAGCCATACTTAATGAATCAAGTGAGTCGAGCTGCGCAGTTTCCAACTCATGATTTAACAGACTTGAGCACTTTAAGATCCTGGGTAAATTTTCCTTGGGGACAGTCAATGGAGTACGAGATCTACAAGGCTGCAAACACAATCCGCAGTTATTCTAAGGTACTAAATTTGAGGCCAGTTTTTAATCTTAATGTTTTTTTTTCTTATTGTATCCAGATTAGGGTGAAGTTGTGCATGAGAGTTTAAATGTGGTTAAATTATGTTACTTTCCCTTTTGAACTGCAAAACTAATACCAGAGAATTCTTTGTCTGGCTCATAATGCATGTAAGATGTGGTGGGAAATGAATAATCGTCACAGATAAGATGTCTTCATTGGTGAATTTGAATGTCAGGAGGTCATAATGTTAAAAATGGATGGATGGGATATAGATTAGCTAATTTAATTCTTTAACCTATCTAAATGTCCACGGTGTTGCTTGATGCTACATAATTGTTCAATTTTAGGAAGGGGGAGGAAGCTAACTTTCTGTCATCTGTAGATCGTGTTATTCTTCAGAGAATGTTGAGTTGAATTTGTCTTGCATTCTGTGATTTCTCAGGTAGGTTATTTCAGTCGAGAGAAGAGAATACCAGAAGCCATTTTACGAGATGCAAAAGGCCTCGCAATACTTACAGTTGTGAAAGTTGGAATGATGGTTACCTACAATGTTGGAACTGGAGTGGTGGTTGCTCGTAGGGAAGATGGATCATGGTCTCCACCCTCTGCCATCTCATCATTTGGTGTAGGCTGGGGAGCACAGGTGAACTTGATTATTGCTTGCAAGAATTTCGTTTAGTTCATGAGAATGTTATCAATTATATGATTGTACAAGATTTTAGTGGTTGCAATTCTTGCTGCATTATTGCTATATTTCTTCAAAATGTTATAGAACTAATGGTTGTTTTTTATTTAAAGTCATTTCCACCGTTTGATAAAAATAGTGCAGCTGGGTTTTTTTTCTTTTTTAAAAGTATTAGTTGGCTTCACTGAACAGTATTAGTTGGTCAGTATTATCGGTTTTCACTGAACATTATTTTGTGCACCAGTTGCACTGTGAATCTGGTGCACACAAGCGTTACTTCAGTTTAATAACTTGTATATTCATCTACAGGCTGGTGGAGAACTGATTGACTTCATCATCGTATTGAGAACATACGATGCAGTGAGAACCTTCTGTCATGATGCACATTTCTCTGTTGGAGCTGGTTTGGGTGCTGCTATAGGAATCATAGGACGTACAGCAGAGGCTGATTTGAGAGCTGGTACCTCTGGACTTGCTGCTTGTTATACATATAGCTGCAGTAAAGGTTATCTTCTACCTGACCTACACTAAAATCAAATATTATTACAGCATTTTCAGTATCGCATGATTTGATGTAAAATCAATAGAGTGTTATTTTTCACTAGGCTATATTTTAAACAAAAACATTCAACTAAGCTAAATGGAAAATTTTGTTGTAATTTGCAATTCAGGTGCATTTATTGGGTGCTCTCTAGAAGGGAGTGTAGTTACTACTCGTGCTCGAGAGAATTCCAGATTTTATGGTAGCCAATCGCTAGATTCCTTGGAAATCCTTCTTGGTTCGTTGCCTCAGCCACCTGCTGCAGCTACTCTATATCGAGCACTGGGAGACTTGTTTCTGCAGGTGGATTCTGGTGGAAAGGTGAACACTTATCTTGATTAAAAGAAATGGATTGTTCATATGACCTAAAACAAGGATTTGAATTTGTAAATTGAAACTGGATCACTTTGTATTATCCTCGTCATTCTTCCGTTGCATACACTCAATTTGTAAATTGCTCGTGGTGACGGTGTACATAAAGACCAAGTGTTTTTAATCCCTATAAACACAGTTTCTGTGATTCGAGTTTTCTGTTTTCTTTAAATTTCTGGATAGACGAATGCAGAGGAAAGCATTGAAGGGAACATAACTGGACGGATAATACAGGCAGATGTATAGGTTTTTTTGGGCTGGAATAGCATTTTGAAACAACATTTGTTTTTTTTAACAGAAACCAAGTTTTGTGCAAGAGTTGCACATATTGAGAAGGCCATCCACATAAACTGGAGGCTCGACCCAAAACGTTGGCATTTCTTGACACCCACGAAACATAATAATACGGCTTATAAATGAGCTTCAGCCGCCCATCTTCAATATAATCACCAAAAAGAGTTTCAGCTCTCTCAAGCGAGTTGTGCGCCTGCAACCCTTTTAGAATCTGTCTCTATCACCACGTGAGAGAGTGATAGATAATGTGCTTAATAATATAAATAAAAAATGTATTCACGATAAAAAGAATAGAGATGCTGGTATTACATGAATTTAATAACAAAATTTATCTTCTTTAAACATCCAAACTACATTTCAGTTACAAAAATCACGGAACACGCAAGCAGAAGGATCACTATTTAACATAAAAGAATAAAAAGAATTTGCAGTTAAAAATACGAGAACCAAATCTTCTAAAAATTTGCAGAGCCTACTACAAGAGCTATTTATACTTTATCCTTTGTATCCTTGTACGGCATAATGGAAGAAAGATAAGAACTTCTGGATAATTAAAAAATAAAAAAAGAAGGGAAATTCCGATCCCAATTTTACTGCTTCATCAGCGCATCCGGACAGCAGAAAGATTGGCTCGTTTAGTAGTACAACAATGTGAAGCAGCCGCCGATAGCATCTTAAGAGAGTTTCTTTTGTTTTGTTTTATAAATAGTAAAGCACTTTCTCCTACCACCTCATAAGGGTCATCACCTGAAATTCAGCATATCCCATAATTAGTTGAAATACACCAGAATAACTCAGAAAGACTATTGCCTCTTTTCGAACAACTTGGAATAAAATGAAGGTTTTATAAAATACCTGGTGCTAGAATTCCCAAGGGTGAGCTCAAGGTCATCAGGAACACACTCATCATGTATTCTCTCGCCTTCCCATGGTTTCACCAACCCCATGTGATTATTACCGAATGCAAACTCAGCAGCTATAGCATCCGACATAGGAACATCAGCCGTCTGGTCAAACCCTGCTGTAATAGCCGGAGAGCACGTGCCACTTTGACCAGGGGTCCACATACGAGACCCTCCATTCGACAATGGTTCCTTGAAACCAAATGGATTTGCTGACACAAGGCTGAATGTTGGAGAAGAACACCCATCCTGAGGTGTCTGAGCACCAGAAAGCCATCCTGAATCGGGTGGCGTCTGTAGACCAGGACTTTGAGGGGTAGACGATGGTAAAAACGGGTAATTTTGCCCACACCAGGCAGACCCGTTTGTAGGGTTGTCCCAATTTCCATGCATTCTGGGAGTGCGTGTAGTGGGTGAGCTCAGTGGGGGTGTAACTGGAGCACTTATAGAACCCCCCGGGATGTAAAGTTGGTGGGGAAGCTTAGAAGAAGCTGGTTTTGAGCCAGACGAGAGGTTTTTTAGCCAGGGGATAAGGGAGTTGGGGTCAGCAGAATTGGTGGCATTGGGGGTATAATGGGATGAGACGGGGCTTGCGAAAGAAGACGATGCAGGACTTGGATTAAAAGAGGCTCCTGGGCTTGGTTGATATGATGAACATGGGCTTACTGCAGCTGAACCCATTATATCCATGCGTTCCACGGGTCTGCAACCCTGCAAAAGATCGAAACGGTTAAGAGGAAGCAGAAAATCATGATAACAGACACTACAAAAGGGCTTTTAGGAACATTAATCCATGGTGTATGCTCAACATGCATACACCATCTTTGATAATTTCATGAAAGATAAAAAATAAACAGAGTCACCAACTTGGATCTTTCAAACAAGAACCTTTGGGTGTGTGCATTTAATTTTTTAGGAACATTTAACTATTGAGTATACTCAAGCATGTGCTAATACTAGCAAAGAAGTGTATGATAGATAGATACACAGCCCCACGAATGCAAGAACATTGGTAAGGTTCATCCCCTTGTTATTCGAATATTTAGTTGTCGGATTGGCAAGTTGGCAGATATTATTATACTCACATACATTATTTGTAGTTAGACTTAATAATGATAATAATATTTTTTATTTATTAGGCATGTGGGTTGTCTTGAACCAAATTAATTTTCACGAGTGATGAAACAGAAAATCAATTGAATAAAAAAAAATACATATAATATATATACACATACATAAGTCGATTATGCATGAATGCATTTATTACACATACATTCTCCTGTGGATAATTAGTATATGTGGTAGTAAATGGTTCCAATATATTCCCTCAGTTTCATATTAATGATCGTCTTAGAGTTTGTATAAAATTACGTAACATATTTTGTCAAAAATATATTCTTCATTTAATAAGAGATATTTTAGAGAGATATTTTAGGGATATATGTATATGGGGGTAAATTTAAATAAAGTGGAGAAATAGCAAAAACAATAATTAATTTAAAACAAAATTCAATAGAACGACAATTACAAAACAAAGGGATTAACTAACTGCAAGTACCATATACAAATTTAAACCACCCAGTTATGGATTTAATGTGAGTAAGATCACATTGATGGGATTTAGGTAAACAGGTGATGGATTTTATTGGTCAGTTAAATTCTTTTAACCCCCAAAAAAAATCAGTATTAATTAATGACTGACAGTGAAGAAAAAGGAAAGGAATCTTTTGAGGTACGTGAGCTTCAAAAGGTAAAATCACATTCTCAAATTATGTAATCGTACGCCGCGCTATCACGTATCACCGCTCCCCAAATTCGTACTAACATAAAAAAGCAGGCCCTCACATGTTCAGTACAGCAGTTGACAACTAATCACTCACTGACCTAATATTCATAAACAAATCTATACTGTATTTTATATTTTTTTTATTAATTAAAGGAGCTAAGATTAGAATCTAATCGTGCGCCGAATGCGTGCAGCGCACTTTAGCACTCGGTGCACCGTTCCCCAAAGGCCTGCAGTGGCATCTGCAGACCTGATCACCTGCGCTAACGTCACCCACACGCACCAGGCGCATTTTAGCACACACCACTACCAGCACGAGAAATGAAATGAACAAAAATTACAATCCATAAAAATTAAAAGATCTACACCCAGGCGGAAACCTAATTAAATCACACCACCAAAAAAAAAATATATCAATTGATCGTCGTACCTTTCTGTAAGTGGTTCCGTCGTCTTCGACGACCCATCCAGCTTCGTTGCAGAGCGCTTTCAGGACCTCGTTGTTGTCGCAGTGCTTCGGGAGCTTGTAGTTGCCGTAGATCCTCAATCCGGAGAAGATCTTCGCGGCGATCGCGCGGCGGCGCCGCTCCCTCCGCTTGTTGTTCTCACGCTCCTTCCATGTCGGCAGCCGCGAGCCCGAAGTCATCAAAACGACACCGCTTCCCTGCGTCGTCGATTCACGGCCGACGAAGGAATGATAAAAAGTAATCGGCCGGCGAGATGAACCGGTGACTTTGAACCGGATCGTATAAATGTGAAATGAAGAATGGGGGTTTTGGTTTAGTGTGGGGGAACGAGGAGAAAAAAGAAGAGAGATAAATACGAGGGCCGGAATAAATTGGGACGGGAAAGAGGGTTAATTGCTATAATGCCACTAAAGGGCGGGTTTTGTAATATGGTTTAGTAAGTCCTGGAAATGCGGGTGGTCCACGTGTTTAGTCTTTTTGGACAGGTGCTTGGAAAGCAGTATGAAACATGAAGCATGGGGTTGGGGTGTTGTTTGGGCGGAACAAAACTACGTACTGCTTAAAATATAACTCGCGTTTTTCATTTCTTTTTTCCGGAAATGGTAGTCGCTATTACTACGTAAATATATATTGTTCTTAATCCATAAATAAACAATTAGAGTTATAAAAAAAAAAACAATTAGAGTTATAAAATTCATGACCCATAACCCTGTTATATGTAAATCAGCCTTTATTAGGATGGTATATCTAAATCGACTAATGACAAGTTCGAACTCAATTTAATTAAACATTTGAAGCTCAAGATTCGATTACATCAAGTTTAAATTTTTTTTAGTTCGGGCTCAACTCAATTTAGCTCGACTACTTACCTTTAAGACAATTGTTTAACTATGTCATTAGCATAATTCGAACTCAATTTGAGTCGGCTTGTATTGTAAGAATAAATAGTATAATCATTTATGTAGATGACAGTTGGAAATGAAATTCATCACCATCGGGCAAGCCGGCAAGCATACTATTAAAGAGGCATACGAGCAATTGTTGGCGCTTAGTGACAATGCTGAAGTCGATTCTTAGAAAGTAAAAGTGTTCCAACTTCCAACTCATATGAAATAAGTACACTCCGCTAAAGGTGGTTGCTCATGCGTAGAGATTGATTTGGGAGTGATTACAACCAAACCAACCAAACCAAGTTACAAAGAAGAGGTATTCCACTTGCAGACGTTAATCTGAACCAAAAGTTAGTATGAAAATTTTCATACATGAAAAAATATAAAAATTTTAATTTATAATAAAATTCTGTAATTGGTGAATGTTAGACAAAATTGAGTGGTTCATGGTTCACTCGGCTCTAGTGGTTCATGGTTCACCCGGCCCGAATATATTATAATTTAGGGTTCATTATTTAGTGTTTAGGGTGTAGATGATTGATTTTAGATAATTTTATAGATTTTCATACATGAAAATTTTCACACTGAACTTATTCTAATCTAAAATTTGTGCAATGTGTATTGGGGACATTCCTTGTGCCATGTTTATATTAATGAATCATTTTTGTCTCATATAAAAAATTAATTGAATTTAAAGAGATTATTTTAAATAATTTATCTAAATAGGTGAAAATTTCGAATTTAGCATTAAATAACATGGAACGCGGACAACTGGTAGTGGGACCTACGTGTCGTTATCCTAGATACCACTGTTTGCACGTGCGCGGCGGATTAGGACTTCAAATAATTAACTCAATTGGATTATTCAAAGTTATGTCCGAAGACGAACTTTAATTTGTGGGCTCCAGTTATTTTTTTTCGGTGCCTTCTTTTTCTTTTGAACTTTCTATATTATATTGCTATTCTATCTTAATATTAATTGCATTTTTTTAATCTTTTGCGTCTCAATCTTAATTGTAAACTTTTTTAAATGACAAAGTCTAGTATAAAAAATTTTATACATGAAAAAACTTTAATTTACAATCAAATTTTATAGTTGGTAAATGTAAGATAAAATTGAGTGATTCATTGGTTCATTTCATTTCCAAGTGGTTCGTGGTTATTTCGGTAGAATATGTCATAATTTAGGGTTATTTATTTAGTGTTTAGGGTGTAGAAGGTTGATTTATGACAATTTTATATATTTTCATACATGAAAATTTTCACACTAAACCTACTATTTTTAAATGGAAATATTCACTTTATCACACAACATACTAATAAACAACTCTTTGCTACCTCAAACTATTCATTACGTTATCACTTTATCACATAAAATATTAATAAATAACTCTTTCTACCCTCCAATACTTTATCACTTTATTATTTTTTCTTAAAATCTGACCACACAGTAACCCATCGACTAACAATGGGACGGAGGGAGTAATACTTTTTTTTATTATTATTAGGGACCTCAGATTTTTCAACATATTTTATAATTTTATTCCACCCTTTGTTATCACAAAAATATATTAACACACCGGTGCTGCATTGTGAAATCATATTATATACTGTTGCGTCATTAAATTTTATGTGGAGGAATTGTTTAGAATTTGATGATGCATGCAAACTGCAATTAATATTGTGCGTCATTGTAATTAACTTTAAACAAATATTTATGTCAATTCGGGTATTGAAAAATGACAAAACTATCAATTTAAGGTCTTAAAGATTTTTCTTATCGATTCAAGGTCTAGAAGATAGAAAACTATCGATCCAGGGCCTGAAAGATAAAAACTATCAATTTGAGGCTCACAAATTTTAAGGTCATGTTTGACACTTATATTTCATATCCTTATTTTATGTTGGGAAGGGATTCCCTGCAGTACATGAGGGTGTTGTGCACCCTCCCCACCATTGGATCACACACATCCACACGGGTGTGTGTGTGTGAGTGTATGATCCAATGATGTGGGTGTGCACAGCATGGTGCTGTACAACACCAGATCCATTTCTTTTTATGTTCTTATTTTTTTATTTTTAGGGTTTACAGTTCAAGGTTTACGGTTCAGGGGGTTTAGGGTTCATGGTTCAAGGTTTAGGGTTCATCGTTTAGGGTTTAGTGTCCAGGGTTTAGGGTTTTAGTGCCAAACATGACCTTAAAATTTATAAGCCTCGAATTGATAGTTTCTATCTTTCAGGCTCTGGATTGATAGTTTTATATCTTTCAGGCCTTGAATCGATAGGAAAAATCTTTCAGGTCTTAAATTGATAGTTTTACCATATTTGAGGTCCTGAATTGATAAAACTCCTTAATTAAACTTTGTAACACATGACGTTGATGCCTGTAATTTCCATATATTAAATATACATGAACATGGGTAAGTATACATTGGAAAAATAAGTTACGTACGCATATTTATCAAATAATATATAGTCATGTGCACATAAGTTGCATTACAATTCAAATGTATGTTTGAAATACATAATATCTTTTTTTATTTTTTATTTTTTTTGAAACAATTTTTTTTATAGAAATACATAAAAATACACATGAATTGCATAAATAGAATATATATATGGATTGTAAAATAAATATTTACAATATTATTTTAGATCAAATACTTTAAACATTTAATTAATGAAGTATAAATTCAATTATAGACATAATTTTATTATAAATATGGTTCTATTAGCAGCAGCATAGCAGTTGTAGTGAGGGTTTTTGATGTTTGTGTCAGGTTGCTGACGGTTATCACGACTCATTCCCCGCATCACGGCTATTTCTTGTCTCTATTCAGCTCAATTAATTTAATTTAATTATAATTATGTTTTTTAAATTTCTATGTCGAATAAAAAAAATTAACTAGTTTATGACCCACGTTGTATTTAAAATAAATTATAATTAAAAAAAAAAGATAATAAAAAATGTAATTATTTGACCAAGACGAAAGAATATTAATAAATTAACATGTTACTTTCTAGGATAAAAAAATATATTAAATTATAAATTTATGAAAATTTCTTTGTGAACCACATAGACTACATTAAGTTTGAATTTATTTTATTTTGTTATTCAGAACTCCCATTGCATAATTTTTTGTGTGGATGAGTTGTTTTGAAATTAGATATTCTCTTTACGAAGATAAATAGTAAATTTATAATAAAAATATTTATACACTTTTAGTATTGTTTAGTGTAAAAAAAAATATTAGTGCAATTATTGAATAAGATAAATTTTGAATACATGTATATGTTTATCAAATCGTACTATATATGATTAATCATAAATCTGGAAAATCTTTCAAATAATTTGATTCTAGAGATATTATAAAATATGAAATAAGATAAAATTTTAAAATATATATACAAAATTGAGGATTAATCATAAAATTTTGAAACTCTTTCAAAGAATTAGAAAATTGATTTTTTTTCAAGATTTTATCTTATTCCATATGTATATATATGTGTATATATCAAATCGTGCTTAGATCGCGTAGACATATAATTAAGCATAAATCTTGAAAATCTTTCAAAGAATTAGGAAATGGATCTTTTGCAATCTTAGTCATGGATTATGGAATCTAAATTAATCAAATATTGCGAGTATTATATATAACTTAAATAAATTATAATGTACACGTATTTTTCTTAAATTATTGTTCGTCCAATATGTTACAAAATTAATTGAAATTAATTCACTGCTTTCTGGATTTCGTTGTTGGTTTATCAAAAATAGGATCCTTTAATATAATTATTCTCAATTGAACTCACTACAGTATTGAAAGCAATAAATTTATTCAATTGTCTAATAAAATTGTAAAAACCTCATACTCAACTATATCAATATCTCATAGATAATTAAAAAAAAAAAAACAATAGAAATCTTATTAAATCTAGTTATTGATCCATGAAAATTGTAGATGATATTATGCTTTCTCGATCTTGATCATCTTTTTAGTGGTTGACATTTGAGATTCAACGATACCACCATAAAGTGGGCAATTGATTAAAAACATTATCATATTGACAAAAATTTGTATAAAATTGATTCCTGGTATGCACTTTGTTTTTAATTCATGGAATTTGTTCATATTTTGTGTATAATACGGGTAAAGTTTAATAGTTTAGAAAACTGTATTGGATATGAGTGAAATAGGTTAAATAATTCAAGTTAATAGCATAAATTTGGTTCATGGGAGATCCACTCCATCATATTTAATCTTAACAAATTCAACTTGTAAAATTGTAATAATAAAAAAACAGAAAACAAATAACCAATAATTTTATGAGAGTCAAATTAGAAGAATTCATACTGAAATATTGAGATTTGAGACACCAATTAATTAGTTTAAAACTACGTAAAGAATAATTGATTACCCAATACAATTTCGAAATTCTGTGCAAAAGAAAATAATAGAAAAGGAAATAAATACATCCCACATGAAGATCCTAATGATAATTATTGTTCTGAATTAAAGAATCCAAATAAAAGAAGTAACTAAAATATTGGCCTTCATAAATTGACGATCAAGGGATCAATATAATAAGCCACCTTCAATTTATTCCAAGTTCATGTTCCCTTCAATATACATAACAAAATCATATCAATAAATTCATCAAATTTAAAAAATTATTATGAATAGAAAAGATTTAAATTATCCATCTCAATAATCTTTGCAATATACAAAATAAAATTAATAAATACATCAAATAAAAAAAGCGTTATGAACAGAAAAACTCAAATTACTTACTCTAATACTCCGTGCAATATACCCTGCAATATAAAACCAAAATCAGATTAAATATACAACACAAAATCAAATTAACATATTCATTAAATTAGAAGAATTGCATCAGATTAAATTCCCTACACTATAAAATAACAAAACCAGATTAAATATACAACACAAAATCAAATTAACAAATTCATCAAATTAGAAGAATTACATAAGATTAAATATAAAAAAAACAATACTCCCTATAATATACAAATAAATAAATAAATATATATATATATATATATATATATATATAAAAAAAAGCTATAAACAAAAAGGCTCAAACCTTTTAAGAGCTTATTAAATCTAATGAAAATTAGAAATAAAAAACTTCAAAATTATTGAAATTACTTACCATAACAATTTTTTAAATGATTATAATCACTTATAATTATTAAGTCAAATTAAAAAAAATAGTTATGAAATATACAAAAAAATCAAATTACTTACCATAACACTCTGTGCAATATACCCTGCAATATAAAAAATAAAATCAGATCAAATTAACAAATTCATCAAATTAAAAGAATTACACAAAATTAAATATACAAAAAGCAATACTCCATGCAATATACAAAACAAAATTAATATATATATAAAAAAATCGCTATAAACAAAAAGGCTCAAACCTTTTAACTTTTAATTTTTTAGAGCTTATTTAATCTAATGAAAGAAAAATAAAACACTTCAAATTGTTGATGCACACAATTTTAAATGACTACAATCACTTATAATTATTAAATATCAATAAAAAAATAGTTATGAAAAAGAAAGACTCAAATTACTTACCTTAATACTTTTTATATAACTAATGCATTTCTCATGCTTCATGCGATATACCCGTAAATATAAAAGATAAAATCATATTAGATTAACAAATTCATCAAATTAAAAGAATTACATAAGATTAAATATATAAAAAACAATACTCCCTGCAATATACAAAACAAAATTAATATATACATAATTTTTTTTTCCTATAAACAGAAAGGCTCAAACCTTTTAAATTTTTAGCTTATAACTTTTAAGAGTTTATTTAATCTAATGAAAAAGAAATAAAACACTTTAAATTGTTGATAATATATAATTTTTTAAATGACGTCTATAATCAAATTCACGAATAAAATTATTACATCAAATAAAAAAAAATAGTTATGAATTGAAAGTTTCAAATTACATACCTCAATATATAACCTGTCAAAATATATATAAATAAAAATTATAAAGACTAGCTATTAATAAATATGCAAAAAAAAAATCAGATTAATAAATCCATTAAAAAAATTAAAATTTTATATAACTAATGCATAATATTGTAATATTCTCATGCTTCGAAACTCTTATCAATGCATGCAAGTTAATTTGTTGGACTTCAGGGTGTTCGTAATTGCTACACGTGTGGTTCTCCAAACCATCTCATGAGAAACTGTTGTCTCCCATTCAAATCCCACGCTTCAGCCAGATACAATCAATACATTTTTCTTGAAGAAAAAATATATTTCTTAATCTAAAAATTTAGCCAAGTTCTTCATTGAAATTTAACAAATTCATAAATTTTGGTACATGGCCATGAAGATATAAATAAGCGTAGCATATATCTTAATAAATAAATAAATATGATAAGGTTAAAAGTTTGATGCGAATATATAAATATATATTTATAAATAAGTGTAGTATATATCTTAAAAAATAAATAAATATGATAAGATAAAAAGTAAATTTAAATAACTTTTTTAATGAGAAGTCTTGTTCTTCTAGTTTTCGAGTTGAAATTTCTTTTATAAATTTAATTTTGACATTTTGAAACAAACTAAATAATTGAGTTGAATTGAATTTCTATTTGAATATGAAAATGATTTAGATTATTATTAATTTAAACAAATTATCATTATATAATTTTATAAATTATTTAATTTAGTCATTAGCAGAACCTACCTAAATAGTAATAATTAAAATATTTAAATTGGCCCAATATAAAGGCCCAACAAGTTAACTATTTGCAGCGTAATATTCAAAAGTTCGATATCAGGACAAAAACTTCTTAAAATAATATATAAAAGTTTGACAAACAAATATTAAGATTTATTAAAATAAAAAAAATCAAACAAATTCACGAATCCAATCAGCAAATTAGCGGCAAAATCAGCGGAAGTGTGTGAATAGTGGTCGAGGCAATGGAGATAGAATTATATGGGTTGGGCCCATCTTAATAATTGATAACACGTAACACGCTTTTACCGTTAGAGTTGTATATCTTTAAACGACATACTAACAGTCAACAAATAACTATTCCTGATTACCTGTGATGTGATTTCATTTATAACCTGTCAAAATATATATAAATAAAAATTTGATATTATAAAGACTAGCTATTAATTTATTTATATATCGGTAAAGGTTAATACAGCATTTCTTTAGTAAAATAACAGAAATAAAATAAAAAGTCCCTTGTCATTTCATTCGGACGTGAATCTAACCAAAATAAATATACATTTTTTTATTTAAATGTTATTTTAATTATATAATTAATTATTCATAATTTAAAGGTTTAAATGTCGTAATAATTAAAGGGAAATCAACCACAGGATAGATATATTATTGATTTTGCAGGATACTGCAACATGACAAATCGAACACTTGCATAATCCACCAAATGGAACATGTAAAAATATTTTGATAATATTGAAAAGTTTAAACCTCACCATATGTGAATTTAAATATTGTATTCCTTATTTGTTCATTTATAGACTATAGTTCATGGAGCATTATTGCATTTTGATATTTCAGCGCTGGAAAAGGCAACTTTATGTTTTTAATTATTGTGTGCAGGTGGATTAGGAAGCACTTCTAAATATGGCACTTTCCTTGTCTGTAAATTAAACTGCTAAGCTAACATCAAATCCAACTGGATATATATCATAATAATGATGTTCATGAGTCCATCTTAAAAAAATTTAAGCAGTAAATTATTGAAAATTTTCATTAGATACTCCTTCGTGAGGTTTTTATATATGGTTCTTTGATGTATATAAATATGAAATTTTAGTTAGAAGTTTTCGTCGCTAATATATAACTTACCAGTTTAAGAATTACGTTGATATTTCTTTTACAATCTTTAATTTGACATCTGTATTACATACCTAAAAATAAAACTTCAGATCTTAAAGTTGGGATTTGGTGATTAGAAGTGTTGTTCTTCTTTTTTTTTTTTTTTTTTTATTATTATGTAATTGAATATGTGGGTCGAATTTTACTGCTTATTATGAATATGAGATTTGTAGCGAATTTAGTTTAATAATTATTTTAAACAAGCATTAGATATTAAACTTTAAACAAATTGGAGCAAGGGTAGGGGTGTGAACAATTTGTTGGAGGAGAGACTGGACCGGGCCATCGGGAATCCGGGGTGGCACACACGGTTTACAAATGCAAGATTGCTAAACCTGATTTCCCCAATCTCCGACCACAATCCAATCCTACTGGATACTTCGCCCCGCACTGCAGCCTATAAAGTTAAGAGGTTTAGATTTGAGAACAAGTGGCTTATGGAACCTGGTGTTGGAGAAGTGGTGAAAAGAAGTTGGCTGGGTTTTAGAGATTTCGAATTACTAGCTCGTTTACATGCAACCTCTGGAGTTTTGCATGATTGGGGGTCCCATATTGCACGAGCAAATATCTTGAACCGCAAAGAACTTGAAAGCCAGATTGAACAGCTACAGGGGAGGAATGATCCTATGTCGAATGAATGCCTTACCAAAGCCAAAATGGAGCTCTCGAAATTGCTTGTTCAGGAAGAGAAATACTGGAGACAGAGGGCAAAAATTTTCTGGCTCAAAGAGGGTGATCTTAATACCCAGTTTTTCCACCAAATGGCGTCGGCGAGAAAGAAAGCCAATACAATCAAGGGGCTGAAAGATACGGAGGATGTATGGGTGACGGCTCAAGTGGACCTTAATAGAGTGGTTATGGATTATTTTTCTGGGCTATTTACAGCAACTAAAATGTCATGGATATTGATAGGGTCACATCAACTATACGGAATAGAATATCTCAAGAACAAAATAAGGCGCTTACGAGAGGTTTTGATAGTGGAATTCAGAGTTGCAATTACACAAATGCATAAGGACAAAGCCCGGGTCCAGATGGGTTTAATCCCGCCTTCTATAAAAAAAATTTGGTCGACCATTGGTCCTGACATTGTTGAGAATGGCATTCGATGGCTTCAAACAGGAGAGTTCCCAGCAGATTTGAACCGAACCAACGTGGTTCTAATACCAAAAGTTGATCAGCCTGAGACTATGAAAGATCTTCGCCCAATTTCATTGTGCAGTGTGATCTACAAGATAGTTTCAAAAGTTTTATGCAACCGGCTGAAGAGCGTTCTTCCGAGCTTAATTGACGAGGCCCAATCAGCTTTTCAATCGGGACGTTCTATCCAGGATAATGCCCTGATAGCATTCGAAACCTTGCATGGTATGAAGGGACAAAGGAAAGGCAAGAGGGGCGATGTCGCGCTGAAAATCGACATTAGCAAAGACTACGATAGAGTAGACTGGAGGTACCTCGAAGCAGTCCTTCGAACCATGGGCTTTAATGAAATGTGGGTAAAGTGGATGAATATGTGTGTCCGAACAGTTTCATATTCGTTTTTGGTTAATGGTGAGCTCGTAGGACCTATTTTACCGGGTAGAGGGTTACGACAGGGGGACCCGCTGTCACCCTACCTCTTCATCTTATGTGCTGAGGGTTTATTGGGTCTTTTAAATCAGGAGAACAGACGGGGTACCATTCATGGCAATAGAGTGTGAAGGAGGGCTCCGGCGGTCTCACACTTACTGTTTGCAGATGATTGTATCCTTTTCTGTAGGGCAACGAGAGACGAATGTGGTGCCCTTAAAAATTGTCTGAACCTTTACGAACGTGCTTCCGGCCAGGCGATTAATTACACAAAATCTGGTATCCTATTTAGCCCGAATGTGGAAGCTTCACGGAGGGAGGAGCTGAATGAGGTGCTAGGAGTTAGTAACCCACTTAATACCGGGAGATACCTAGGCCTACCTTCGTTGATTGGTAGAGGCAAGGTGGAGATTTTTAGGTACATAAAAGACCGTTCGTGGTCAAAGCTTCAAGTATGGCGGGGAAGAAGATATCGAAAGCCGGAAAGGAAATTCTTATTAAATCTGCAGCGCAAGCTATACCGGCATACTGTATGAGCACGTTTCTCATACCTCCCACACTTATTGATGAGATGCATAGAATGTTGAATGCTTTTTGGTGGGGTCATGGCTCGGACCCGAAAAAGGGAGTAAAATGGTCAACATGGGAAAATTTGTGTAGGCACAAAAATGAGGGAGGGATGGGGTTCCGTAACCTCCACATGTTTAATGTCGCCATGTTGGGAAAACTTGTTTGGAGACTCCACGTGCAGCCAACTTCTCTAGTTGGCAGAATCTTAAAAGCCCGCTACTTTGCTAACACTGATTTGATGCAAGCGGGGCTGGGGAACAACCCTAGCTTTACGTGGAGAGGTATACAAACGGCGATTGGTTTGGTCAGGAGAGGCATTTTATGGAAGGTGGGGGATGGAAGCAGAGTGCGAATTTGGGGGGATCCCTGGTTAGACAGTGATCAGGGTTTCACTATTTCTACGCCCGTTGTGCCTACGTTTGAAGATATGGTAGTTAACGATATTTTTATCCCAGGTACTTTCTAATGGGACCTTAGTGTTATTTCTGAGGCTTTCAACAATATCGATTATACCAGGATACTTAGGATGACTCCGTCGCCTTTTGGGATACTGGACAAGACAATATGGCACTTTGAGTCAAGGGGACGGTACACTGTGAAATCCGCCTACCATCTTGTTATGCGGATCATTGACGATGTGCATGTTTACGAGGAGAAGCCTTGGAAAGCTATATGGAAGTATAAGGTACCACCTAAAGCTCGAGTTTTGGCAAAGGGTGGCTGGCAGTGCGGGCAAGGATTGCAAGATGGTATCCGGGAATGCCCAGTTTATGTCCTATGTGTTCTAATATGTATGAATCAGTATGGCATCTCTTTGTTGATTGTGATTTTGCACGAGCATGTTGGGAGGAGATACAACTATGGAATAAAGTCGACGCGTTGTGCTACGAAGTGGATAGTCCGGCTGAATTATTTCTCCGGCTTATTTCGGTGTTGGAGAATAAAGAGATGGACGGTGCTTTGATGATGCTATGGTCGGTGTGGGGTGTAAGGAACGACGTTGTATGGAATAATATTACGCCTTCCCCCTCTCGGGCAACCTGGTCTGCTATGTTCTTCCTTAGGGAATGGCAGGAGGTAAGATCCCCGGAGCGAATTCCACGAGCTCCGCAATGTCGTAAATGGCATGCTCCAGATAGAGGCCTGATTAAGTTTACCGTTGATGCGGGTTTCTTCGATGACTCTATGGAGACGGGTGCAGGTATGGTAATAAGGGATGAGGAAGGAATCTTCTTAGCTTGCAGAACAATTGTCTTCCAAGGATTGATGAGCATCGATGTTGGTGAAGCATGGGTAGAGACACTGATAAACCTGGGTCTTGGTCATGCATTTGAAACAGATTCGAAAATTGCTGATGCTTAAAAGAATGATCATGGTGATACTCTGTTTGATGATTTTATTAGAGAGGGTTTGGATATTATAAAGATCCTTCAATTTCCATTACGTGGGTTTGTAGAGATGCCAAAAAAGCACATCGTCTCGCTTTCGGACTTCTCGTAACTTTATAATATTGTTGGGTTGAAAAAACTTTTGTGGTGAGCTTAAAGATGCGATCCTTCACAATTAAAAAATAGTTCCCGTCAAAAAAAAAAAAAAAAGATCTCTATCTATAGATAATATGTCATCAAATTTTGGAAAAATTCAGATAAATATTTATGATAATCTAGTAATATAAAAAACAAACAAATGCCTTTCATACGCATGCCGAAGATGGAAATCACTATGATAACCAAAAGGTACAAATGTTTTCCTATTAACGTCAGCAATTTATAAATCTAATTTCTATCCAGTTAACTTTCCGTTAGATTCATTTTCAAACCCCCGTCAAAACTCCCAAAGGTTTAATTGCCAAACTTTAACTTCCGCAATAAATCCTCAAAAACCATTTTAGGCCCTACTAAAAATTTGAATATTTTCAATGCGATTTATGTTAGAAGAAGAGAAGTTCGATTCTATATTTAAATTAATTATTTTAAAAAGAATAAATTTAATTTCATCCCTAATTTTTCAATGAAAAAACAACAACTAATTTATTCATCAAAATGAACTAATAGGCTCCGGATATTTTATTAATTGTTAAACTATTATTATGTACAATAAATATAAGGTGTCTGGTTCAATTTTTTTAGCTCTATTATAAGGGCTTATTATTTCAGATGTGTTGTTTGGTTCATATATATATTTTTTGCACATTTTATTTTAACAAAAAAAAAAAAGCTTTTTGTATTTTTTATACTAAAGGGATGAAGGGTGAATTTATTTTTGTGAGATCGAGTTTCATTTTAGAATGGGTAAGTTGAATCAAAAAAAAAAAAAAAGTGTCTGATGATTCTTTCGGAGGGAGTATGTGAGATTTAATAAGTAAAAGACCAAATTGCCCTTTTCAAATTGAGAAATGAGTTTGGGGGTATAGATTGACATTCGCGATTCTTCCACAGCTTACGCCTTTTCCCTTCATCTGCCATTCTCGTCGGGTGAGCTTCAAGACATTGTGCGACTTGCCTTCCCTCATCCGGTGATGACACCGATGATATCACTGCCGGTAAAGGTAAGAGCTACATTGAATCGATCTGGCCTCTCAGTGTCAATCCCATTCCTAACCTACTTCTGCGAATTAGGGTTATATATTGGGTTTAGGATTTTTTTCAAGAATGAAACAAAACAGAGGCCCAAGCAGATATCATTACCGTTTGCGCTGTTCTTGCATTTCGAGCATGTTGATGTTAACAAAATAGAGGCCCAAAAATAGGATTTTTTTTTAGCACAAAAGTAGGTTGATGTTAACAATCTCTGTAAAATAATGAATATAACAGACGAATTCGGAAGTGAGATTCAAAGGATTTCACCAATTAGGGTTTTTCGCACCAAAGAGATGAAAGCGGCGAAATGTGTTGGAAACAATAGGGTGTTTTTTGGGCCAGATGAGATATATATAGTTGAGGGGTATTTTGGTCATTACTATTTATCAGATCCGCACTTAATCGCACTGATTAAAAATCGGACCTTCAATGCCAAACCCACTTTCTGCCAAGTCCGCAAATTTCATATGCGGGCTTCTATTATTTCTCAGGCCGCCCCTAAATCAACCAAACTAAATAATCGCATGGATAAGCCCATGTGTCAGGCGTAATATGGCCCAAACTTATTAAGCAAACGGACCCTTAGTAAAATTAATATCAATTAAAATTTTCAAAAATAAACAATCTCAAAAACTGATCATGACTGAAAGTAAAAGGAATGATCTATTAATTTAAAAAATAAAATAAAACAGTAGTTAAAGAAGATAAAATTTATTTGAACATTTCAAAAAGTTTTAATTCTTCCCAAATAGTAAGAATATTTCACGGTGAAAGTGGTCTGATTCCTCACAATTAAGCTCGGAAAATCCGGAAAAATCAGATAAAGGATGATAATCTAGTAATATAAAATTGACATGCATGCATACGCATGCCGTGATGAAATCACTATGATAACCAACGGTACTGTTTTCGGTTAACGTCCTTTCTAAATCTAATACTCCGTTAGATTCATTAAAGAAGGTTTAATACTTTAACTAATTAATACTCACGAACCCGGTGAGGATCTTCCCAACTAAAAAGATTTTCTATATTTTAACAAAAGCAATAAATTTTTTGATAATTTGTTACATCAATGATACTAGAATTGTTAAATTTATATGTACTTGAGGTGCTTCCTCTCACCACTAATCACACCCTAGACAAATTTTTTTTTATGGTATAGTGTAGTATATTTTAGTAAAATTCCTCTGTTTTAGATTTGGATTATTTATGTTGTTGACTCTTGTTTTTTTTAACAACCCAATTGTTTAAAATTAAAATTTAAAAATGATAAAATAATTTTTAAGGAGGTGTAGGATAGATGATAACATCCGGTAGAATTATTAAATTGGACGTTATCCCTAAATTGACGACAAAAAAAAAACTTAAAAATTTATTTTTATCATTTTAAATATTATTTTTAACAAATTAAATTATATTTAGCGTAAACAAGTTGCAATGAAAAGCACCTGATGCACTGGGATCCACCCAACAAAAAAGATTTTTAACATAAATTGGATGATAATATGTACATCAATGAGACTAGAGTTGTCAAATTCTTGAGGTGCTTCCTCTCACCACTAAGGACCCTAGACAAATTTTATGGAATAGTGTAGTATACTATTCCCCTGTTTTAGATAATTATTTTTTGCATATTATACCATATAAAATGATCTTAGCTCGGTGGGGATAGATGAGAGGTAGAACTATTATACCCCAACTTAAAAATATCTTTATCATTTTAAATATTAATTAACAACTCGTTCATTAAAACACAAGACAAACGGTGAATGATCTAAAACAGAACGGAAGGAGTAATATTTTGCATATTATACCATATAGATCTTAGCTCTGGTGGGCCGCCGCTAGTGGACGGTGGGTTCTGATCCCCCAAATTAGTCGGTCCTTGGACCGGATACCGAGTAATTAAAAAAAAAGTTTGATTATGTGTTACCGACTCAATTAAAAAAAGGCATAATAATTTAAATTCGTGACTTTATTTAATCACTTTAATTAGATAGTCTGGACTATAGACTAAGAGCCCGTTTGTTTAGTGATATGAGATATGAAAAGATATAAAATCATGAGATACATTTTACTTACTCATGTGATATATTTGACTTTTCAAGTGTTTGTTATGATGTATTCAAATCATGATCTATTTTATTTCAACCGTTTGTTAAGATTGATAAAAACATGGGAATTCACTTGATAAATATTAATTTGACTATTATACCCCCTTGTTACATATATTTTTTCCCAAATGAATTAAAATAGGGTTATTTAGATCAATTAACACCAAGGGATAATGTTTGGTATTATAAATACCATCTCCTAGGTGAATGCATAATCATGTGAAAATGGAAAAAAGAAATGCGGGCTTTCGGGCCCAAGTAAAAAGTCATCAAACATAACAAACACTTGAAAATGTAGGATATAATATATTTTCCCAAATTTTTCCACATAACAAACGACGAACGGGCTCTAATAGTAGATTCTTAATGGGATTTGGTGGGAGTGGCATGACGATAATAATTGCTTTAAACTAATCACATGTGAAGGATATTATTATCAATTTCTAGTTGTACTATTTACCTCCTCCTATTTGACTAAAAATACATATTATCGTCACCAAAAAAAAATAAATACATATTATCGTATTTCAATGTGCATGTAAATAAATTTAAATGTTAGATTTAGTATGGAGTAGTACTCCCTCCTCCCCTATCTTTATTAAATATTTACTATTTATATTAATTTTATTATTATTCAAAATGATAAATTGTTTTCTAATGGGATTAAATGTTAAAATAGTAATATTTATATAAATTAAATTAGATAAAATTGATTTTAATGTGAAAAAAAAAAAAAGGTGTTTCTAAAATCACTCATTTGGGACGGATTGGATTGGCCAGCCTAACGCCTAGGCGGTCCCTTTTTTTTTTTTAAATTGCAAAATAAATTAATTTAAATCTGCCTAGGTCCGCCTAGCCACAACCAAAAAAAAAACAATTTTTTTCATGGATTTTTGACAAAATTAGGGGCGGCCGGTGACCTAAAGTTTTGCAACAATGGAAAAAAATAATGATATATATTGCTTTATCGTCTTGTTTTTACGAAAAACATTGGGGGGGCTTTTCTAGCATTTACAACATTGAGGGGCGTATAATGGTAAAATTACTAGAGTACGGTAGATGATTGTTTATCAAGAAAAGAAATAGAATAGTTGCAGATGTCTTCCCTAATTTCATCAATTTCAAGACCCTAGAAAAACCCACCTCTTCTCCACCTGAAAATTCCACCATTGTTCAATATATAAACTCAAAATTCCATCTTTCCCCAATATATAAACTAACCCAACCGTACTAACAACTATTCTCTCACAGGTAATTCATCAAACACATTCATTTGTATGTATATGAATCCGTGGTGTGCGAATGGTTATGGTTGTTGGCTTGAGTGTGTGTGCTTCTCTCACATGAATGATGCTTTTGCTTGAAGTTTGGTGCAAGAATTACAGCTCGAACGGCTTTGATGTGCCACTTGTTATTTAAATTTTGTTTTTTTGGTCATTTTTTCTAATTTTTTATATTCTTGTTGTGCGAATGCAGGCTGTTGCTAAAAATCTTTTTGGATTGGTTGCGTTTTTAGAGGGATTGGAGGCGGAGAAAACTGTGAGCTTATTAATTAAAATTGGAAGGGTTTAGTTGTAGAAGAGGGATTCTATTTTAGAATTTGATAGTATTTTGAAGGTGGGATCTATAGGGTCTGAAACTTTTTAACTTCTTTTTTCTGATATTGCAACTTGATGCGAAAATTGGGGCTCAATGTTCTGGCGTTGATGGTGCAAACAATGAGCTTCAGATGAAGAAAAGTAGTAATTTGATGGTATATTGAAGTTAAGGTGTTGGTTGATTTGGCTTTATACTTGATATGTTCATGTGATCGTAATATAGTGCGTGCGTAATTGTGAGATAATTTACCACCATGGATGAATCTCAATGTAGCTCAAATACATTGCCGCCTTTCCTTGCTAAGACATATGAGATGGTGGATGATCCATCCACCGACTCAGTTGTATCTTGGAGTCAGAGTAATAAAAGTTTCATTGTCTGGAATCCTCCTGAGTTTTCTAGGATCCTTCTTCCCAGATTCTTCAAGCACAGCAATTTCTCCAGCTTTATTAGGCAGCTGAATACATATGTGAGTAGTTTCTTTCTTCCTCTCAAAAGCTTACCTTTTGTTTTGGTATTAAAGGGTCTTTTAATAGCCTATTTGTGCTTTTCTTGATTATCAGGGTTTCAGAAAAACTGATCCTGAACAATGGGAGTTTGCAAATGAAGAATTTGTTAGAGGTCAACCCCACCTTATGAAGAACATTCATAGGCGAAAACCTGTTCACAGTCACTCTGCGCCTTCTCTGGCTCCACTACCTCCCCTAGCTGAATTGGAAAGGAAATCATATAAAGAGGATATTGAAAAGCTAAAGTTTGACAAAGAATCACTTAACATGGAATTGCAGAGGTACAAAGAGGAGAAACAAGGTCTTAAAGCACAAATGAGGGCTTTGACTGAACGCTTTCAAAATGTGGAAAACCGGCATACCAATATGTTGTCCTCCTTAGCTGAGACGCTACACCGACCTGCTTCTTCTTTGCAGCAAGTGGGAGTTCCTGAGAGGAAGAGAAGATTTCCTGGAAATAGTTACTTTTGTGATGAAACCTGCACAGGAGATAACCAGAGGCCATCTTCACAAAATTTGTCAACTGACAATTTAGATGCTGATCCTCTTTTGACTTTGAACAATGAATTGGTGGAACATCTAGATTTTTCTCTGATGTTCTGGGAGAAATTAGTACTTGATGTTAGTGAAGATTTAATGGAATGTAATTCATGCTTGGACTTGGTGGAATGCACCAGTTCTGTGCCCAGTCCTGGCATATCTTCCAATCTACTAAATGTCGATGTGGGGTCTGAAATCGACATGAATTCAGCGCCTAAAAGTGCTGGTTCTGTAGAGGTGCATACTCCTGAAGAACCGGCAGCAGGGGCATCAACCAATGTGAGAACAGGGGTTAATGATGTTTTTTGGGAGCAGTTTCTTACAGAAAATCCTGGTTCAAACAGTTCGTCTGAACCTCAGGCTGAGCGGGATGCAGCAGGCAAGAACAAAGCAGGTGATCATGGGATGTACTTGTGGAATATGAGGAGTGTAAATAACCTTGCGGAGCAGTTGGGACCTCTTACTCCAGCAGAAAGAACTTGACGATTGATACTAGGTTAGATGTTAAATTCAATTTTAGTGAGTGCACTTTTAAATATCTTACGCCTTTGTTTCCACATTTAGAGATGGTTTTATTGATCTGGCAGTAGATAGACTTTTGGTATACAATCTACACTTTATACACATGTTATGATGCTGATTTTTCGGTTTTGTACACAATGTTATATCGAAGAATGCTGTATGAGCTTTTTGGCCCTTTGTTATGTTTGTTTTGTTTACTGAATTGAAGAGCTTCCAATTGTGATTTTTTGTACCCCCGAAATGTCGACTTCTTGCGTAAATAGAATGGACTACAAGTAAATGAAATCTATTGAGTATCTATAGCTACATAAAGAAGATAGGCCACTCTATATTTCAAGATCAATGAACACCCGTCTTCAGCTCAATCCGTACCTGCTGGAAGACCTTGATTATGAGATCATGGTAATCATCAGGATTGAGTGTCAGATAACAAGCCAAGAGTTCTTGAAGCTCTTCAGGCCGTTTGATTCCTTTGTACCTGATCATCTCAACCATTGAATCTCTGAAATCCTCTTCTGGATTATATGAACTCTTCACCGCTGCAAAACTATTGAACTTTGTTGCTTTCCCTTTTATTCCCTTCTTCGTCTTCAACTCTTTTCTCTCTTTCTTCATGTTTTCGAGTACTTGAATTCTGCTGTCTGTTCGCTGACCATAAGCTTTCGTTCGAATTTGCTTAGTTTTTCTGGTATGAGATCTCCTACCTGTGTATTCCACCTTTACATCTCTAGTTTTCCTGTTTTCCAACTTTTGGCACTTGGAAATTGATACCCTCTCAGATTCTGCATGATTCATGTTTCGTGCTCCTCGATTTGGTTTCTTCTTTCTGATTGTGCCACGAATGTTCTCCCTGGATTGCTTTTCCTTCATCTTCTCTATATCCAAGACCACGTCGGTGATGCTCCTGTGTAATCCTCTTGGAAACCCCTCCCTTCAAATCCGAAAATGGAACTTGGAACTCATCAGCAGAATCATACCAAAGTAGGTTTATTTTACCTTTTTTCTTCCTTGTTTCATCTCTTCCTTCACCAAACTGACTGCAAAATGCATCATCATCAACAATGCTATAGAATATGGCTTCTCTCCAACCGGCAGAGAGGGATGAATTCTGAGTTGGAAAATCCAGTTTACCTCTCTGCTGCTTCTTATCTGAATTGGTCTCAAGAGTGGTACCTTTTTGTTTGAACTTGGAAAACCAGGAAACTGGAAAAACTCGAGTGAAACTACGAGGTGAAGGTGAAGGTGGTGAATATTTCTTTCTACCCCACTTCATTCTTGTTTTATTTTCAAGAAATCAATGAATGAAATGTTGTCAGTGAAAATTGGAGTAAGAAACAAGTGGAAATAGGGAATTGTGTTGCTGCAACCAGATTTAGTAGTACAAGTACATATTGAAACAAATTAATTTCAAAAGAAAGGCCCGCCATAGATTTTCTGACCACTTTTCTCACTTTATCCTCTTTTTCGAGTTTGAACCAACCCTATTTAAAAATTCATATTCCACTTATTATACACATACACTATATGTATGTGTGTATATAAATATACATACATGTATGTATATGTATTAGGAAATGGAATATCAATCACAGTTAAAAAGATAAAGGTTTTGAGCTGGGGTAGTTTGCATGTTTTTTGCCTCTCCATTCCCAACTTATCTGCCCTTCTAATTACTCCTATTAGCACATTATGCTACATGTACTCATAAATATTCCCACTGTTTTAGCAAACAAAAGTGGAAAAGAAAAATGGCCCACTTTTCACTTTGGACTCTTCTTCTTTGTTTCTGCTTGAGCATTTTTTTGCTTTTTAGTTCAAAGTATATCAATCACAAGAGTGGTATGGTCCAGAGAAAATACGAGCCACTAAAGTTTATCAGTGCAAAAAATTGGGCCGACCAACGTTCCACTTCACTTGAGCCCACTTAGAAGGTTGTTCCTCATTTGACAATGTGGATAAAGAAAGGAAGAACAGAATTACAACTCCCAATGAAAATTGTCAAATTCTGCATTTCAATGACAATCAACCAGTTAGACAACTAAACGAGACTGGCGATCAAAGGCATCATATCTCTACTTCAATGATTGAGCTTATTTGCTTAACTGCATAGTTTACAAACTATTATATGATTATTTAGTTACCTTTAAACTAAAATGCCACACTAAAAATGTGTATCGACATTGGACAGGTTGTAATTCTAATTAGTGTCTGTATAATTCAGCAGTAAGTGATTCTGGGATGAGAAGAGATGGTCAGAGAGCAAGGAATCAATGTAATGAAGAGAGCTTTGATATATCTAAAACTTCTCAACAAACAAGGTATCATTTCATTTGTTTTCACAATACAAAATTCAAGAAATGATTATTCATAGCACTATTAACATTATAATATCAAAAAATTTATCTTGCAGGACTTAATGTAATCCACAGGGTTATTCAGAAACAAAACAAACTTGCCTCAAGAAGCACAAAAAGCCATGGCAGTTCTGAACAATCATGCTCAAGAATGGTAATACAGATATAAATTAAGCGTATCTAGATAATTTGTACAACCCCCTTCTCTTATATTGACTTTTGAATGAACATTTTTGTAACTATAACAGAAAAAAGAAAATTGGAAGTACAAAGAATGGGGTAAACAAACACCACAAAATCGGCAGGTTTACCGCACTATAATACAGGCACTGAAATGGGCACCGGCATTGGAACATCGCCGGCAAAACTAGACTCCCTCGCCGGAGCAACCGTGTTTCCGGCATATGCATATACTCCTAACCCACCAAACTGTAAGGAAGCACTCTCACACCTCTGGAAAACCCGAGCCAGTGAAGCCGCCTTCCTCCTAGCTCGTTTCGTCCCTGTAAATAGCACACTCTGCAGTAAACTGGCCATCGCCGGAGCCTTGACCACCATCTCCGTGGTGGCAGTTCCACCACTTCTACACAGTTCAAGAAGCGCCGCCACAGCATTCTCTTTCCCCCTAGGGGTTCCACATCTCATCATTCCGGTCAGCCCTGCCACCGCGGCTTCCTCTTTCCCAACTGCTTCCGCCCCGACAGGCTGCCGGACCACCAGCGCCAATGCTCCGGCAGCTTCTTCGGAGACGCCCTCACATCCTAGAGCCCCGATTAGCGCTGCAACGGCCCCTGATTCGATCATTCTTGAACAATTTTCAATGTGTGTAGATAAGTTGAATAAAGCTGTTACAGCATCTTTTTTCCCTCTTGATGTTCCTTGTATCAGCATTTCAGCAAGAGCTTCGACTGCTCCGTCTTCTCCAGCTATTTGTTTCTTGTAATCATGAACAGCAGAAAGACTGAACAGTGTGGCTGCTGCATTTTCCCTTGATTCAGTAGTGTTCCCAAATCTCAGTACCCCAACAATGGCGCCTAAACACCCTTCTACATCCATTATTCTGCTTTTATTCTTATCGTAAATTGACAAGTTCAACATTGCTGTGACTGAATTCTCTTGTGCGAATGCATCTGAAGATGAAAGCAGCCTTTTCAGAAGGGGTATAGCTCCAGCTTCAGCAACATAAGCCCGATTTTCCCTTCCCGTTTTCGCTAACAACCTAATCTCCCAAGCAGCCACAGTCTTGGCCCTCGGTGTCCCTTTTTCCAGCTGCTCCACTAGCAGGATTGCAGTGGCTTTCGTAGCTACAATGGCAGCATTGCTTGGTTGCGCACAAATAGAGTTCAGAGATGAATAATCTGCATTTTCAGGTGGATCAAATGGAATCCCATTAGCCACACACCATTGAAGTATCAGATTTCTCAGAGCCCGATTTGGCACAATTCGAGTATGAACGAGCATTTGTCCTGTTTTTGGACAAGTACAATGCCCTTCCTCCAGCCATCTCAGAATCGATGCACGATCATAAGTTTGCCCTGTTGAGACTATTACTGGATCCTGCATCAAATCCAGTGATATTGAGCAACAGAAATCTTTAGGGATTGTGATAAAAGTATCAGCAATCTCCTGAGTAATCAACCCTTTCCTCGCCGTCCTACGTTTCCACCTCCCCAATTCACCATCCTCATCCTCGAATCGAAACAGCAAGAACCTACAGTAACGCATTAAAGCCACAAATCCATTAAGAATTGAGGCCGACGGCTCAAGATCCCCATCATGATTCAAAATCTGCTCCTCTAAGAACTCAATCTCAGTTCTACAACCTTTTGCATTGCAAATTCCCAACTTATCCACAAAAAACATGTACAAGTCAGTCATTTCAGGGATCCTTCCATTCTCAAATTCATTCAGGAAATAGTAAAGTTTCAATCTCAGTAAATCATCATGCTTATCAATCAACAATTTCGAGTTCCTCGATTGTTTCCTCAACAACTCAACCTGTTCTTTAACATCTTCCGACAAATTAACATCGATCAAAGGGAAAACATCAAAAAGAGTCGAGATTTCCTGATTGATATCATGAAAATGACACGAAATCGAGTGGTTTTGAAGCAACAGCCACAACTTACTCGACCGAATCACATAATCGATCAAGATTTTCGACCTGTAAAGCACGAGGTACAACTCCTTCAGGCATACAAACACAGTGGGAGGAATTTTCGAGAATCCCACCTCTCGCAAAGCATCCAGGAGAACAGAAACAACCTGGATTTTCCGTATTAACGATCTGAAATTCTTACCCTGAAAAAAAGGAGCCGCTCTAATCTTACCAGAAAAAGACGTCACCAACTCCGTCGAAATAGCGCGCAGCGTCTCCAAAACGGCGGCGTCCGACAGATCCACCGGCGCCAGAAAAGCCTCCAGCGACGGCGACCTCCGCCTCCTCAACGACGAAAAAATCGCCGCGGATGCCATAAATTAAAAAAATTAACAGCAAAATTCACTATCAATGTCAAATGAAATTAACAATCCGAATTTGAGGCACGTATAGAAATTGATATATGGAAAACTATGGACTTGGAATCCGCGTGCAAAGAAAAAGATGGAAGAAAGGGGGAAAAATGAAAAGAAGGGTTTTGGTTTTGTGAATTAACGAACGATTGACCGATGCAAATTGTGTTTACTTTTTGCTTTTGCAGGTTTTAATAGTCTTGGAATTTCCTCCCAAAAATAATAATAAAAATTATTGGATTTTCTAAGGAATTTCTATGCAGGCAGCAGGCTTTTGATAGCGACTCTTGCTTTTGGGGGTGGGGGTGTTGGGTGTGGTTTATCTACATTTATGTCCATTCAATTTAGTTTTTATTATCACTCTCCAACTTCCTAACTTTCCAAACCAAATTTAATTGAACATTTAAAAAAAAAAAAAGTTTTAAATTAAATTAAATATTTTTAAAAATAATAATAAAATAACTAAATCAATTTAAATTATGCTTTACAAATATTTTAATATTATAACACATGTTACTTTTTTCACACGAAAAATAATTTTATTTTATTTTATTTACATTACATGTCATTATTTTATCATTTATCTATCAATCAAAAAATAACTTATATTAATAAGAAATCTTCACATTAAATTTCGTGCAAATCATAAATGTTTAATTAATTTCAAAATGTAGATAATACTATTATTACAATTTTAAAATATTTTAATGACAAAAATGAGTTAGATGATAATATACGGAGAGTAAACACATTAACACTACATAATCAAACTATCTATGATAGATGAGAAATCGGATATGTCAAGTGATTATAATCATAGGTTCGCGCTAAAAAAAAAAGTTTATTTATTCAAGTCATCAATTTAATAGATAAAGAAAAAACACTACACAATCACATTTTAAACAAAAAACCCAATTTCTTATCTTTTTTTAAAAAAAATGAGTATGTATTCTATACAATAAGTGAACAGTACAATTTTTTTTGTTAAAACATTCAATTTGTATGTAATGGAACGTTGCACTTGCATAAAAAAATTATCGGCTTTGAGAAAAAGGATTTTTGGGTGCTCCTTAGTGAACGTTGACTAACTTTTGTTCAGTTAATTAAAGTTAAGAAAAAAATTGGAAATGATGAAAGTGGGGATTGTTTTGCCAAGTAATTTGGTGGTTGACTGTAGCTAAAAGTGAGCAGTTGTAAACCCATGTGGTTGTCCGTTATGTTTAGCCGACTTAAAGCAGTTTTACATATTTACCCTTTTTGAATATTTACATTTCTCCCGTTGAAGATCAAAACGTGTTTCTTTTTGGAAAGGAAGTAACCAAAAAAAAAAAAAAGAGATCAAAACGTGTTTGCACTTTTAATTTTTTTTAACGTGTTATAAACATCTCATGAAATTTCTCTCGGTAGCTACAATATTTTTAATTATTCTATAAAATTATATTATTACACCTATGAAAATTGTCATCTCTATATAAATAGGGCGTCTATAATAACAATGCGTATGCTTTTGGTTAATTTATAATATATGCATCTATATTTAGTAAATTTAAATTTGCATTATTATTTTTTTGGAAAATTAGTCACAGATATTTTAATGCAAATTAATAATACTTACAAACAAGATTACATATATAATTAAAATTGCAAACGAAAATATAAATACACTCACATATATATATAATTATTTTATACTTATTAATAAATTACAATCATTAAATGTACATATCAGTAATTATTCCTCTTTTGTTAACGCATATTTTCATTGTGATGTATTTTCTAACAAGCAAACGAATACTATAAACTAAATAAATGGTCTAATTTGAGATCACCTTATACAATTTGGTCATCCATTAACATACATCAATACCAAAACTTTACTTGTCTCTGGGATTGTTTTTTGTACTGGACCAAACAGTACTAAAATTTAAATAAAGTCAACTTGGAAAAAGATGATAGAAGATTAGTTATTTTAGAAGGGATGGGTCATTGGGTTGGGGGGGTGGGGAATGGCCTAGGATTCTGTATGAAAGAACAGCAATGTCTAATGAGCAGCCAACAACCGAAGTTGGAATCACTTGAAATCAGGGCTTCATCATTATTTTCTTTTGACTTTTTTTTTTTGGGTTCAATCTTATAAGTGTAATGGTATTTGGGTGATTTATTCCATCGTGAACACTATTAACATGTGTCAAATTATTTTTGTACTTTTAATAAAAAAATGATATAAAATTATCATTTATTTGATTAAGAGTACAGTAATTATTTCATCATATAAAATGATTGAATTACTCGTCACCTCGGAATGAATCTGATAATTTAAAAGCATCCATTTTATAATAAGAATTTTTTTGACTCAATGTTAATGATTGACTAATTTGAAAAAAAATATAACTCATTGTTTATTAATGGGGTTCTATTTTAAATCAGAATAAAATTATATATGAACAACCCAAACATACTTAACAACCCATAACCTAAACCACCAAAAGTCAGTATGTGGGATTAACAACCCAAACATTTTATTAAAATGATATGTCAAATTATTGATTTTACTACAAAGAAGATAAATTTGATAATCAATTAATCACTATCCCTATTAAAAAAAAAGAATTGACTATAATTTTTTTAAAGAAACTTTTAACAAAAATAAAGATATATTTAAATACTAAAAATTATCTACAAAAATATGTGAAGATTGACAAATATACCCATTTTAATAATAATAAAAAGATTTATACCCATTTCAATAAAAAAAAACAAGAAATATACCCATTTAACACTTTTCATCCAAAAATACCCTCACCCACCATTACCCACCCATCTCTCTCTCTCTCTTTCTCTCTCTCTATATATATATATTTATAGATATAAGTAAATTTATAAGTATGTGTTAATCAAATATTTCATGTAAATGCATATTATAAATCTAAAATTAAGGATATGAGATCAATAAAATTTGAATTACTAGGTTTAGTAAAATTATTATTAAAAAGGATTTATTTAATTTTAGAAATAAAAATAATGGTATTTATAATTGTAAAGAATAAAAAAAGATATTTGGTCCACATCTTAAATTTATTTATCATTATTTTAATATAAAATAATTATTTATTTATTAATCTTATTAATGCAATATATTAAATATCTATTGTAATGAATTATTTGATACTTTTTTATTTAATTTAAAAAATTAAGATATATTAAAAATAAATAAATATGAATATATCTTATAAAATTATTGTTTAATTAAATCTTAGTAAATAAGAGAGAGAGTGAGTTATGTGGTATAAATTTTTTTTTCAATAAGAATATATATGTAATTTTTACTAGTAAATGGGTAAATTTTTTATTTTTTTTTATTAAATGAGTAAATAACTTTAATTATTAATGAACGTGGGTACAGTGGGTGCGATTGGCCTCTGCGTGGAGCTGGGTTTAGTCATTTGTGTACTAACACTATATAAAACGACGACGTTGCTGGACGTACAATAGTTGAATCAACTCTTCCGGTCAAAGTGCTTACATCCCTAACCATATAAATAATAAATATGCTAAGTCAAACTAAGAAAACGGTGCCAAACTGCTACAGTCACCTAGCTGTGACGTGGCCTCGTGGTTATCACCGACGTCGATTTCCTACCAGCTGTCACCAAACTAATCAAACTTTAAAAGCTCTTTAATACGAAATTAATACTTATGTAGGGCTACAATACGACTCACATGGGAACCCAATCTTTTTTCGTTAAAAAAAATAATAAAATCTCAATAGGGTGTAATTACGGATTTGGATTTTTTTTCTTATTGTGAAATACGCGTAGCTGTGCATTTTTTATCTTATTGTGTATTTATTTTTTTCTCATCATGCACGGATTTTATTAATTTTAAATAATTTGGTATGTAAATTATGCGTAACAGATCATTCAAATGATCAAATCTATTAGGGTATGTTTGTTTCGGAACTCACCCGAATGAACTTAGTACTTTGAAAATCACGTTCCATTATAGTTTGAGATTTAAAATTAGACTTCAAAATTTTCTCATATAAAGTACACATACACCTCAATTTTTCACAAAATTCAATATAATCGCATCACTATTTTTCTCACTCTCAACACAATATAATAATATCATATCAATCATTATTAAATATTGATTTGACATAAAGTAAAATCTGACTTTATCAAAATTTAAAAATAAACACATATTTTTTATTATTCACTAAGACTTTCAAATTAATAGGATTTCAAAGTCATGACTTCCCCTGCACACCTAAATCCCGAAACAAACATACCTATAGTGTACTCCACATCAAACGAATGTATTATAAACGAAATTCTAACAATAATTTACTTCTGATCTTATCGTGTCATTTATTTTAGTAATTCGTGAACATATCTCGTGAAGAATCTCATGAGTATGAATTATGAAATACTCCCTCATTTTTATATATAAAAAAAATTATATTGAAAAAGTAAAATATACAAGTAAAATTTCTATTATAATCATATTTAATAAATGTTATAGTTTACAGTGTAATTAATGCATGATGTTTATTAACAAATATATTAAAAATAGTTACTCTACATAAAAATAAGTCTATATATATTTAAGACATCCATTAAAAAAACACAAATTTATATAATTGAAACATACATAAAAGGAAAACAAGTCTATATAATTAGAAGGAGTCTTAATTTGTTCAAGGTCTAAAAATTATTACTCCATCTGTTCCTCTCTTATTTGAATATTTATAAAAAATGTCATTTCCAAATTTAATTGAACATTTTTTTAAATGACAATAAAATATTTTTTCACTTTTATCTATAGTTCTATACCCCTCAAATATCTCAAATTTATATCTAATATTATTACTTTTTTCACACTAAAGTCAATTTTATCTCTTTTAATTTATATAAATGTCATTAATTTATCATTTAACTTTAATTAAAAAATAACTTTATTTTCTTTATTAACAAATAATTATTTTTTAAAATTCGTGCAAACAATAAACGTCCAGATATGGGATTGATGGGGTTGGAGTAATTTTTTAGTTGGTAATGCACAAATTTTCAGCACTCTGTGTGGTTTAAAATGGTGGAAGAATTTAGCTGATTCAAAGGTTGCTAGCCGACCACGGAGCCACAGCCACACTTCACACCTCACAGATTCCCCTTTTCGCCTACAAAACTCAAAACCAAGTCAACTTTTTTATTTTAAATATACTGTTATTTTTTACTAAAACTAACCTCACTAGCTTTGGCACCTTATTCTTTTGTTGTCGCTGATTATATAATACTACCTGGATTATTATTGCCTAAATGTGGAATATTTAAACAAAAATAGTGACAGAGACACACTTTCACTGTTTCACATGTCAAGATTCATCAAATAATCAAAAAGTAAAATGAAGACTGAGTTAATAGGTTATAGGTATATAGATAAGAGATTCAGATGCGACAAGTTTGGCAGGAAGTCATGCATAAGATTAGGTTTTTGTGATACTCGATCGAGCTTTAAAAATATGACAAAATCAGTAAAAATATCATAGTTGATGCATATAATTGTCTCTTACAAGTTTTTGTATTAATTCAAATATGTTTAACATCATAACATATTCATCTCACGCAAATTTTTCTCTCTCCCTACAAATACACAATTTTGATATGGGACCCAATATAAATTTTTTAGAGTTGGCACGTTGTTAACTTATTCACAGTGAAACCGATTCATTTTTTTACAGACGTGACCCTTCAGTTATCATGACTAATACCCTTTTGTAATATTCATACTCTTCAGTTATCACTACTAATCATGGTTGCATAACTCGGCCTAGGCGGCCGCCGGCCGCCCCGATTTTGCCAAAATCGGCGAGAAAAATCGTTTTGGCTGCTAGGCGGCGCCTAGGCGGATTTAGGCTGCCACCTAGACGGATTAGACGGACCTAGGCGGGTATAGGCGGCCGTCTAGGCGGATCTATGTTAATTTATTTTGCAATTTTTTTTAAAAAAAATGGGACCGCCTAGGTGGCCACAATCCGTCCGCCTAGCAATTTTCGACTTCTGCACCCTTGCTACTAATACCCCCCGTTCTAATGTAAGTCACACCGTTCAATGTTATAAATAATATTATTTATAATAAAAAATCACACCATTCAGTTATCACAACTAATACATTTAAGTAATATAAGTCACATTTCTTAATCAGTTTCACGTATTATACTGTCAATTTCTTGTACTCTAGTTTGTAGTACAATTGAACATGTGATTAGTTGAAACTCCATAAAAAAACCCAATTGCAGAGAAAAATCCGCTAGTAGTAGTGCACGGTGATCCATACTCCAAAGAAAGGGCAAATTTCCCTAGAAATCTTCTCTTATAGTCAAAATATACATTATATAACTTTTTCTTCTAGAGAAATTCGCTGCTAAAAATTAGCAACTTGTTATTGTTATCTGTCTTTATTATACCAAAAGTACAAAATATGTGACAAGGGTAAATTACAAAAATAGAAAGGTTTGGAGTCGTGATTTTGACCTCTATATGTGGGTGACATTACCTGGAGGACCTACTAGAAACACACCTCCCACACGAGACAAACTTCATAACTGTTTGTGTTTTCCTTGTTCTAATCTTCATGCCCGAAAACTGCACAAGTGTTAAAGATTTGTTAGATACGTAGAATACATTCAAACATGTTTCAGAATACACTGTCTTATAGGGTTCGAAAAAAGAATACATTGTCTTATCGATGTTTAGATTCAACGTCTGTAAGATTGTTTCCTAGTGTTATTTTACCTTAGACCGCCTCGAAAGTCTTGGAGGATTCCAGCAAAACAATCTTCTTGTTCTTGATTCTAATCTCCTGCACAGCCAAAATATGAAAAGATCAAGTGGTTAAAAGATTTTTACTGGTGTAACACTTTAATACATCAGTTGTAGTAATACTTTTCAGTGAAAAAACTAATACTAACAAACTAATACCTTTTAGTTAAACAGCTAATACCTTTTAAAAGTACACATGATTTGCACAGTGCACTTGGTATATAAAAGTTTTTGCCATTTGTACTGACAGTAATAACATGTACAGCAAGAGAAGTAGATTAATACTTACAAATTATCTTGTTCGACTTTTTCAGCAATGGTAACTGCTTTGCGTTTCGACCATCCAATATGTTGTGAGCATCCCTCTGCATGCTGGATCATATGAGCAAGGGACACCTTGCTTCGGACAAGGCTTAGACTACGAGTTCTCTCACTCGATTCTCTTTGATCAGAAAAACGAGTCGTTGTACTAAGTGTTCCTTGTCTAGACATCATCACTCCTTCAGTATTTTGCCTGTTGGAGTCTGTACTTATGTTGTTGCAGTTAGAACACTTGTACTGGCTTGGAGAAGCTTCGACTTCAACAATTTCGCTCCTGTTAACCTCACACGATGAATTATCTCTGATCTCGATTGTGACAGGTGATCTAAGAACTGATTCAAATGCTTGCAAGATGTGTGATCGGAATTTTTCCACATCAGACTTCGTTAGCTGTGAATTGAATAGCAACCGTGCTGTTGGAGCTGCAAAATAACCGACTTTTAAGATATCTAAAAAATAAATTAATAATTTCAAAAACAGAAATTTTGTTACAAAATAACTGTCATTCTGTTATTACCTAAATGAATTAAATGATCACATTCAAATTGAACCACTTAAACACATACATGAATTAAACAATTTACTCCACTTTTTCAAGATAGTATGAATCTGTAAATAAAATCTGTAAATAAAAATGTGATAAGATCATTCTATACGTATAACTATTGTTATTAAACGACTTCTTCAATAGTAATGAAAAGACTGCATCAGGGCATGTATTTAATCCACATTAACAATACCTGCACCATAACTGAGTGAGATCAACTTTCCTTCCTTATACATGAACTCTTTTAAGCTCTTATTCGAGATTTTTTCAAGAACTTCCAACCAAATTTCTTCGACTCTCTTGTTCATTTGACCCGCATTATTTTCAATCACCTTGGATTTATCATCATCAATAATAACACCACCTGAACTCCCATCTCGAGAAGTATGCATTTCGCTATCGCTTTTCCTCGGTCTCACTTTTGATACAGAGTCATTCCTATGATCCAAACTACTATCTGCAGAGGGACGGGGTAGCATGTACTGTTGATCAGGAACCAGTTGCAGCAGTGCTGCTGTTAGCCAAGTCATCTTGTTGTTCGATACCCTAAGCTGTTTTTCAGCTTCTGATAGTGTTTTCAGTGCTTGACGCAGTTTTTCCATGTTTTCTTTGGACACTGTTGACATCACACTTTCTCTATCAGTAACAGAAACGGGATAAGATTGAAACGTAAAGCAGAAAGCAAATAAAAGTTCATCATCTGGCCTAAAAATAAAATGAAAGGCAAAATCAAGAAACATTATACTCAACCGAAACATGAGAAGATAAAAACTCACGTGCTTGAAACTCGAAAAACTTCATTTGAGGCCTTTGTCTAGTGGAATTGTAGCTTCCAGCAAGAATGTCGGTTATGACTGTAGCAAGCTGTGACATTAATGTTAATGGCTCGATTCCAGATTCTGTTATATCTCTCAGATTTTTCACTGTGTTAACTGTGTCAGCTGATAATGCTGAATCAAGCAGATCTACCAACTTTTCATCTGAGATAAGCCCAACCTATAAACCAAAAGTAGATGTGTATATCCAATTTAGGCTTTCTCAGAAATCAATGCACAATTAAACAAAAAGATGTTACTATAATGCAAATAACAAACTCACTTAAATATAGCATGATGCAAAAAGAACTCTAGTTTATACGGCCTAAAATATGACGATCAATTCATTAAATAAAAAATTGCATACCAGTTCCTGCACCAGGCACAGAGAAATTTTCTGCCCAAGTAAACTCAATTGTTCCAAAGTCATCTCAGCATCCCTTAAAGATCCATTTGAACTCGATGCAATAACCTTGAGGGCATCTTTGTCAATTTCCAAATCTTCTTTGGTGGCTATCAACTGCAGGACATATATTATTTCTGCATCCTTTAACTTATTAAAAGGGAATTTTTGGCACCTGGATGTTATTACATGAGGCAAGACGTCAAGACTCGAGCAAACAAGAACAAAAACAACATGCCTGGGGGCTCGATCAATAACCTTCAATATCACGCTCCAACAATCAGAAGTCAAATTATCACAATTATCAAATATGAAGACTCCATACTGCGTTCGGAGCTTTGAATCATTCATATCATGAAGAAGTTCAATTGCACTTTCGAAGTCAATTTTACTAACTGGACCGATCTCCCTTACATTTCGTCTCTTTCCCGTATCATGTGCAACACAAGAATCACAAAATCCACAAGGCTTAGTGCTCTCTGAAGACTGACAATTCAAAGCTTTAGCGAATATGCGTGCACAAGTGGTTTTACCAGTTCCGTGGGGCCCGTAAAACACGTAGAGCAACCCAACTTTCCTTTTCGTAATAGCATTGGAAAGAGCTTGTACTACCAAATTCTGCCCCACTAGATCTCTGAATGTTTTTGGTATGTATTTTTGGGTGAGACTTTGATGCCTATAAGTATGCTGTCTTTGTAATGTACGGCCAGAGAAAGTTTCCTGCCTTAACAGATTCTCAGCATAAATTCCCAACTCTCCTGAATAATCATGGAGGCAAGGAGAATCAACCAGTAGAGGCAATGCTTCCCTTTCAGACATAGTCGATGAACTCGACTGTTCTGACATTAGAGGCATGTTAGAGATACACCTTCCTTGAGAAATAGAGCCGTTTTTCTTCGAATATGAGGAAACGGTATGGCCAGCTGGATCAAGAAATGAGTTTCCTCTATGATGAATCCTTGAAGGAATACTGAATCTATTGGAGGCTACTGACATTTCAGCCTGAATCTCAGCAGCTCGTGTAGATATAGAAGCCCGATTTTTTCTTGCACTTCGAAATCTACGTCTTTTTTCCTTCTTCATATGGTTTCTTTGGCCACGTACGCTAGCTTCCACGTCAGCAATTCTATCCATATTGCAGGAAAATGCTGCATCATCACTTGTAGCTGAGATATCTTTTAACTGATCAGACGGGGACTCGATGGACCTATCTTGTCTGTACAATCCTTTCTTCTTTACACCCTTGCCTGTCAATTCAAAGGGTTTAGAAACAGCATGACCTTCTAGAACATTTCCCTCTTGGAATCTATGATTATTGTTGTTCCTACTCGATTCTTTCCTCCTGACTCTTTGTACACGAGGCACACACTTCATACTATGCTCTCTCTCACCCATAGCTGCTTTTGATATAGATGGATTGGAAACAGCAGTTGAGGTTCCAGAAATCCTTCTAGAATCTTCTCGACGAGCCAAACCAACTGACCGTCTCCCATTAACCAAGACATCCCTTTCCCCTCTTTTTTGAAGCGCATCAACAAGAGAAGGAGATTGACACGAGCGTGGGCTGCTCGTAGAAGGATCTCTAAGAGACCTCGATTTCTGGAGCGTTACAAGGTCCTTCAAAAGGTGCCTATTGCCCAAGATTGGACTGTTCTTATGGATATGATTCTTTAAATGAATGCAGTTTGTTAAATGAATGTGGCTGTGAAGATGATCACTTATATTACCATTCACATCCTTAAGTATCCTATTACCATTAGCCCTAGCCATGAAGGTAACACAAATTAATCAAGAGAAAATGTTCTTGAATTTCCAAGAATCAGCATAATTTCTTGAATAACTTTGCTCAAACTAAAAACAAATCAAGATTCCACATGCCAATTCTAAACACTATGCCTACAAACAAGACTTCCAGTTCCAAATTTCAATGATGAACTTTTTGAAAACACAAGAACAAACCCTTCAAAACTCATCTTAATTTCTTCCCTTTTGAGGAATCAGAAAGAACAGAGCAAGAAACTAAAACCCACATACTGCAAGATTAAATAACGCTGATTGAACTATCAACAACGTCACTTCCATAAAACAGTGGCCACAAGTTTTCAAGGGGGATAAATTTCAGAAAGAAAAAAATGGGTGTTGAGAAAATATTAATACTGCCTCCATTACCTGAATCTTGGAGTTACTCACATACAAAGCGACCGCAGATCTCTTCCCCCATACTTGCATATGAATTTCACCAGCCTTCTTTCAAAACATGCCTAATGCTAAAAAAACTAAATCCCAAATTATGAATAATAAGAAAAACAGCTTCTTTCAAAACATGCCTCATGCTAAGAAAACTAAATCCCAAATTATGAAAAATAAAGAAAAAAAGATACCAAACAATGTTAGTAGTGTCCGTACACCCAAAAATTTGGAGTGTTGCTAGAGGTGGGACTAGAGAGAGAGAGTAGCATATAGAGTATGGTGGTGGTTCTTCTGACAGTTTGCAAGAAAAACAGCAGTGAGATAATATGTTTCTACCTTGATATGTAAATAAATTGAACTTGTATACTTTCCCTGCAAAATCTTTTTTCTAAATATATCACACCTCTCATTTAATAGCATCACGTATTTTCAATTGTGAATAAACGCATTTCTTTACTTTTTCTGGGGAATTCTGAGGAAAGGACCGTTCTGATTCAAAATACCGTTGAAAGCAGTGGGGGGCCCGGTGGTTTTTGGAGGGGTAATTCGGACATTTGGGTTTCATTAAATTCGGACTTACCAGTTCTTTTAATTACAACCAATTCACTTCTTAATTACTCCTTAATACGGATATTAAATCTCTACCAAACGCTACAGTAAGAGGAAAATTGCGTCGCATTATTAGCTGGAGTGGAGGTAGATATATTTATAAAACAAATGTTGTTAACTTTTTATTTGTTATTGAGCTTTTTACATCCTATATTTGATTTAATAGTTTGTTATTAGATGGAATCAAGAAGCGAATTCATTGATGTAAAATTATTAAACGGACTGATCAATGATCATAACCTATTAAAGTCAATTTTATAGAGCTTTCAGCTAATTAAAAGAGTTGATATAACATGCCACTGATACAAGAATTGTGTGGTGATATTTATTCGGGGTCGTATTATTATTTTAATTAATTTTATAAATAAATGGTCAAAAGTACCTTCCTTTTTATTAATTAAAAAATCATTATTTTGGCGCATAACTTATAAAACTTGAGTTGGTATGCTCTGTGAAATTTGTTCACCGTGAAATTAATTTTTTTTTACAAAGATACTTTCTTTAAGAATATAAAACACCCTTCGATTATCATTTCTGACTCTCTTTATAATGTAAGTCACACCTTTCATTTTTATGAGTTATACCCTTTACAGTAAAACGTCACACCCTTTATAATAAAAAGTTACACTTTTCAGTAATATAAGTCACACTCCTTAACCAATTTCACCGTGAAATTTGTTCACTCTATATTTTGCCATAAAACTTGGATAAGACTAAAACGTAATACAAGTAAGGGGGTGCTTGAAAAATTATAAATACTATAGTCACTTAAAATTATGTGTAAAAATAATTTGGAGGGTTTTTTATTATTATTAACTTGAATAAGTTGTTAAAAGCTAATATAAATAAAAAAAATAATTGAAAATAAAGTGTTTTTGGTAGTTTATGAGTATTTTAAATATTAATTATTAACTTCTTTTGTAAGTATTATCAATTTTTTTACAGAATCACTAATTTCAATTAATTATTCAAAAATATAATTTTTTGCAAGCACCCCCAAAATATAACTATCTCATCTCATTCGAAGAATGGCCCAGAAACAGAAAATGTGACAAAAAATACAGAAAAAGATGTGAATCGTCAACTTTAGTAGGTGACATGTTATTATGTAGTCACCTAAATAATGTCCATAAACTAACCCAGTCGTTCATATCTCGTTGGACGTATATTACAAAGTGGCAAAGGAATTAGTGATGAGCCATAGAAAAGAGAGGCATGGGATATTGTATTCTATTCATTTCAATCATATTAGTTCCCAGCTGGATTTGCTATTTCCAATCTGCAACTTATCTTCTTTCCTTATTATCATGACTAACATCCCCTCAAAAAAAAAAAAAAAAAATCATGACTAAGAACAATGTAATGTATGTGTGTCAATAATTGAATTACATTAGTTGAGGCATTTCAATTATGAAATCAAATGTAGACCACCACATTCAAAGGATCTTCACTTTCTATTTCCTGAAATACAGTAGAAAAATACCATTTTTGGCAAAAATAATAGCTTTCAATTTCATGCTAGATTTGTGTATTATCCAAATCATACTTCTAAGTTCTAATCAAGGGTGGTGTGCATTTATTTGATCTTTAATGTTTATATTTATAACTTGGTTTTGAGTTTAACTTTTGGAGTCATGAGTTGAAACTTTTTAAGACTATAGATATTAACAAATGACACATCAGTAATGTTACAGTTTTATTTCAAGCCACTCCAATCAACAAATAACGAATATATAAGTAAACTCGTTTTCCATGAGAGGGTCCATATTATGATTTGTTTGGGTAATATTCCAACTTCTATGTCATTTTAAATAGTTTTCACTATGGGTGATCATTAAACTTTTAAAATTACGTGCGATTGGGATTTAAAAGAAAATTAGGTTGCAGTTTTATAAACTTTAATCAATTTGGACAACTTATACAAAAGGTGGTATAGCAAATATAAAATTTAAAATACAGGCATATATCTAAAACTTAGACCAAAATAGAAGACAATTTTGCAAATTTTACCAGTATCTAGTGATCTCCCTTCATTTGTTTTAACGTTTAAATTTTATTCCTTTTATAGAGCCTTTTTTTTCTTTTTCTTTGGAGAACACATGACAGATAAATTTCTAGAGTAAACAGGAAGCTACAGTCAGAAAATGAAAAAGAATAGCATAACTGAACCGGGAAACTAGCGCTTCTTTGGGTTTCCAATATATATATGCACTAAAAGTGCTAATATATTCATGCGACTATAGTTGTTGTTTCGTCAGAATACATCACAGAGAGTGAATGTTGCTATCAATCACTGAATGCAAGTATAAACGCCAAGACCTTCATACTAATGCTCAGTAGATTGCCAATTTGCGACTTAAATGGGACGAACGAAGAAACAAAATAACAACAAAACCCAATTTACACCATATACAGTCTCGGTTCAAGTCCAATTCAACTGTCCCGAACCATATTCGTTGGCTCACACAAAACATATTTGGGCAACTCATACTTTGCACCTGCAGTAACAATTTGCATTCAAGAGGAATTCTCAAACCAGTAAATTGTAAAATCGGTCCCATATCTATTGGGTGTTGACAGTTTTAGTCCCGAGCAAATCAATTTTCTCAATTAAGTCGCATAACTTTTAAGATGCAATTTTAGTCCTATATTGATATTTTTGGTTTTTGTTTTAGGATGATAATTAATATGTTGGGGTCTCATATGCCACATAGGCGACACCAAGTCATTAGTCAGGTTGCTACATGGAATTCTAACAACACATGCAAAACTCCTGCAACTTTGTCAATATATGACTAAAATTACGTCCTTTTAAAGGTTTAAGGGACTAAATTGAGATTATTAATTTGAATGGGACTAAAATCACCAACACTCAATAAATACGGGACCAATTATGCAATTTACTCCTAAAACAACGTAGTAATAGTCGAAGAAAGTGAAGTCGACAAACCTCTCTCATCATAGCAGATTGTTAAGTCGGGATTTTGAACAATAACACCAGCACTATCCACAATAGCTTGTGCAAGGGACAAATCAGCCTCTGCTGCAGCACGGAGAGCGTCCCAGATCTCTGATCTTCAACAAATCAGGAAATGAATATGATAACTTCTAAATTATTCCCAAATGGTTAGACTGATGAAAGATTACTGTCAAGATATAATGATTTTGAATAAAAGAAAGAAAATTGAACCTTAATGAAGCAATCCCACCAAAATTTCAGTAATAGATCTACAAACACCATTTTTCAATCAAAATTGATCCCTTTTTGTACTAAATAATTGTTTGTGAACTGTGTCTTTAAAATATAACTCACCACTAAATCATTGTTTGTGAACTGTCTTTAAAATATAACTCCTTAGAACAATGAAAAGGTCTACGTGATAACGGGTTCTAACTATGCAGGTAGTCTTAGGAAGAGAAGAGTTTCATAATCAAACTATAGGTGCAGTATGCATCATATTGCACCAGGAGCAAGCTCAAACTCACACTTTTAGTCTGAATCTCATACTCAATGTAAAAGGGTAGGCAATATTCCCCCAGTTCATTCATCGATATACATGCAAAGTGAACTCATTTAGATTTGTTTATTTCAATTAATTGTCCTTAAGAACTTCAAAAAACCTCTATAATCTTATTTAACAAAAATGCTCTAATAACTTATTCATTCATGTAAAAATAAATTATAAAACAACATAAGAGCTTATAAGATCTTCCAAATAAACTTAGTGAAACACCCTCTAAAGTATTTTATAGAAATATTTCATCCCCGAATTTCAGTTTTCCTGCATGCAAATTAACATGATTGGGTTTTGTTACTAGCATAGGCCCAGTCTTCTTCAGCCATCACCTGAATTTAACTCTTACTTTATCCAGCTATAATATCCCTGCAGGCCATGCTCACATTTTAAGCTTGATGGAAAACAACAAGGACTTCTCAGCATTTTTTATCATTGATAAATTTAAAGAACAAACACTTTACACAGCTAGATTTTATGTACACCGAGATATCCTGCCTTATTTCCATTCACTTCAGTAGGCTCAATATACATGAACACAACTAGCAAGAAAGCACATATTATTAGATAAAGTTTCAGAGCCTAGTAAAGAATAAATACAGGGATCCAGTTATCTTAGACCATCAATTCAAAGGATACAGTATTACAACATGACAGAAAAGGTATTACCAGTAGGCAGTAACATACCTTTCCTACCACCATAGTGTGGAGCAGTGTCCCAGAACTCCTCACGCATCTGCATTAGTTGTGCCCTTGTTATTGCTTCTGAATGCTTCCAAGCCTTGGGTTTCCGTATCTTCTTTGGAGTTTCTGGATTCAGACATCATGAGAAGACCTTTTACGAGCACAACCATACATCACACAGATGTGCATATATGCATAGATCATACATCAATTATAATGAACATAAATGATATTTTAAGTTCAAATTTCCAGCACTACGCGTCAAAATCTTTATCCTCAACCCCTTAGGATATCATCCTTTCCTTGACGTCAATATGTTCTTTTCTAAAGAACCATAAATGTGTTAAACATATAACACATGAGGACATTTGAGACCTCAGTATACTTACCCCTGGAAAAGCACAGGGCAGTAAGGAACTATTACTAAGTGCTTCCATTACTTCATTATAATATTATGCAGCATGCTTCACAATTTTTTATATTTCTTGTCACATTATCCTTTAATCTGTTGTTAGGAACACTAAAGCAAGGTAAGGTTTCAATAGTTATCATACAAAACAGTTGGAAAGGCAGCCAAAGGTTCTGGAAACATATTCTTTGTCCAACTTCGTGTTTATTAGCTAGTTCAGCAGCTTTGAAGTATAATGTAAAAATTCGAGGATACCTATCAAACCTATCTTCAATTGAAATAATTATTTAGATGTATCAAGAAAGTTAAAAAAATAAAAATTCCGGGTCTTGTTCAATGATAAGAATCAAAGCTCCTTAACATTGTTGAAAGAAGACAGCACGTGGGCCAAAAGCTATATACAAGAATCAACCAGAGTACACAAATTAGTGCCTCTGTCATGCCAGACAGTAGCATTCCTTTGAAAAAAATTGGGACAAAGAAAACACAACAAACTTTGAAAGAAGAAAAAAAAAAGAGATTGTAATGTAGAAATTGATAGAATGCTGAAACTAAAATCCAACCAAGTTCAATTGATAGAATTGTTACTACTGCAACCAAAAACAGTAAAATATTACATGAATTGGAGGAAATCACCATATTAAGTGACAAGAACTGAAGAACACGCCTAAAGATGTCAAGAATGAATAATAAACATACAGCAGGAAAAAATTATTTACTAAGCAAATGATTAAAACCCTCGTATAATACTTACCACATTCATCAACCATAAACCAATATACATACAGATTACAGAGAACGCAGAAGTAAAAAAAAAAAAAAACATATAACGTTTGCCACATAATACAAACACTAGGATCAATCAAATACCTAATTGAACAAAAACTTCAAGAAAGAACCAAAATCATATCAACAACGCAAGAAAAAACAGTACCATCTAATTTATCACGCGATCCAGCACAACCCATGTTGCGGAGTCGAAAGATTCCCAGCGCCCACAATTTGAAGATTGATGTAAAAAACCGGTAAAAAGGGAAAAGAAAAAGAAATTCGATCGAGAAGTTAGTGATGGAGACAAATAGTCAAATTGAATTTCGTTTTTGGGTAAGCACGATTTTCCATCTCACACTCCAAGAAGACAGCTAAGGTGAGAGATGGGAATCTTGGGGTTGTCTCTCAGACTCAAGGGTCTCTTATTGTAGAAAAATGGCAGTCCACTAACTTTCAACATTTCGCCTAAAATTTAACACTTCGGATTAGGTTGCTATTTACCAGTCAAAACCATCTTAAATTATTGTTCGTTGCTTTCATTTTTATTAATTTCTCTCTTTTTTTTAAGAAAAGAAAAATTAAATTACAGTGTTCATAATTGCACGGAAGTTGCTTTTATATGTATCCAGGTGCACCGTGCACCTCTAATGCATTTTAAAAACATACAATTTATTATATTAAAAAATATAATTTATTTACGCTAAACTGTGCAACTATTAATATGAAAAAAATAATTGCACGATTTATTATATTATTACTGCAACTCATAATATAATGAGTCAAATATTTCATGAAATGGAGAAAAACACCAAACATAATAGTTAAAATAAAACGAACTAACTAAAATTACAATTGCAACTAATCGAACGTTGTCTCATCTCTATGCCTACCATTTTTTTATTGTTTGAGTCGGTTCTTTAATACTGTTTGAACTTTGAATCGGATTCAAATCAAATCCTTTTTCTTTTTTCATTTTTTTAATATAGTTTGAATCAGGTTAGTTCTATTAAGTTTCCGTTCAATTTGAGTTTGAAAAGACCAATAATATCTAATGAAAATCAATAATGAGTGTCATATGAGGGTTAAGTAAATAATTATAAAAGAATAATTAATTATTTAATTATATTATCATTATAAATGTATCAAAATTTTCAAATAATATTAATTGAAATAATTCTCATTTACTCTCCGTTATTATCGTCTTCACCATGCTTCTTTCTACCAGACCCTCAATCAAGTTCACCGTTCAATCGTATCTTCTCCCACACCACGTTTGATTTATTCTCTTTTTTCTCTTAATGATCTAATGTCGTTTTCAAATTCTAAACTTAGTTGAGAGGCTACCTCACTTTAATAGCAAGGGGTGTCTACAACCATTAATAAGCGAGTATAGATTATCTTTTATAAAAGCTTTCCTTCACAATTTTTTAAAAACAACAATTCTTGAATTTGTTGGCAATATTTTGCAACTTTTAGATACGAATAATGCACACTTGGCTCTTTTAAGGTGAACAATCCACATTATTCAGTATGACTTGACAATGGTAATAGTACTCCCCCCGTCTCAGGATGACTGCAATAGTTACTGTTTTCTTGTGTGTTTAGCGAGTTAGCTTTTTATTAGTATTTAAAATAATAAACTAATTTTTAAAAATATATATAATATATGTGAGATAGATCTATCATACCATTCCATTAAAAGTCACTTTATTATTTTAAATACTAATAAACAACTCATTCGCTAAAACACGACAAAAAAAGTAGTGTTGCAGTCATCCTGGGACGGAGGGAGTAATAGATATCATTGAATGGTCAATTATCATGAAGTTATTGATTTCATTATTATTGTTTTATTAGAACATCAACAATGAGTACCATTTGAGAAAAGTTTAAGTAAGGGTGAAATTATATAATGAAAATAAGGTAATTAATTACGTTATTTTATTCTCATTATGTCATACACGCGCACACACACATTCGTGCGGGTGTGTGTGATCTAATGGTGAGGAGGGTGCCTCCTAAATATAAAAAAGTGAGATAGAAGAATTGATATAGGATAATGGAAGATAGATTTCTCTCTCTTGCCAAAAAAAAAACAACAACATTAAATTACAACCTTGACAACAACTTTCTTAACTACGTATATCATTTCATTAAGTACTCCTATGGATAGTTTTGTTTTGGAATTTAGGTATGCGGCAAAATTATATGAATTTAAAAGTTTCGATTAAGTAAAAAATATATGTTTATTTTAAAATTTTGCATTATATCAAATTAAATATTTAATAGTGATTAATATTGTATTATTATATTATATTGAGAATAAAAAATATAGTAATGTAATTATATTAAATTTCGTAAAAAAATAAATGTATAAATATATTTTATAAAAAAAGATGTTGAAGCCTAATTTTAAGTCTTAGATTATAATGAAACATGATTCACAAAGTTTTATAGTCATACGTCCCGGAACAAACGAAAATAGCCTATATGAATATTTTTAGGTTTGCATAACTAGTCGAAAGTTGAAAGGATAAAAATTTGGGAAAGTTATAATTTCCTCCCAGTAAATTTTGTAGCAACAATTTTAATCTTACAAGGAAAATGTCATATTTTCTGTCGATAGGTGTTATATGCATCCGGGTGCACTGTACATTTATAGTGTATTTTAGAAGCGTGCAACTTGTTATGCTGAAAAATGTGATTTATTTACACAAAAAAATACAACTATTAATATGAAAACATAGTTGCATGCTTCTATTTGGAATAGTTGCACGTTTTTATTTTGTATAGTTGAATGCTTCTAAAATGCACTATGAGTGCACGGTACATCATAGTGCAAATGAGAGCCACTCATTTTCTGTATACAAAAGTTAAAAAAATCGGGGTGAGAAACGTAATTCAATTGCTGTATTCGTGGACGGGTTTCCAAGCGCCACATCAGCTCGCCCAATTTTCAAATAAACTTTTATTAAATCTCATGAAACCCCCACCTCTTCCCGATCCCAGATTTTCAATTCATATTTCTTTGCGTCAAAGTTTAAACTCCAAAACCTCTTCAACCCCATTATTTTCCCTTCAATCGGCAAAAAATTATCCAGCTCTTTTCAGAAACTCGTAACTATGAATATTTTTAGGTTTGCCGGTGATATGACGCATTTGGTCAGTATTTTAGTGCTACTCCTTAAAATCTATGCCACCAAATCGTGTTCAGGTACGCAATTTCCTCGATTTTCTACTCTTTTTCTGTTTTGGGTTATTTAATGCATTGTTTTGTATATTTATTTGTTAATGTTTTAAGTTGAGCTGCAATGGTTTAATTACTGAAGTGATGGGGACTTGAATTTGATTTATGTTTGTTGAAATCTGATTTTATCATGCTTATTGTATCGGAATCTGGAGTGGTTAGGTTAGGGTTTCAATTTATTGGTGTACTGTATCAGCAGCATTCGTTACAAGGCATATAAGCAATCATGTTAAGAGGGTTCAACGAGGATTGATTTGGTTCACATTTATAGTTGTTGATTTATTCTGTGGAATTAATTATGTTACCTCCTGTAATCAATCTATTCTAGGTTTTTGTGGGTAAATCGTTGCTGAGATTGAAGAAGTTCTGCATTCATTGTTTGAACTGTTGTCTAATTTGCAACTTTCCTTATTAAAATGAAATTCAACCATTGCATCTTGTGGGCTTGTCATTTCAAGCAACTGTATGAATAATTTAATATTTGAGTCTATAATATCTGTAATCGTGTTCTATATATTACGATTGTATAAGTTGAAACTAACATGATTACTCTGTTCAGGGATTTCCTTGAAGACTCAGGAATTGTTAGCTGTTGTCTTCTTGACTCGATACCTTGATTTGTTTACAGACTTCATCTCAGTTTATAACACTATAATGAAGTTGGTATTCATTGGAAGCTCTTTGGCAATTGTTTGGTGTATGAGGTTTCATGCGATCACGAGGCGATCCTATGACCGTGAGCTGGATACATTTAGACATTATTTTCTTGTGGGAGCCTGTTTCCTCTTGGCACTTCTTGTTCATGAGAAGTTTTCATTTCAGGAGGTCAGTTAAATCTCCATTGGTTGTGACTCCTTAGGTATGAAGGGAGTACTTGGTGAATATGACGGTGATTCCGTGTGTTGGATCTTTTTGGACCTAACGTTTGAGAGGATTGCATGCATTTGTTAAAGTTATTTCTGAATGTCTTGTTGGTCCTTTGTTACTTGTTGTTCATCATTTTCTTGTTCAATTATATATAATGTATATTTGTGATTCTATATAGCACTTAATTTTGTTACAACGATTTCCAGATATTTTGGGCGTTCTCAATATATTTGGAGGCAGTTGCCATTCTTCCACAGTTGGTCCTACTGCAAAGAAGTGGAAACGTGGACAATCTGACTGGACAATATGTTCTCTTTCTCGGGTGATCTTAATTTCCTCTTTATCTGATTTTCACGAGGGAGAAGATATTGAAAATAGAACATGGCTTTTTAATTGTGCCTACATCCTCATTGCCTAAAAATATTAAATTTATCTCAGCTTCAACCTGTAGATAAACTTTTGACTTCTCACTATCATATCACTAAGATCTCTATGCTTTTATGCAAGTTGAACAACTTAAGGAATGAGAACATACTGAATGATGTTACTGTGTTTTTAACTTTGTGAATTATGGTGTTGGGAAAATTGTACACATAACAAAATAGAAATTCTTAGAATTTGTGCACAAGATTTTAGTGAACTGCTTGGAGATTTAAGAAGGAAAGTGACAGGGGGCAATTTTTTTGAAGAGATCTGTTAAATTTTAGTAACATGTTCATATTTGAAGAGATCTGTTTAAAGGGAAATAAAATTTAGTCTGTTTACTGCAAATTACTACACTTTAAATTTTAGTAACATGTTCATATTTTCTTGTTTTCTCTTTTAAGAACTTTCTTCCCACATTCGACTTAATGCACTAAATTTGAAATGAATGCTTGCTCTGGAAGGTTTAAGTTAATAAGATAACCTTTTACGAGTGATTATGACCTATCTGTCACATAGATTGTGTATCTCAGATCTCCAAGATAGTAAACCTGTGATGTTGCTTTTACTTACAGGGCCTATAGAGTGTTGTACATCCTGAACTGGGTATACCGCTATTTCACAGAGGAGCAGTTCACTAGATGGATTGGTAAGTAATGCTGGAGTTGATTGCATTTCTCCTTTATTCGCTTTGATGTTTGATAATGTTCCCTTTTTTCTTCTCAGCTTGCGTCTCGGGGCTTATCCAGACAGCTCTGTATGCAGACTTCTTCTACTATTACTTTATCAGGTGATTTGCAATTGCCCATGGATATCGTAAACCGCCCTCTCTATTATATGCAAATCTAATTGACACTAAACATTTTTCTCTATTTACGCAGCTGGAAAAATAATGCAAAGCTAAAATTGCCAGCGTGAGATAAACAGGATAGAGCAGTGTAGAGTCTGCATTCCTCTGCTCATGGACCATTTATACATGTTCAGCACCATACCACCACTTATGAACTGATTGAAATATTTGGTTTTGATGGATTTAAGGTGGGTAGTCATATTTAGGAGATACTTTTATTTTCAGATTAAACCTTCTAACAAATATGGGAAAAAGAAGAGGAAATGAAAACCATGTCAATATATACACCCTAGTAGTTTGTACTTTACCTAATCAGTAATTATGATGGTGATTTACAGTCCCAAGCATCCTGCCAAATTAAAGCAATGAATTGTTCATTTGTATGTTGCAACTTGCAACCTTTGTGCTAGACTAGCGGTATTGTGATTCATTGATTCATTGATTCATTCTTTATCCAGAGACACAAGAAGAGATGATACTGGTGCTGTTTACCATATGCATACAGGGTTTGTTCATTAGTTTGTTTTTTTTATTACTTGTTAATGTACTATAGCCGATATATATTACTCATGTAAAGTAAGCTTTGTCTTTAAATATTTAATACTTTGAACCAATGCATATTTCTAAATTTCAATACTTTTAACCAATTAATAAAATTGAAATCACAAAATTTTCCCTTATTTTTCTTTCTTTAAAACCCTGATTTCGAAATCTCAAAATTGCAAACAATTCCAAATGTCAGTGCCAAAGTGTTGTAAATCGTTTGGTGATTCAAATTCTTTCGAACCCTAATCTCCAAAAGTTTCCAAAACTTTTCTCTTTTCAGCACCATTTTCTTTAACAATGAGTTTCTCAAGCAAATTTGCACTTGCTAATCATATTAAAATAAATAAATTAAAATTTATGGGATAACTCATTTAATTAGATCGAAATAGATTGAATTAGATTGATTTGTACTACCTCCATCCCACGTAAATTTGCATAGTTACTATTTGGTTCGAGTTTTAGTGGACGAGTTTTTTTATTAGTATTTGAAATGATAAAGTAATTTTAAAAAGACGGTATGATAGAGAAAGAATAAGACTATTATACCCCACCTTAAAAGTTACTTTATTATTTTATTTACTAATAAATAATTTATTTGTTAAATTACGAGTAAAAATGTAAATGTGCAAATTTTTGTGGAGGGGGAGTATGATTTGAAACTTGAAAATAAACTGTCAATATTTTTGAACACATGGATAAATTGGGCCGAATTTTTAAACCCTGCTGAATTTGGTATGATGACATATGAATTAGACTGATGAGTAATGATATATAATCAACTATCTGGTTTTTTATGGAATCAGATTAATGACGTGTCATGTCAGTTATTCCCTAAATCATGAACCACAAATTCTAAATCATGAACCATTCGGGTCGGGTGAACCATGAACCATTCGGGCCGGGTTCAGTTCTGGCCGAGTTGGGTCCGGGCGGGGTAAAAAAAATGTAATTTTTTTTCTGTTAAGTTTTATTTTTTCAGTTCAATTTAATTTTTCTTTTTACCCGGCCCGGACCCAAACCCGGCCCGAGTGGTTCATGGTTCACCGGATCTGAATGGTTCATGATTTAGGGTTTATGGTTCATGATTTAGGGAATAGTTAACATGACGCGTTATTAATCTGGTTCCATAAAAAACCAGATAGTTGGTTATATATCATTACTCTTAGATTGATTGTGTAAAAAACATGTCATTCAATTAATCAAGAGACGACATGTCACCAAAATAAACTCCTAACTAGTAATATTGGAGATATGGAATGATATAAATAATCATATTCTTATTTAAGAACCAAATTTCCCTGTTATCAAATTCATTCTCATTCAAAATTTTCTTCATAGACGAAGCGCCCCCACACTGTAAGTCTATGCTCTTTTTTCGTGTGCATATTTTGTTTGATTGGTTAGGGCACGTATGGAAGCATTTGGCGTATAATGCGAACTTCAATTAGTGTTCGATTTATTATTTTTCCCGGCATCTGTGTTGTAGTGTAATAATGATTGTTATAGAGTTGGATTAATGGAGATACGGTTTTGATTTGATATTGAGATCTGCATTGTTTTACCCGATTCATGGAAGTTCAATGGATATCCAGTTCTTGTGAATTATTGTGAAGCCTTATGCTGTTATGCACTTCATTACTTCTCTGTGTTGGTGTTATCTGAATTTGCTAATTATGTTAACTTTTCTCTATTTGTCTACTCTGTGGTGATAAGAACTCAGGGGCTACCGAAGCTCTCTAGACTGATATGGTGTCTAAGTGAGGGAGCACTTGAATTACATCTGTGCGCTACTTAAAATTGCAAAGCTTCAGATTGTTTAATGCATGCAATTGGTTAGATGATTGCATATGGTTTCAAATAAAATTGATAAAACTGTGCATAAACTGCTTATGAGTTGCTAAATTCTATGTTAGCAGCTGGCTTTTGCTTCTTTCAATAAATTCTATGTACTTTTTTTTTTTGATCAAGCAAAGAATTGTATTTACCATCATAGAGTACGAGGGGTACTCCAACCCTTACAAAAAGCCTAATATGAATTAAATTGTTTGAAGGAAACTAACTTCACCTAACTCCTGTTTAAGACTAAATCGGACTCAATGATGTTGTACTTATTGCTTTTGCTATTATCCCTTAGGCGGGTTTTTTGAGCTTCTATTTGTCCATAATTTGAGTGAAATGTCTAGACAATGATATGATAATTACTCACTATATTCATACTTGTGGCATGTTCTCTGTGGTGGAAAAGGCAGGCTTGAAAGGCTTTGTGTTCATCTGTTGAAAAATGGGAGGAGGATATAAAGTCCTGCATCTTGCCAAACCATTCCTTTCTTTTTTGCCTGACGTTCAAAGTCCCAATAGGATGGTTCCCTTTAGAGAGAAAGTCACCTACACCGTGATTTCTCTTTTTATCTTTTTAGTATGCAGCCAACTTCCTCTGTACGGCATTCAGTCCACTACTAGTGGTGATCCTTTTGACTGGAAGCGTGCTATTCTTGCCTCAAGCCGTGGAACTGTCATGGAGTTGGGGATCACACCCATACTGGCATCTGGACTGGTGATGAAACTTCTTGCTTGTTCCAAAATCATTGAAGTTGACAACAATGTCCGTGAGGACCGTGCCGTGCGCTCTTGTAAGTTGTAAGTCGCACGTATTATGATTTTTGTCAATTCTCTCCCCATGTTGGACAGTGTGTTTCACAGTTCTCCCTGTACCTCCATGACAAAGGGGGCGTTTGCAAAAAATATGATGTTGAGATGTGATTTAATATAGCAATTGTGAGAAAAAAGTGTTTAATAATAAAAGTGGTTGGTGTTTGTAAAACTTGTAGAAAGTTGAGTGTTTGGTGGAGTATAAATTTAAATATTGGAGTGAAAGTAGAATCAGCTAGATGCAACTTCTCAGCTTGTAGATTTTAGATTTTAGGTGATTAACTTAAGTAGAAGTATTCAATTTGAAAATGCTCAAATCATCAGCTTAAAGCTCTTGAAAACACCCGTCATAGTAATCATGATCTTTGATCACTAGATTTGATCTAATATATCAAAGTATCTGGTTAACATTCAATTCACTATCTTTTGTATCCCAGGAATGGAGCGCAGAAGCTTTTGAGCATCTTGATTTCTGTTGGTGGGGCTGTTGCCTATGTTCTCTCTGGAATGTATGGAAGTGTCGGCCAACTTGGCGTAGGGAATGCCATTTTGATCATTCTTCAACTATGCTTTGCTAGTACTATTGTGATTTGCTTAGATGAGCTTCTTAAGAAGGGTTATGGTCTTTGTTCTTGTATATCCTTATTCATTGCCACCAGAATCTGGTAAATAGCCCGTTTCTTCTTTCCTCCATTTTTTTTCAATTTGCTCAAACTAATAGTGATAATTCGTTAGTGAATCAGCTTATGTCAATGCAACAATAACTTCTTTTTATTCAGTGAAAACATGATCTGGAAAGCATGCAGCGCTGCAATTGAAGGCAGACTTGTTGAATTATTCGCTTTGCTTATAACCGAAACAGATAAAGTTCGTGCACTGCGCGAGACATTTTACCGCCAGAATCATTCAAGTGTGACCCATCTCCTCGCCACTATTTTGATCGTCCTCATCGTGATATATTTCCAAGGTTCTACTAAAAACGCCGGTGGACAACAGAGTTCTCACCCAATTAAGCGTTTCTATACATATAATAGGTCTATTTTTCTCCTGTCTGCACTTGTATCCAATCTTGTCTTCATTTCTCAGGTAGACCTACTGCATCTAACTCATGTTATAAGTTAATTTCAATGTTTTATCTATCGAGAAACTCATCTAATGACCTTTAAACTGCCTTTTCTACAGCTGTTGTACAAGAATTATGGTGGAGGCATTTTACGAAGAGGAACACTTACGTGACACGGAGTACAGTTTGGGCATTGACGTTTTAACACTTTAGGAGGGATGAATGTGATTTGTGCTAGTTTGTAATGAGAACGTCTATATGAGTTTTTGTCTTTTACGGAACATGGTACGGCGGCAGTTGGCACAACAAAATGCATTATTAGTTTTTACAAGACTTATATATGAAGTAAGAATTTGCTTCACTAGTAGCCTGGTTCTATTATTGTTCTTTTTTATCTTGATAAGTGTTTCTCTATACGTTTCAATACAATAAAATAAATTTCAATCTGTACTCTTCATTTTTAATTTCCCAAATGTGAGATATTAATTGTAGCAATAAAGTACAAATAAACCAGTCAACTAAATTTGCCCTTGAATTTTTTTTTTTGTCCAATTAAACACACCTACTATTTAAAATTGCAAATTGGTCCCTCAGCTAGTGTCTCATGTACAAATTTATTCTTCAACTTTCATCCAAGCACATATTTACAAATCAAGACGTTTATAAAATCAAACAAATAAGATGGTTAAGTCATTTCTTTAATTTAAATTATATCTACTTCAATTTTATTCTTTTATTTCATTAATTTATACCTATTAATAAATTTATCTCTAATTTTTTTATTTCAACTTTGGAATGATTATGATCTCATCTCCAAGGCATTTTACACCAAACCCTCTTTTCAATATAATAATTACCGACGTATTCATTATTTTCATTATGTAAGTGTTATGTTTTATTACTACTAAATAAAATCATAATGTTATATATTTTTAGAGTCACTCTCCTGTGCACCCCATGCACCAATAAAAAATTGTGCACTCTAAACTCTAACCCCTAAATAGTAAACCAACCCTAAATCATATTTGAACCATTTTAGGTTAAATTGAGCAATGAATCACTTGGTAAAATGAACCATGAACCACTTTCGGGCGGGTATTAAAAAAAAAATCTAAAAACCCGAAATTAAAGTTAAAAAAAGAAAAAACGAAAATTAAAAAAAAAAAAAGTTAAAACTAAAAAAAATTAGAAAAATAACTTTTAAAATTAAATTGCACCAATTTTATTGATGCATGTGGTGCACAGGAGAATTTGTCGTATTGTTATTATATTAATACATAGAATGTTCATGGCAAATTAATTTCAAATAATTTAATTGAAATCAATATAAATTAGATCTAAAGATAATTAGATTTAGCTAAATAATTATACAATTATACAACAAATTAGAACATTAATTAAAATTAAAACAATTTAGGCATAATTGTCTTATTTATTAATTAAGGGGCTAATTTGTTTAATTTGAGAAAATATGAGACCAAAAAATAGTCAAGGGACTAACCTGAACCGAAGCTGAACGTTCTATTTATTCCATATTAAAAAAGTATTTACGTGTTTAATTGGAAAAAAGAATAATTCATACCTAATCTGTACCTACGGTTTAAACTTTAAAGACATATTTGTCCCATATATCAAAAAGGAAAAACACAGCTAAGCAAGGGTAATTGTGTCAAAAGTTGAATAGTTGACACGTCATAATTAGCATACGAGGAGTTGAAATTCTATTGGCTGAACATCGTGACGCTGACCATAAAATCAAACAAATGGAAAAAAAAAAAAAAAACGAGTTGTTATTCTTACGTGTTGAAAAGTCTAATTCACAGTTAATTATCTAAAGCCTCCGACCTCCCCATTACTCAGCAGTTAGCATTGCGGAGAATCCGATCTACCGGCCCGGCCCAGCCCAGCCCAATTCTCTTCAATAGGGACCGTGCCCTAATTCTAGGCATCTCGCCGGCCACCGTAATTCTTTGCACTTTCAGATCTGTGGCTTTACTGTAAGTCTTCGCTCTTTTTTTGTGTGCATATTTTGTTTGACTGATTTGATTAGGGTACGTATTGAAGCTTTGGCGTATAATCGGATACTCAATTTGTGTACGATTTATTATATTTCAGTTTCATTTTTTCCGGCATCTGTGTTTTTGGGGTAATTAATGATTGTTATAGAGTTTGATTATTGGAGAAACGGTTTCGAGATCTGATTTATTTTAACCGATTTACTGAAGGTCAATGGTTATCTAGTTTTTGTATGAATTATTATGAATCCTTATGCGGTTCATTACTTCGTTGAGTCTGATAACTTTTGTTTATTTGTATACTTTGTTGTTATAAGATTTCAGTTGCTACCGAAGGTCTGAAGCTCTCTAGATTGCTTTGGTGCCTACGACGCTGATAATTTTGTGTGCATTATTTACGTCTGTGCGCTACTTAAAGATTCAGATTATTTAATGCATGCAATTATTTAAATGATCCATGAACTGATTGTTAAGTTGCAGGTGTTAGGAGTTGCAAAATTCTATGTTAGCAGCTGGATTTTGCTTTTTTCAACCGTTATATTGTTATCAAGAGTTTTCTAGCCTGATTTTGTAGTTCCTAATGCTTTGTGTTACTTACTCTTGACCTGGGTTTTTTAAGCTCTATTTGTCCATGATTTGTGAGTGACGTGTGTGGTCTATGATATGATAGTTAATTATATTCATACTTGTGACATCCTCTGTGGTGGAAAATGCAGGCATCTGTTGAAAAATGGGAGGAGGATTTAGGGTCCTGCATCTTGTGAAACCATTCCTTTCCTTTTTGCCTGAAGTTCAAAGCGCTGATAGGAAAATTCCCTTTAGAGAGAAAGTCATCTACACTGTGATTTCTCTTTTTATCTTTTTAGTATGCAGCCAGCTTCCTCTGTACGGAATTCACTCCACTACTGGTGGTGATCCTTTCTACTGGATGCGTGCTATTCTTGCCTCAAGCCGAGGAACTGTCATGGAGTTGGGGATCACACCTATAGTGACATCTGGCCTTGTGATGCAGCTTCTAGCTGGTTCCAAAATCATTGAAGTTGACAACAATGTCCGTGAGGATCGTGCACTCTTGTAAGTCCCATGTAGTATGTCTTCTGTCAATTTTCTCCCCATATTAGATGGTGTGTTTCAAAGTTCTCACTGTACCTCCGTGATTTACTAATTCTGATCTCAAGATATATAAAAGTGTCAGGTTAATATTTGATTAATTGTCTGTTATGTCCCAGGAATGGAGCTCAGAAGCTTTTGGGTATCTTGATTGCCGTTGGTGAGGCTGTAGCTTATGTTCTCTCAGGAATGTATGGAAGTGTTGGCCAACTTGGCGTTGGGAATGCTATTTTAATCATTCTTCAACTATGCTTTGCTGGTATAATTGTGATTTGCTTAGATGAGCTTCTTCAGAAGGGTTATGGTCTTGGTTCTGGGATATCCTTATTCATTGCTACCAACATCTGGTAAATAGCCTGTTTTTTTCTTCCAATTTGCTCAAACTAATAGTGATAATTCACTTGGGAATCAGCTTACGGCAATGCTACAATAACTTATTTTATTTATTGTCATTTGCAGTGAAAACATTATCTGGAAAGCGTTCAGCCCCACAACTATTAATAGTGGCAGAGGTGCTGAGTTTGAAGGAGCTGTTATTGCATTATTCCATTTGCTTATAACCAGAACAGATAAAGTTCGTGCACTGCGTGAGGCATTTTACCGCCAGAATCTTCCAAATGTGACCAATCTCCTTGCCACTATTTTGATCTTCCTCATCGTGATATATTTCCAAGGTTTTAGAGTGGTGTTGCCTGTGCGATCTAAAAATGCCCGTGGGCAACAGGGTTCATACCCAATCAAGCTTTTCTATACATCTAATATGCCTATTATTCTCCAGTCTGCACTTGTATCCAATCTTTACTTCATTTCTCAGGTAGACCTACTGCATCTAACTGATATTCTAGGTTTCAATATTTTCTCTCTTGGGAAACGCATGTAATGATTAAACTGCCCTTCTACAGTTGTTGTACAAGAAATATGGTGGAAATTTCTTGGTCAACTTGTTGGGAACATGGAAAGAATCAGAGTATAACGGTCAATCCATTCCTGTTGGCGGCCTTGCTTATTATGTTACAGCTCCATCAAGGTAAAATATTTATAGTTAGAATGTTTAATATTTCTTCACCAGGGATTTCTTTGGAATAAACTCACACTGCCTTTTCTAAGGCCCATTGATCTATAAACATTTCAGTCTCATGAAGTCATTAAATGTGTTGTTCTTTTCTCCCACCTGATATCCGAGGTTTATTTTTGCTGATTTCTTTTTCCTTCTACAATCATTTTCCAGTGTAGCAGACATGGCAGCAAATCCTTTCCATGCACTTTTCTACATAGTCTTCATGCTCTCTGCCTGTGCCCTGTTTTCAAAGACATGGATTGAAGTTTCTGGATCATCAGCCAAAGATGTTGCCAAGCAGCTTAAGGTATTTTTTTTTAACCTCTAAAACATATCCATATAGCAGGGTTAGAAATCAAAGTGTTGAGCATGTAGCATATCGGGGTTCTAATTGAAAAAATGTCTGCTTGTGAATTTCACTTTTGCTTGATACTACAATTCCATATATAACTTCTGAGCATCCTCATACTTGATCATTTGTATGAAGATGACATAATTGCATAATCAGAAGGTTTATCACAATCCCTTTGCTTATGTCACTTAATGTGTAATTCAAGAGGAACTATATTTGATAAATTGTTGGGTGATTTGCAGGAGCAACAAATGGTTATGCCTGGGCATCGGGATTCCAATTTGCAGAAGGAGCTGAACCGCTACATACCAACTGCTGCTGCTTTTGGAGGAATGTGCATCGGTGCATTGACCGTGTTGGCAGATTTCATGGGTGCTATTGGTTCTGGAACTGGAATTCTCCTTGCAGTTACCATCATCTATCAGTATTTCGAGACATTTGAGAAGGAGAAAGCTAGTGAACTTGGTTTCTTTGGCTTTTAAGCCATATGTGTCAACTTTTCGTTAAGGTATAGTTGGCATATTCAGGCAATTAAGATTAATGACATGTACGTTTTGGATAGTCTTAATACAGAATAGAAGGTTCCGGAAGAGCTTACTTGATGTCTCTGGATTTAGAGTTGGAAGAACACTTTAAAGTAAATGTGCCTCGAGAATGTAATATGTAACTGTATGAATTGTAGTGCTTTCTGCATTTGGACTTGAGCTTGTAGTGTTTACCCAGTTTTGTCATTCCTTTATTCTACAACTTGCTTAATACTTTTCAGAGTTTTTATTAAAGCAGAAATTTTATTTCAGCAAAATTTGTCTTGAAATATGAGGTATTACGTTATGGCTCCTCTATGTTTTCGTTACCCAAACTGCCCTTAAATTACAATGATGTATGGTGTATCTGTGATTGCAGAAGCACTGAAATTTGATTTATTCTGCAATCAGAAAACACGTGAAGAAAGCAGAGCAGAACCATCTATGACTAGCTAAATCTTGACCGTTCACTCATAGTGATAATTTAACGCTTCGTTCGTGTCATGCTCGAAAGAAAATAGATCAAAGCTTGTACGTGGTAGAAGCAATGGATTTCTTTACCAATTATGATGTGCTCCAGCTACACTGTAGCTATGTTCCATTAGTTGACATATAGACAATATCATTATTTCTCAATGTGGTCAACTCATGAAACTTACGTGAGTAAATTTGTTAATGTGAAATATTCTTTTTATTTGTTTGAAAAACTTGCAAGTTACATGCACATCACAATCATTACATTTTCAATTATGGTGGTTGGTAATCCGTAATCCTCCCTTCTTGCATACCATTTTCCCCCTATTCCAAATAAGGGAGAAAGGTGGGACTGCTCTTTCATTTAAGCTTAAACATATGGATCTCCGATCAAAAAAAAAAAAAAAAACTTAAACATATGCATCTCAGGATGTTTCATGATTAATAACTACGGAATCTTCGAATGCAAAGTTGAAGATTATAGTAAACTGTCGAATGCATGCACCTTTGTTTTCCCAATTAAATCAATTATAATCAAATTGTTATATATAATAATACATAAAATGAAAAATCAATTTTGTAGATTTGGTTTGTTTATAGCTTGACGTAAAATCAACATGTATACCAACTCCTATTCCAAAATAGTACAGCAGAAGCTGAGTAATAGATTATTGTGGTATTATCATTGCAAATGTTGGTGCTAGGCTTGATTCTCAAGTTAAGGACTAATTGTAATCAATAATACATAACATGGTAGGGTAGTAGGCCCATCAATTGACTTGAATTATTATTTAACTCTATTAACCTTAAGGCTGCAGGGAAATACATCTATTAATTATGAGACTGTAAATCTTAGAATTAGAGATTGGATCAAGATAAACTTCTATCCGATTAACACTTCAAGACATGCAATTAAATGCACTATTGCCATGATCTTACGAGATTTTTCATGAGGATTATGTTGAATTAAGAATTGAATCTTTTGCTGGTTTTTGATATATAAGATCTTTTGATTATAAATATTTATATATAAATATATCACCCACATATATTCCACAATGCAGAGTCAATTCATTATTGGTATGATTGAAACAATTTAATATTGTCATTTTTATAATTAGACTGACTCGACTTCAGTTAAACTTGGCCAACAAAATGTAACTCGAGAAGCATGATATTTAATTATATGGAGTAATGATTAAGAAGCATTGAGTCTTAATTTATACAAAAGGAGGATGAAACAATCATATCTATTCATTGGTTCATGCTCCATGCCAGAGAATTTCAATAGTTGAGCTACTTTTTTCTTACACTCTCCTACGATAGAAAAAACTCTTGTTGTCTGCTTTATCAATGTCCACAAATACCACTATAGTACCACCACTACTTTTAGCAACATCATCAAACATAATTGTCGATTAACCATTTAATTTTATATTTAGATTAAACCCAAAGTAAACATTTGTGATATATAACTCAATTTTATTGACAAACTTAATAATATATATATTTCAGGATTGCAACTTACTAATAAATATAAAATTATTGCATATACGTAAGTACATTTACATTTTCGCGTGTAATTTTAACTATATATACAATTTCATTTGTATCCATTAGTAATTTGTATAAAAATATTGTACATATTAGTAATTTTCTCAATTTTATATATGCATCAGCAGAAAATTTGTATTTTAGCTCAATTTTCCCTTAAATTAAGTGCAATTTTATTTAACTGGGGTAATATATCGTACAATGAACCACCGATAGCTTTATGCTTATATATTACTACATGGTTAGCTTTTGAAATTTGAACCTTAAACGAGGGGTTTATCCAGTTATCCAACAATAAAGTTGCCAATTCAAATCCCAAGTGAACGTAGTGGAGTACTTGGTTCTTTTTGGTGTTACAACTTGCAACAATCATTTTTTCTTTTCTCAAGTGTTTCTTTATCAAATTTAATTCAACACAAAAGAAAATATAAAAATTTTCAATGTCTACGCTTCATATTATTTTTCCCAAATATGAGATATTAATTGTATGTAGAGAGAAAAGTCTGATATATGTGAGATGATTATGATAAATCTGTCAATTTAGTCGTTAATTTTCTGAATTAGACAACGTATTAGTGACTATGGACAGTAGAACGAAAGTAAATTAACTAACATATAGTATATGATATATGTGAATGTAATTAATTCTCTAAACATAATAAATATTACGTAAAATATAAATTACAATAGTAGTGCCTATATACAAAGTTCAGCTCCACATTTAATGAACACTAACTGTCAAAATATCACTTAATTATATGACAAAAACTCCTATGAGACGGTCTCATGCATGAGACGGTGTACAATTTAGCACAATCAATATTCACCTCTTCCAAAGTGTTAATGCGTCAATGCCCAACTTATGCACCGTTTCACCGTAAGACGGTCTCACTCAGAGACGGACACACTTTACCCTGGGGGCACGTGCCCCCATAAAAGTTTTTGTGATTCACTAATATTGTTTATATCATAGGAAATATTGTATAACGTGAGTGGAGGTTTGTTAAAGTGGTTCTAGAGTATAGTAATATTAGGGTGTTCATGGTGTGGTTTTGTAGTTTTTTTTTTAAATTCAAATTGTCTTGCTATGTGCGGTTCGGTTGATTACATAATTTCAAACCGCATTTTTTATATAAAAACGATCATGCGGTTTTGGGCGATTTTGATCGGTTATTTGCGGTTTGACGGTTTTAAAGGAACATAAATGATAGTAGAAGACATTAATGTCTATTTTAATTAGTGACAACACATTTGATTAAATAATGTTCTATAACATGATTTAAGTTGGAAAAGTATATATTGAAATGAAAATTGAAGTAAGAGGCACACTTGCATGAGACGGTATCACGGTGAGACGGGGCATAAGTTGGGTATTGACGCTTTAATACTTTGGAATGGATGAATGTGATTTGTGCTAAGTTATACACCGTCTCATACATGAGATCGTCTATGAGTTTTTGTCTTGAAGTAATATCTTTGAACACCATAACATGATTAATTTGTAGAGGTCCAACTCTTTGAAAAACATGTTGAAAGAGGTTGAAAATAATATAAATACAACATATGAGCTTCTTACCTATAAAAGCTAATAATACAAATTAGAAAAATCATGAAAATGATATATTACCTTGTGAACTTAGTTGAAGAATGACGGTTAGAGATATAGGATGACGGATTTAAATTATAATTGAAACTATGCGGTACAATTGGTGCGGTTTGCAACGAAAATTTTAAATTGAACCGGCTTTGCGGTGCGGTTTTGCTCCAAAAATTTAACCACGATTTATTGTAAAAATTTATTGATGGTCCCGAATGTTCATGGAAAACCCATGAGTGCGCGGAAGACTTTGTGTAATGCATATAAAACAGGGGTGAGGGCAAATTGATTCTAATTTTTCGCTTTTAAGAACATGTGTGTTGTTTTGCTTATAATCAAATGCATATGACAAGTAAGAACATAAAAGCAGTAAATAACACACAAGATTTTATAGTGGTTTCGGATTAAACCCGTCCTAAATCCACTCTTCCCTTAATACAGGGGCACCTACTTAACCGACTTAACCAACGGGACTTATCTCCCTCACGGGATTGCCTACCCTCCCTTTCGGGATTGCTAGATGTTCACCGAGTTCACACTCAAACGGGACTTATCTCCCTCTCGGGATTGCCTACCCTCCCTTTCGGGATTGCTAGATGTTTACCGAGTTCACACTCAACCGATCCCAGAAATCAGAAACTAGAATCCCTAGTCTGAAATCTTGCGGTAACAAACTTAACCTAACTTTTGGGTTTGGGTAAAGATTTGTTTGGTTTCCAACTAGGTTGAGATTTTTCCTTACATTTGTTTAGCCTTAATACTAAGGATGTGAAAATCTCTCTAAGCTTAGGATATAGAATTTGTGCTTAGATCTAGGGTAGAACACTTCTTGAATATATGCGTGTATTTCTATCTCTGTGTTCTATGGTGGAAATGCTACATGATTTGGCTCTGTGGATTCAATGGTGTTTTCCACGCATTTTACGCATTCTCCACACTTGATAATGAAGGAAGAACTTGTATTTATAGTGTGGATTTGAATGTTACCGTTGGAGAGAATCACATTCAAATCCATACTATTCTGTAGTTTTTTTTGCAGATTTTTAAGGCTTGCCGTCTTCCTCTCATTGGTCCACGTCAGCTGAATCTAACGGCTATATTCTTCAGGATCTTCTGAGTCTCGGGATCTTGATTCTATCCGAGCCTTGAGTTATCTGAGCATCCGAGCCTTGAGTTATCTCGAGCCTTGAGTTATCCGAACCTTGAGTTATCTAAACCTTCAAAGTTATCCGAGCCTTGAGTTATATGAACCTCCAGTTATCTGAGCCTTCGGTTTTCTTGATTCATAGACTTCTCTTGGCGGACCTTGTCGATCGGGCATCTTGACACTCGGGCTTACCGAAGTTCAGCTCTTACGAATCGAACATCGACCCTCAGTCACATTATTTCGAACTATCGATTTCTTCTTTTTCGATCAAATTGATCGATCGATCAACATATCTTCAGGATCATCTCAGGATAACATCAAGTCATCTGCATCAGGTTAGCATATCAGATTATCATATCTGATCTCAATCACGTCTGATCCCGATCAGTCTCATCTCGCTTTCTCTTCATATCTGATCTCGATCACGTCGATCTTGATCGATCTCTTTTGCTCATCTTCCGATCGCAACATTCTCTTACGATTTCTTTGGCTTTAGCTTTTCTTCACTTCGATTTTGCATCTCGATCTTAACTCCGGAACTCATCTTACTTTATATGATCTCGTCGGTCTAAATCTGCTGACCTCGTCGATCTCGATCATCTACATCTGATTTCGTGAGTTCCCCCTCAATTTGTTCTCTCGTTCCCCCTTAACTTGTTATCAGTAGATTAGCTTCAAAAACACAAGTTGATAATATTTTGGCATAATTCATCAAAACTAAAATATCCCAACATTTATCAATGGCAGTGCAATGCGGCTCGGTCGGGCGGTTCGGACGGTTTTGAGAATTTAATGATCACTCCTAAGTAATATGAACGAGGACTGTTGTTGAAACTGTTGCTGTACCAACTTTTACCATTTTTATTTTATTTTTCTTATTATACTTTTTCATATATATTTGTTCAAAATATATAAATTTAGGCTAAGTCTTGCATGTATACATTAAGCGTAGCGTTCACTCGTAGTGCATTTTAATATTATGCAATTTATTATATTGAAAGATGTAATTTATTTACATTGAATCATGTAAATATTAATATGAAAAAATAATTGCACGGTTCAATGTAAACAAATTGCATGTTTTTAAAAGGTACTATAAATGCACGATGGCCGATGCATCTAAATGCACATAAGACTCACTCATTATTTTATATTTTAATTTGCAGTAGTTGTAATGTTGTATCTTTATTTATATATTTTGTAAATCCAGCGCATTCTACTTCTCATAACCACAAATCAATTAATTAATTGTTTCTTCATTTTTAATTGCATTTTTAATATATTTTATATTTGAATTTGTGTCCCCGCTATGAAAAATTTATGGTTCCGTCACTGGTCTCACGCAAGTGTGCATCTAATTATATATATACATATACTTAACAAAGTTTAACATGATTTCAATTATCATTAATCCAGCAACTAATTATTATTCGAGAATGTTAAGATAACGGAAGCTTTATAGTTAGATATTAATTTATCTTGCATGTCAAACAGTTAGTTAGGGTATGTTCGTTTCGGGCTTATAGTGGACGTGGGAAATCCGGATTTTGAAGTCCTAGTACTTTAAAATCTTGATGAATAGTTAAGATGTATGTTTGTTATATGATTTTATAAGGTATGATGGTGGAAAAGATGACTGATGTGATATTATTATATTATTTTGAGTGTATTGAGAGAATAAAAAGTAGATGATGTGAATATATTGGAAGAATAAAATGTAAAGTAATAGTAAGTTATGAGGTAGAGTAGAATTAATAGGATTTCAAAATCCTTACTTAAAGTTTCAAAATAAATGAGGGCTTGAGATTGTAAAGTCCAAAGTCCGTCGGGATAATCGCGAAACGAAGATATCCTACGGTGTAAATGCAAGAATATAGACATACACTGAAATGGAAACCTTTTTTTTTTTCATAAAATAAATTAAATAATCTGCCTCTGATGTTTGTAACTTTGTTGGTGGAAAGAATTATATATGGACCAATTTTTGTCAAGAAAAGAAAAAGGTGTAAATGCTGGAACTACGTGACGTGTCACTTTCACAGATTGTCTCATCTACATGCATGCACTGTATAATGTTGGATCTCTTCTTCATGTATTTATTTGATTTCATTTAATATTCTTCTCCTTTTTCGCCTAAAATGTCCTTTTCTTTAAAAAATAACAACTTCTTTTTATGCATGCATTATTAACAGTTTGGGGGCAAATCAAATTATTAGTTACTGATAGCGATGTTTGATTTATTTATTTTTTTGCTATTGTTTTAAAAAATTATAGTCGATCCATTGATATATAAAATGAGATAATCAAAATTTCAGTTTTGATCTTTTTATCTCTCTATTTGGTTTCTTTGTTTACAACTTTTTTCAGTTTAATTGTCCCTAAACATCTTTTATTAGTAATAGAACAAATCAAACATCGATTAATTGTCTCGTGGATTATATTTATGGGTCGGGCTGACCCACAAATAATATCATACTATAACATGAGAAAAAAAATCATGCTTCTTTTAAAATCATCTTTTTTTGTGCAGAGGAAATTATTATGCGTTTTATTTGGGACAAACTCTTTTTTTTTTCCTTTTTTCAATATGCATTTCTTTTTTTTTATCCTTTAACTTTTTTCACACACACCCTTTTTTTTACAATTCTACCACCTTCTTAATCCCACCCCTATCTCATCTTTATCGTATTCCATCATTTAATTATATACCATCCAAACATGATCTTGAACCCTAGATCCTGAATCATGAACCCGAACTCTGAACCATTTAAGACCGGGTTAGGTTCGGTCCGGGCTGGGTTCGGGTTGGGTCGATTCGGGTTGGACCAGATCTGGTTGGGTCCAGGTTTTGTTTGAATGTTGGAAATTATGGTGGAATTGAAATGTGATTAAGGGATGAGATGAGATTAAGAGAGAAGAGTAGAATAGTAAAAAAAAAACAAAAGCACAATTGTGAGTTAAAAAAGTCTTAAAATAAAAAAAAGATATGCAAATTCAAAATGAACATTTTTGCCTATTTTCTCGTTTTATTTTTTTGAAAGCTAGTAGTTGTATTATATTTGGATCGTATACATAATACAATTGACAAATAAGATTTAGTTGTTGCCAGTTTGGAATGTGAGAATGACAGGGAGTTGGATTCCTCAACTTTCTTTCAATTATTCTTCTTTATTCTTAAGTATATACAATGATGAAAAAATCACGATATATCAACATATATCGCATTTTTGGACTATGCGATATGAATATCGGGTGTAAATTTTTTCTTACCGTGAACAGTGCAAATATCGCGAAATATCGTAAAATATCGCGAAAAAATTGGGAAATATAGCGATATTATTACAGTTTTTTATTTTTTTTATAAATTTAATTGCACCATGGGTATGGACACTGATCATAGTGATATGTCTCAAGATTCATATGCTTATGAGTTCTGACACATATGCGAGTTCATAATTTGATTGAAATACTCAAAATGTTTTTCATCGCCCACCTCCTAAAATGTGTTATGAAGGTCAAAATGCGTATCAACAAAATACTTGGGTCATAACACAATATTCAATTCATGGTGAAGCAGTTGGAAGAGAGAAAAATATATAAATGACATGTGCATAATTATATCCATAAGTACTTTAATGTGATGAGTTGGTATAGGTGAAAGTGAAACGGTGAGAAATATTAAGTGTAATAATTTATTTTTTTCTCTCTCTAAAAACTCATATGTTTTCTCTCTTATAGAAGTACACCACCCACTAATTCAGAAACCACCGCCCCACCCCGCGTCGCCGCGGCGTCTACCCTCCCCCTCCCCCCAAATCGCGGCGGCCTCCACCCAGCCTACCTCCGTAGCGGCGGCGGCCCCCTCCCCCCTCCGCAGCAGCCTACCTCCGTTCCCCAACTCCGGCGACGCGGCCTCGACGGCCAACATCCCCAAGTCGACGATCTGTACCGTGGGTTCATCTCAAGAAGTTTCAGGCTTTTCCCGACTTTTGTCACCGTTTGAAATTAAACAATAATCCACCACTCTGCTCCTGTTGAGGTCTCCCTCCACCGCCGTGCGGATCTCCCTGCCTCCTCCATGCGGATTTCTTCCTCCTTTGTGAGATCTCCTCTGCCGCCGCCGTGCGGATTATCCTGTCGTCGCCGTGCGGTTCTTCCTGCCGCCTGGGTTTTTTAGGGTCTTGAAATTGATGAAATTGAATTTTCTATCGTTTCTTCTCGAAAGGTCTGAAGAATAACATCAATTGAGAAACAACACTGTGACAATCAACTTCAGCTGCCACAATTGAACTAAAATACTCTCACCACACTCTCTCTTTTTTGAAAAATAGGGGTAGGGCTTGTGGCTTGAGTTTCTTGCGCCGCTTTGTGCGTCTTCCCCCAGACCTTCTCTTATCTTTGTATAAGATTTGTGTCTTTTTCTCCAAAATTTCCACCCCAATTTCCCCTTTCTGTACTAATTATTCCCCTTTTTGTCATATCCTATTTTGAATCGAAATCTGCATCTTTGAGTAGACATTGTGAAGCAGGAGAGAGTTCTTCCCTTCCTCCCCCTTTTCAGCGTTATTTATACGCTCCCTTCCTTCCTCCCAAGGTTTTCCTCGGTGAGAACGTTGCCGGGCTGTGCAACTTTTGTCCCGTTGACCGCCGGTCTCGAACCTCTGCACATTTGGTTGCATCCTTGTTACGATTTCTTGTCGGCGGTGGTTGGCGAGGTCCAACCCCGCCGAGCACCATGAGTTGCATAGATTGGAACGCGCGTGGGCTCGGGGGCAATCGTGCACTCCGGAATCTCCAACGTCTTGTTCAAGATCATACCCCCGATATTCTATTTATTTCCGAGTCTAAGGTGTCCAATCTTGTAGCCACTAGATGGCGTGTGCTTTTGAATTATGTTGGGTGTTTTTGTGTGGAAGCCACTGGTAGTAGTGGTGGATTGCTCTTGTTTTGGTCTAGTAATATTAATGTTTCGGTGTTGTCGTACTCTAAGGGCCACATTGACTGTTACATCTCGGATAACAACAAAAATTGGTACTTCACGGGTTTCTATGGAAACCCTATTCATCATAGAAGACACCTATCATGGGAGCTTCTTAGAAAAATCGCAAAAAGTCACAATGATGAGTCGTTGGGCTGGCTCATCGGAGGGGACTTCAACGAGATTTTTTATGAATTTGAGAAGAAAGGAGGCGCTCCCAGATCTCTTTCGCAGATGAATAATTTCTGTTCGGCTGCTGATGATATTTTTCTTCACGATCTAGATGCTAAGGGTCCAAAATACACTTGGATTAATAGAAGGAAATGGAGGGACTGCATTTGGGTCAAATTGGATCGTTTTCTCGCTAATCTAATCTGGAGAGGGATGTTTCCAAATACTGAAATCAGAAATCTGGATTTTTACGGCTCTGATCACTGCTCAATCATTATTTCTTACATGCAGATCTCCGAACCCCAGCCATTCAGACGTAAAAAAATTCTCACCTTTGAAAATAAGTGGTTGATGGAAGAGGACTATAAAGAGACTCTCAAAGATGCATGGTCCAATAGCAGGGTTTGTGCTGGTCTTCAAGATAAGTTGAAAAGCACTGCTAGTCAGCTTCATAATTGGGCCATTTCCTCTAACATCAACATGCTCAAGAAAAGAATTGAAAATACAAGAAATGAGCTCAATAAGCTACTCAATTCGGAAGATGAATCAAGTTTTACTCAAACCTCCAGTGAACTTGAGTCCCATCTGGAAAAATTGCTTTATCAGTAAGAGCTACATTGGCACCAGAGGTCTAGAAACAACTGGTTGGCGTTCGGTGACAAAAATACCTCATTTTTTCACAACTCGGCTTCTGAACGTCGCTCCAAAAATAAAATCATGAAGCTTAAAGACGGTTCGGGTCTCACCTTTTCTTCCCCGACCGAAATGAAGCATATTATCACATATTATTTCTCTAATTTGTTCACCTCCAGTAATCCTTCTCATGAGAATATTGATGAAATCATCAATCATGTTTCTCCTAATGTCTCCGATGAGATGAATCAAGATTTGTGCAGACCCTTCACCAAAGATGAAGTGAGAAAAGCTCTTTTTGATATGAGTCCCTCAAAAGCTCCTGGCCCCGGTGGTTTTACGGTCCTCTTCTACCAAAATGCCTGGGATATTATCGGTGATGAAGTCACAAAAGCTGTTTTGAATTTTCTCAACAACGGGGACAACTTGGCCTTTCAAAACTCTACTATCATATCCCTAATTCCAAAAGTCAAGGACCCTGTTATGGCTAGTGATTATAGACCGACCAGCCTTTGTAATGTTTGCTATAAAATTGCTGCTCGTGCTATCACCAACAGGCTCAGAGGGATGCTGGAAAAAGTCATTACCCTTATTCAGAGTGCCTTTATTCCGGGTCGTCTCATCACTGATAATGTGCTCACTGGTTTTGAATGTATGCATTGGCTTCGACACTCCAAGAACAAAACTGGTTATGCGGCCCTCAAGCTCGATATGAGCAAAGCTTATGATCGTGTTGAGTGGAGCTATCTTAGAGCAATTATGAGCAAGATGGGTTTTGACTCCCGTTGGACTAATCTTATCATGCGATGTGTTTCCTCCGTCCCTTACTCCTTCAAAGTCAATGGTAGCATTGTGGGACACATCAAGCCCTCGAGAGGCCTTCGTCAAGGGGATCCTCTTTCCCCTTTCCTCTTTGTCATTTGCTCTCAAGGGCTCTCCTCTATCCTGACCTCGTATTCGAATGAGAGGAAAATTGTTGGTGTTCAAGTTGCAAGAGGCAGTCCCATTATTTCTCACCTCTTCTTCGCCGATGATAGCCTTATCTTTTTCAAGAACACTGAGGAGGTTTGTGAGAACGTCAAAAGATGCCTCCATTCTTATGAAAAAGCTTCCGGCCAGCTTATCAACTATGACAAGTCTGCCATTACCTTCAGTGATAAGACTCCTCATTCTGGCATTCAAACATCTAAAGATATCCTTAACATCAGAATCTGTTAGGGTCACGAAATCTATCTTGGTCTCCCCACCTTTACCATTAAAAGCAAGAGACTTCAGTTTGGATACATTCGCGATAGAGTGGCTAAGAAATTAGACAGTTGGAAAAATAAATTCTTTTCGGACGGGGGCAGAGAGGTTCTCATCAAAGCTATTATTCAAGCCGTTCCGACTTATGCGATGTCTTGCTTTAGAATTCCTACTTCTATTTGCGGTGAAATAGAGAGCATGTGTGCTAAATTCTGGTGGGGTGCGAGACCGAATGAACGAAAAGTCCATTGGAAAGATTAGAAATCTCTTACTAAGCCCAAAGACGAGGGGGGCATGGGCTTCAGAGATCTGGTCAATTTCAATAAAGCCCTCCTGGCCAAACAAATTTGGAGAATCATTTCCAATCCAGACTCTCTTGTGGCAAAAGTCTTCAAGGCCCGATATTTCAAACACACCGATATCATGGAAGCTTCTATTGGCTCTAACCCCTCGTATACATGGAGATCCCTATGTTAGTGCAAAGACGTTCTTAACGCTGGACTCCTGTGGAAAGTGGGATCGGGGAAAAATATCAGAGCTCGTAAGGACGCTTGGATTCCCGGTCTGGCCAGTGGGCGTATCTCTTCCAGTGTTTCCTATGATAGTAACAACCAAATTGACAAATTCATTCTGCCCTCAAAGCAGTGGGATGCCCAAAAACTTCAAGAAGTGTTTCTTCCTTTCGAGGTCGAAGCCATTAAGAGGGTCCCAATCTCTCGGAGCTCTTCGATTGATTCCAGGTTCTGGAAGTTTGAGAAAAAGGGGCTCTATTCTGTTAAATCTGGGTATAAATTCGGATGCCGGATGGGTCCTTCTGAAGATGGTCTTACTAGTGGCCCCTCTTCTAACCATTTCTCCCGGTGGTGGAAGAAAATTTGGAAACTTAACATTCCTCCGAAAGTTAAAATCTTTGTTTGGAAAATTTCTCATGACATCATCCCTACCGAGGCTAATCTTTATGCCCATCACGTTCCTGTCGACTCCAGGTGCGCTCTTTGTGGTTTTCATTGGCCTGATACTAAACATGCTCTTTTCTTTTGTCAGGTTTCCAAACAAGCGTGGAAAAATACGAACTGATGGCCTTTTCTTAAGAATACCGTATTTGTCCCCATTCCTGATCTTCTTGTAGGCATTGCGGAGGCCTCAATTGGTGAGGATTTGGAAGAATTCTGTCTCATGTCGTGGGGGATTTGGAAAGAGCGGTGCAACCTTCTCCATGAAAAAACTCAAAAGAACAAGTCCAGGGATGCCGCTAAAATTATCAATCCTGAATGGACTAGAGCTCACCTTGTTAACTATCGTGAGGCCAGAAATCGCCTGATCTTCCAACCCCCACGCACGGTTTCCAGTTCCAACAGGGCCGGCCAGGATTCCAACTTCTCTCTCCCCTTTATCCTGGTGGATGCTGCCTTTAATGATGAAAAATTTGAGTTCGGAGTAGGTTTCGCTGCCTTTAATCACTCTGGTAATATCATTGCAGCGGGTTGTCATCGTATTAACCCCCCAGGCTCGGTGTTGACCGCTGAACTCCATGCCATTGACGAGGGAGTTTTTCTGGGCTGCAAGCTTCACCTTTCCGGTTTCAACCTCCTCTCGGACTCGAAAGATGCTATTAACGCGGTGCGGGGAAGCTCTCAATACCTGGGACCGGAAGGTGACATCATCCATGATCTTTGCCTTAGATTTCAAGACCCTAAAGTGAAAGAGATCTCTCATGTTCATCGCCAACTTAACACGATAGCCCACAATCTGGCGAAAATTGGCTCACATTCTACCCACCCTCAAGATTGGGTTGGGGAAGATATTCCGTCCTGGATCTCGACCAGCTCTTGATTGTCCTTCTTGAGCTGGTGTTCTTCCCTAAAAAAAAATGTGATGACTTGGTACTAGTATTGTTTGAATAAAGATGACATGCCATCTTCTATTTTTGAACCTCATAGATCATCATTTTGGTACTAGTTATATTTTATCATGTAATTTTAGTCATTTTGTATTGTATCATGTATTGTATTGTCAACTGTTTTTTTATGGACAGTGTTTATATAGTTTATTGCTAATATTTTTTATTTAAACATGTCATTTTATTGTGATTTTAAATGAAATGTATGCATTATTGTGTGTAATAATAACCTGTAAAATTTCATGTCAAAATTTCAATTTTTTAACATAATTTCCGTCATTTTTTAAAAATTTTTGCGATATCGATACATCCATCGATATATTCGTAAAATTAAGGTTACGATATTACTTGTGATAGCAATATTTTTATCCTTGAGTATATGTATAAATGATCCGTTATTCATCTATTTCCAATCATTATTGTCTTTTTTTTACAGGAAAATAAATATAGATTAAATACTCTCTTCACTCAATAAATAAACAAAGAAATAATAATTTATTCAGAATTATATAATATAGTATAATATAATATAAAGCTTCATGAGGAGCCTTCATCTTCCATTGGGGCACCACCATAAGTTACATACCTTAATCATTTTCACTCGATTGCTATGTACGTATATGTGAAGAATAATTTAAAAAAAAATCGGTATAACATACTCCTTATATTGGATCTACTCTTCAGATAAAACCCACAAAACTAAATTAGTTTTGTATGGCCAAGAATAAAAGTTGATTTATAATAGAAAAGTAGTACTGTAGTAATGTTGTGTAAGCACCAAATAAAAATAAATAATTTTTTTTATCTTTTAAAAAGTACCCAATAAACATTCACATCACATCACATCACATCACATCACATAAAAATTATAAAAAATCTTAACACGAGTGCGGATGCATGGTTTAAGATAAGCAACACTTCACCGTCAAACAAGGAGTACGTTGGTATTTGCGAGTTATTGTGCTTTTAAAAAATTAATTTACGTGAGAATAAATTAAAAAAATTGAAAGTATAATAGTGAGAATAAAGTCAGTCAAATTAATTAAAAACTTTAAAAATTGAAAGTATACACTAAATTTTGGATTAAAAATATTTTTTTTAGTAAACCATTTATGAGTACTTTTCAATTTCATTTTTCAAAAAATAAAATAAAATGTAGAATACATTTAAAAGAAGACAAAACTCGTATGAAATGAGAATACAAACTAACACAAATCATCGTTCATTACTTTTAAAATGTTAAAACGTGATGCCTAAATAATTATTCATCTCACTCAAGTGTGTATCTATTTAATAAAGCTAAATTTTATATGCATTAAGTGCATTAATGTATTTTAAAATAATATAATTTATTTATATTGAACTATACAATTATTAATATTAAAAATAAGTTGACATATTTTAATATAATTAAAAATAATAATCATCCTCGCGCATGCACAAAAATTGGTGTAAAATAAAATCCATGTAATTATTCTTTATTATTTCCCGCCATCAATCTTTCTTCATTCCCCTAAACCTCTGCTTTAAACCACCTCCCCTGCTTTTGTTCTTCTCTCATCATCCCCATCTTTATCTTCTTCTTTTCCCCAACCCCACTTTCTAAAACCCATTTCATTCTTTTCTCAATTCATTTTCATGAAATAATCAACAAAAATCCCAACAAATTTCAATGGATTCAACCAGGCCCAAAACCAGCAGACTAGCCAAAACATTCCAAAAAGTAATTAGTCTCAAAACCTCCTCAAAAACCCGCTCCAACAACCCCGGATTCTGCCTCTTAATTCCACAGGAAAAGCTCAGGTGCTGCGAGAGTCGTCAATTCGAGAAAGAAGATGCAGACGAAGCCAAAGAGGAGTACAAGAATCGGGCTGCAATGGAGGCATTTGTCGCCAAGCTTTTCGCCACACTTTCAGCTGTGAAAGCAGCTTATGCCGAGCTTCAAATGGCGCAGTTTCCGTACAGCAGCGAGGCCATACAATCTGCAGATCAGGCCGTTGTTGACGAATTAAAAGCACTTTCGGAGCTTAAATACAGCTATTTGAAGAATCAGATTGATTCCTCGCCGCCACATGTGACGCTAATGCTGGCCGAGATTCAGGAGCAGCAGTCTCTGATGAAGACTTACGAAATCACGATGAAGAAAATGCAGGCTGAAATTGAGAATAAGGAGTCTCGAATCGCTGGTTTGAAGCAACAATTGCAGGAAATCGTTCAGAATAATAAAACCCTAGAAAGGAAGCTGAATGCGAGTGGATCTTTCTCGATTCTGGATAATGTTCGATTTTCAGATGTGAATCCGAAGGATTTTATCCTTGTTTTGCAGTACGCGTTGAGATCTGTGAGAAATTTTGTGAAATTTATGATTCGAGAGATGGAATCGGCGAATTGGGATATTGAAGCTGCTGCAAATTCGATACATTCTGATATCGAGTTCAGTAAGAGGGATCATAGGGCTTTTGCTTTTGAATCGTTTGTTTGCAGGGAAATCTTCGACGGTTTCAACGATCCAGGATTTTCGATTCAAAATCAAAATCACGATCAGCCGTTTGCGAGCGGCGAGATTCATCAGCGCCGTGTTTTTTATTTTGAGCAGTTTAAGAAATTGAGATCCGCGAGTGCGATTCACTTTCTCAAGCAAAACCCTAATTCCCAATTTGGGAAATTCCTGAAATCGAAGTACCTCCATATGGTGCACCCGAAGATGGAGTTCTCATTTTCCGGGAATTTGAACCAGAGAAAAACGGTGAATTCCGGCGAATCGCCGGAAACGGAATTCTTCAAGGCGTTCGCCGAGATGGGAAGGAGAATTTGGCTTTTACATTGTTTGGCATTTTCGTTCGATCATGAAGTGAGTATATTTCAAGTGAAACAGAGTTCCATGTTTTCCGAAGTGTACATGGAAAGCGTCACGGAGGACATATTCGCCGCCGCAGACGGCGGACCTCGGGTGGCGTTCACGGTGGTGCCGGGGTTCAAAGTCGGTCAGACGGTGGTGCAGAGCCAGGTGTATCTATACCCACCCAGTTCTCCGTCCAAAAGATAATTCATACCACGAGTTTGTGTCTCACGCGCCGCCGTTAAACCAGGGGGGGCTCACAAATCTTGAAATTGGATTCTCTTTGCAGGATTATGATGTGACAGATAAAAGTAAAAACGGTGGTGTGAGGACCCCTTTTCAGGCAATTTTTAAACTGTAGTCCCTCGAAAGCACAACATAGGCGGTGGATCGAGCGCGTGCGGCGACGCGTGGGAATTTAAACAGCACAATAAATTTGTATTATATGGTCTCGCAAAAAAAATCCAAGTTCCAAGAGCAGTAGAATGGAGCATTAAAGAGGAAATTAGGGCCCCCATCTGAACTGGTTTTGGAGCATTAATTTTGTCTGGTGGGGTATGGTGGTGGTGGTGGTGGAAGGGCGGTGGAGAAAGGCGGTCAGACGGTGGGGACAATGGGCTTCTGTCTTTGTTCTTTTGCTGCATAAAAAGTAGAGGATGTGGGCCTATTGTCCGGAAAAGGGATCATGATAATTTGTAGTGCTCTTTACATATTTTTTTTTGTATAATGTATACAGAGGAAAGACCCATCAAAGCCTACAAGTTGTATTAAATAATTAATGTATGTATATAGTATATTATTGAAATTATAAGTATGAATAGTCTCCAGTTGAATCAGATTATGTATTCTTTATTTATAGGATTTGATTTATTTTAATGCTGTTAGAATTATATTAAATTATTTGAGTTGATCATTTGAAGTCCATGTGACTTTTTAATAATTGAGCCGGTAATTATAATTATTTGAGGTTTGGAGTAAAAATCGATCACTAAAAATGTATCAAGTGGATTAGATTAATATAGTAACAATGGAGAAATATCGAATATAATTAAGCTGCTTTGAGCTCCTTTTGTCCTTTTTTCTTTTTTAAAGTTCATTGCTTGGTTAATTTAAGTCTCTGCTTTGTAGTATTGATAATCAAACAAATTTGACAAAAAATTGTATAGACCTGATTTTATGCTATGAACTCGGTTATTTAAGTATCACTGTTAAATACAAAAATTCTTATTGGTATGTATAAAAACTATCAATATTATGTACAAAAATAATCATTGTGTAAAAAATGTTTTATATTTATAAACAGTAAAAGTTTTTGTGCATAACAGTGATAATTTTTACACATAACAGTGATAGAGTTCATGTATGAACCTAATTCACATGAGTGTTACTCAACAAATTATGGGGAATACGACTGAAACACCACTTAATCGCATAATAAGAAAAAAATTACTGTAATGGAAAAAAGACCAAATGACTAATTATTCCTTGTCGTCATTTGGGTAAGACAAAAGGGCCTCCGTTACAATGGATGGCATAATTAAAGACTCCCACTATTAAGCCCCTTATTGGTAAAAGGTAGGCCGGCCTGGTAGATTGAGTTGGGCCAGTAAAACAATTACAATCAATATTGGGCCACAATGCCCGTTTGAAAATGCAACCAAGAATGTCATGATGCTTTTAAAAATGGAATACGCTTTTTTTCAAGAAAAGAAATGGAATAAGCTAAACCTTTGCTTGTTTTTTTGTTTTTTTTTTAATCAATGAAATTGTGGGAATTGTTTTTCCAAATCAAATCGCGCATCGTATGATACAAAGATGATTTATGTTTGGATTTGTGTCACGCCTAGGGTGGATCGGTACTATATCGAAATTTTTGGTACGTCAATATTACATATCGATACCGTATCGATATTTCGGTATATTTCGAAATATCGAAATATTTTCGGTATATTGGAAATATTTTCGGTATATCAGACATTTTTTCGGTATACCGAATACCAAAATTTTCTATATTTTAATCATACCGTTATCGTATCGAAATTTTCAATACGGTATCATACCGTACCGAAAATTTCGATAAAATCAATATTTTTTGGTACGTTAAGTGTGGTATATCGGTATTTTCGGTATTTCCTCCACCCCTAGTCATGCCTCGTCACACAACACGTCCCAACACCATTGTTTTTAATTAATGGAGCGGTCTAACGTGGTGAATCTTTTGATCTAACTATTTATAACTACTAAATTTGTACTATGTTTAGCGTTGATTTATGCATGTTATGACCCTTGTGAAGTAATTAGCCAACATCTCATACTAATTAGTAATAGAATCCAAACTTTATGCTTAGGTTTTAAGAAACGAGTACTCTAAATGCCAATGGAATAACGTAAAGAAAAACTACCTAACTTGTGGCAATTAATATTTTGAATTCAAGGACAGAGAAAAATGTTGAGAACGTGTTCCATTCAATTCTCATTATGTACATTAATTCCATGAGAAACAAATTTTGTCTGTTTCTATCATTTTCTACGGAAAACACATTAAATTTTTAGCATATCTACACAACAAAGTCAAAGAAACTGGTGTCGGAAATGCGATTTGGGACAAAATGCGATGATTACTTTATCCTTAAGGATTCAACTTTTTACTCTAGGCACGTGCATGGTATTCTTCAGAGAACGATCGATGTATATATGAGACGTGGTAGCACGTGAGGTCGAGCTTCTCCTTTTCAATTTTGTTGAAAATTGCATTTGCTTTTCACATACATAGAGAGAGTTGCCTAATTAGATGCTTGCTCATTGATTTTATAGAAAGTAAATTCTCAAATATGCACACGCTGAAATTGATAATGCTGGTTCTACTACCAAAGATCAAGATTTTTTTAGTAAGAATCATATAAATCAGGTTTATACCTCAACTTATCACTATTATGTAAAAAAATTATCACTGTTTAAAAAATACTTTATTTTAGAGTGAGTCTCATGGCACTCAGGTGCACCGTGCACTCATAGTGCATTTTAGAAGCATGCAACTATACAAAACAGAAACGTGCAACTATTCCAAACAGAAGCATGGAATTATGTTCTCATATTAACAGTTGCATTTTTCTGTGTAAATAAGTCACACTTTTCAGCATAACAAATTGCACGCTTCTAAAATGCACTATGAGTGCACGGTGCACTCGGATACAAGACCTAACCTATTTTTCTTCTACATAACCATGCATCTAATAATCTCAATTTATATATAATAAAAAAAAGGAAGAAAGGATGCCTAAAAAGGTAGCGGTTGGTGGAGCTAGCCTTGGTGTTGGTTTGAAGCAGGCAACACAATGTTAGCTGCCGATTGTACGTATTTAATTGCGTTCATTGATTCAACAATTAATAATTGAACTCATTTTCATGCATTATATATATTCATCGTACTTGACTTTATCTACGGTCCAAATTTGGAAAGCAGACAAAGATATAGTATAACTTGTATAAGTCATACTACTACAACATAGATCAATCTAATTCTATTAATTTATGATCAATAGACCCACTGTCGACCCACATCTTATATAAAATCAAGTTTAGTTAATTATATCTTCCGATACATTTCTTGTTGTTACGTTATTGTATAAATTACAATATCATACAAACAGTTCATATATAAATCTGAGATGTTTCTAAGTGTAAACAACCCACGTTACATGAGTTGAAATTAGTCTATAACTACGTACTACTACTAGGCTATATATCTCAATTAATTAATTTATCAAATATATTTATAAATAGAGAAGTGCATATGTTTCTACTTCATAAGTCAAAGATGTTAAAGGCGTGAAAGAATTAGAGTATATATGTTACCTAACATGTACGACATGCCTCCATCATCTGCACGTCCAAGGTCCACTTGCAATGCATCAAAAACTTTACAAAAACACCATTATTTTTTACTTTTTATATATAAAAATTTAGTTTGATTACAGTATGGGAATGGGATCATTGTTTCGGTATCACTGTCTCGCAACCCTACGCTTCAGGTTTTTCAATGGCGGCATCATCCTCTTCCACCATCGATCCATTCCCTGTCAATACCATGCTCTCAATGGTACCGATCAAACTTGAACCCTCTACTTACTTGATGTGGTATCGTCAAGTCATTCATATGGCCGAGTGCTTCGACCTAATGGGATTTCTTGATGGATCAGTCGTGGCCCCATCCCCTACAATCACGATTGATGGCGCCCATCAACCAAATCCGGCGTTTCTTGCGTGGCGTATGAAAGACAAGAAATTACTCAGCGTCGTCTTCACGTCGCTCACTCCGGATGCGGCATCGGAGGTTCTGGATTGTCAAACCTCTCATTCGGCTTGGTCGACGCTGCTGGCGGCGTTCTCCGACTCATTCACTTCTCACACCCATCAGCTACGTGAGGAGTTGCTTTCTCTTCGGAAGGGTGATCTCTCGGTGGATGACTATGGCCGGAAATTTAAGAACTTGTGTGATCAACTTTCGGCAATTGGTCGCCCTATTGATGAAACTGATAAGAGCCATTGGTTCTTACGAGGGTTAGGCATTCAATTTGCTTCGTTTGCTGACACTCGAATGACGCTAACCACATTGCCTGTGTTTCGTACCTTGCTTCATCAAGCTCGTCAGTTTGAGATGATGTTGCGTGCTATGGAAGGTGGTTCTCCATCTTCGGCGGCGTTCACGGCTTCAAACCCGCAATGGTCGTCAGCGGTGGTGGCCGTTCCTCGGTGGACAAGGTCGACCTAAGGGCGACTCGGTTTCTCTTGAACAATCGGGGGTTCAACAACAGGGCGAAATTTTCAAAGACTCTAACAATCGTCCATGATCTCTCTGGGTTTAAGTGGTAATTCGGGTAGCAAACCGGGTGTCGGGGTGGAAACGAGGGTCGTCGTATCTATACTCCTCGTTGTCGATATCGGCGGTGAACATTATGCGAATAAATGCCCTCAATTTATTGATGCTCGGAATGCTGCTTCTTCTGCCAATCTTGCTCAGGCCTTTAATCACTCATGTCAGATTTCTGATTCCACTCCTGATTGGTATTTGGACTCTGGTGCTTGGCGATATGAATAATCGGACATCTGCTCTTGAATCCTTCCAGACCTTACACTTTGCCATTACATTATTGTTGGTAATGGTTACTGCTTTAAATATTTAGCATATTAGCCTTCTAAATTATCCGGGGATGTTAAATTGTTGGATGTATTGGTTGTGCCACATATTACTAAGAACTTATTGTCTATTTCTAAGTTGACTGCTGATTACCCTGTTGACGTTGTGTTCTCTGATAAGTTCTTTGTCATTTAGAACCGGGTGACAAAGAAAATTATGGCTCAGGGAAGGGTTGATAAAGGTTTATATTTGCTTGATCGGGGTGTCCGGTTTAGTTTCTAACAATTAGGAATAAAGACTTGAAGGCGATTTTGATTTATGGCATCTTCGTTTGGGGCATGTCCCGTTTACTATTATTTCTTTATTGCAAAAGATAGGCCAATTATCTATTACTTCTCTATTACCGACTCCTACACTTTGTTCCTCTTGTCAGTTGGCTAAGAGCAAACGTGTACCTTTTTTTGTTGAATGAAAAAAAAGCGTCTTGATCAAGATGCCTTGACTTAGTCCATTGTGATCTGTGGGGCCCGACCCGAGTTATTTCGTCTGATGGGTTTAAATATTATGTCACTTTTGTGGATGATCATTCTCGTTTCTCTTAGATTTATCCCCGTCTTCTAAGTCCGAATTTTATGATATTTTGGTGAAATTTCATGCTTTTATGCACTTTTCGCCTTTTTCGGAAAAATCAAGGTTTTCCAAAGTGATGGTGGCACAGAATTTGTGAATTCTAGAGTCCGTGAATTTATGTCACTACATGGCATTCTTCATCGTCTCTCGTGTCCATACACTCTCCGGCCAGAATGGGCGGGCGTAACGCAAAGATAGACATATTTAAAAATGGTCTTTCTATGTTATTTCATTCACATGCTCGCATATCATTGTGGTTTGATGCTTTTGCCCTTTGCAGTTTATGTTATTAATCGTGCGCCCTCATCATCTTATCTAACAAGTCTCCCTTTGAGCTTCTTTTTGGATCAATTCCAAACTATGCCAATTTTAAACCGTTCGGTTGTCGAGTTTATCCATTTTTGAGGACTATCTTTGAACACAAGTTGGCACCCAAAAATCGACCTTGCATCTTTCTTGGGTACAATAGCACACATAAGGGATTTTAGTTGCCTCGATCCAATACTTCTCGGGTCTTTTTATTCGGGCATGCTCAATTTGATGAACTATATTTTCCTTTCTCTGAGAACTCGTCTGCAACACCGATGTCCAATTTGGATTTCTCAAGTTTTTTGGATGGTACTATCATCGTGCCCATGCCTCTGCCGCCATCCATCCGTCCCGTGTCATCGCCGCCTGTTTCTCGTCCTCACATCATTCCTTTGGACGATGAGGAACGACTCATCGCATCTGGCACCTCCGGCACCGCCGCCCGCCCAAATTTTCCACCCCGCGTTGGCACCACTAGCGATTTGGCCCCGAACCGCTCTGTTGCGGTCCCGATCCACCAGTCCCGGTCGCGGGGCCCGTCCATCCTATGGTGACGTGCGTGCCCGTCTTGGGGTGTTCAAGCCTCGTTACGGTTGATCTTTCTTTCCTTTGCGCTTTTATCCTCTCGATTGCTAGCTCTCGAACTGGGGTTTCAAATCCGTTGCCAAATCTCGGAATGGTTATGCGCTATGCAGAAGAGATCGATGTTCTCACGTCGAAAATAATACGTGGGATCTTGTACCTTGTCCTTCACGTCTTAATATTGTTGGTTCAAAGTGGGTTTTTCGGACCAAGTTTTATTTCGATGGTATTATTGAGCGTCATAGAGCTCGCCTCGTGGCCGGGGGTTCACTCGGGTTCCCGGGGCTGATTTTTCATCATACATTCACCCGATCGTCAAGTCTCGCTCTTTGTTCGAGTTATTCTTGCTCTTCTTTGTGCAATCTCGATTAGTCGTTGCATCGGTTAGATGTCAAGAATGCATTTCTCAATGGATTTCTTGACAAACAAACCGGTTTTCATGGCTCAACCTCCGGATTTGTTGATCCACGCTTTCTCGATCATGTTTGTCGCCTAAAAAAGCGTTGTATGGTGCGAAACAAGCCCCTCTTGCTTGGTTTCAACAATTTAGTACATATCTCTTGACTTGGGATTTGGCGGTCGATCGACTCATCTTTGTTCTATCTCGTTCGAGGTACTTCTTCTTCTCTATCTACTTTATCGTAGATGATATAATTATCACGAGAAATGATGGTGACATGCTCAAGACATTCATTGCAGACGCGACGCGTAAGAATTTGCTATTAAGGATTTGGGGCGTCTTAACTATTTCCTTGGTCTTGAGGTCTCGTACACTTCCGGATGGTCTTTTTTGTTGGTCGGGCCAAATATCTTCTTGACATTTTGGAACGGGCAAAACTATTGGATTCCAAACCGGTTTCCACCCCTTGCTCATTGGAGAGGTTTTGGTAAGTGATGGCCCACCGTTCCACGATCCCACTTTATACCGCTCTTTAGTCGGGGCCGCTTGATGCTTGACTATTACCCGCCCGGATTTATCGTATCTTTGTGAATGTTGTTAGTCAATTTCTTCACTCAAACCGACCGGATGATCATTTTAATCTTTGTTAAGCGGATTTTTCACGTTATGTGAAGGTGCACGTCCACTTTGGCTTATCCTTTTCGGCGTCCGTCAGTCTCTTTGTCATTGGGTACTCGATCTTGATTGGGCCCGTTGCATTGAAACCGGACCATCCACGTCATTTACTCAATTTTTCTTGGCGGAAATCTCATCTCTTGGAGTGCAAAAAAAACAACCTCTGATGGCTCGCTTCGAGTTGTGAATCCCGAATACCGTCTTATGGCCAATCAAATGGCGGAAATTGTTTGGCTCACCAATCTTCTCGATGAGCTCCGAGTAAAAATCTCCAATCGCCTGAACTCTTGTGTGACAACAAGAGTGCTATTTTTATCGGTCGAAATCCGATTGCTCACAAAGCGAGTAAAACACATTGATCTGGACTACCACTTTGTTCGTGAACTAGTATCCTCCTAAAAGATTTCCACACGTTTTGTTCCATCTCATCTTCGAACTTGCGATATATTTTCACCAAGAGTCCGCCTCGACACCTTTTGAGAACCTTCGATCCAAGCTTCGTTTTGTCTTCACCATACGCGCTTCATGGGGGTATTAAGGATAATTGATTTGTATATTAAGGATAATTAATATGTAATTAATAAATTAGATCTTGGTCATTATTGGTCATTAATATGTAATTAATAGATTAGATCTTGGTCATTATTGGTCATTAATATGTAATTAATAGATTAGATCTTGGTCATTATTGGTCATTAATTGTATCCTTATTTATAGTGAAATTCTTTCAATCTCCTCATTAACGGTGATATTCTAATTATCATCACATTATCTTTGCTATATTAAAAGTTAGCTCATGTCCCAAGTTTAGTATGACGAATATATATAATCAATGTTAATTTTCTCAATATAATCAATATTTTGATTTCGAACTTTTTTTCAAGTTTGTAACACAAAAGAATTATAATTTACTTTTTAAAGTGGTTGAATTCGATACATGAACTATTTATCTTTTGCAATTTGAAGCACCGACTTAATATCATTCTTATTACTTACAAATTTTCCTAATCATGTACGAATTTTCATTCTTTAAATTATCTATAAACAATTTGTCTACGTACTAAATTATGTACGAACAAATTACCTATAAATTAAACTTAAATTGAATCTACACAAATGGAGAGTATTGTAGCAACTTTCGCACGAGTAAGGTTTTTAATTAATCTCATGTGGCTCTTGTGGCCCAGTATATGCACTCAAAACTTAAAGTTAGTATCAAGACAACTCAACCAACATTTAAAAGATAGGCATGCAAAAGTCTAATTAAATACCGTGTCTTTCGCTTTTTTATCCCTGCTCTTTCCATTCTAGCTAGCTATACCAAGAAAAAGGTACATTCAATGCAATATACCTGTCCAAAAAAAAAAAAACTTACATGTGTATGGGCGTTGCGTATAATACACTCACCAAACCATGCAACTTTGACTATTAATTCCGACTCATAGTTCAATCTTATAATAATACTGTATTATATTTTATTTCAAGATACTGTATGAATTTAAAGGGATCGAAAACTTGTAATGTCAGCTAATTAATTGTTAAATTAATAGTAATATATTAACGCATCTGTTTCAACAACTATTTGACATTAAGGATGCAGATGGTAGCGGGTCCAAACATCACGATCTGTGCATAGTCCCGATCAATCAATAAATCTATAATAAAAGAATATATAAATAGATTACAAATATCAAATTAACAAAAAAAAAAACCTATCATATTTTGTGCTGCTATACAATTTCCATTAGTAAATATCTACCTAGCTAAACTGAGGATCGTATAAAAAATTCAAAATTGTCGTCAACGAATTAAATAAAAAATTAAATTTAGTGGCCAACTCCGGGGCTAGGAACGGAGCTTAGAATCCGGCCGACGGCGGCGAGGTGGCGGGCGATGAGCTTCTGGCCGATGGTGGCGGCGTGGCCTTTCTTGCTAGGGGTTGACCTCGGCACTTTCCCCTTTGGAAGCGCCGTTAGATATAGCCTGTCTTCTCTTGACGGAACCTTACTTTGTTCCACCTCCGCCAATAGCTTTCTTCCATGTGTCAACGACATCAACGTAGAAAACGTCAACAAGCCTATAAGAAATATTAATACTGCACCTTTTGAAGCCATTTATATATTTTGGAAGTTTAGAAAAGAGAGAGAGATTTTTGTGGAATTTTTTTTGGAGAGAGGGTGTGGGGGAATTAGTTATTAGTGGAGGATGTAGGTAGATATATATACAATCGGCAGTGTGTGAAATTGATACTTTAAAGTTCCAAGTAAAATTTGGTAATAAAATCATATCACATCCTTCCATTTATATAATGGTAATAGTGTGACTAGGAGAGACTAATTATAAGTATGCTATATTTTGAATTATTATGTTTTAATAATAGTAAAATTAGAAAAGGTCAAAGGGGTGGGATGTGAGTGAAGGCCGCGTGGAGGTTAAATTAATTAGGTTAGGTAGGGGAGTGAGCTAAGCCGCCTGCCCAATTTTCTTAGTAGTTTCCTGCATTCACCGTCAAACTAAAGACTCTATTTTTGCATCACGGCGGCGTTTGAATTTTCCAAGGGTAAATTTGTACTACTATATTCAAAATCGTTGAATAAATTTATCATATTAAAGTATTTTAAACTAACAAGTATTGGCAAAAAAATCTTGTATGAACAAATGCACAGTAAAAATAAAGTATATTTTTAAAATATATAATTAGTTTTTTTTTAATATTTTATTTTTTTTTATACTGAACAAGTTACGTATTTTAATGTAAATAAGTTTGAACATTTTAAAAATACGGTGAATTGTAAACCTACTTAAAAAATATTTAATGATATCTCGGCGCAGATTCCAATACCTGCAGGGCAAAGTTGCAGTTACAAGGTTTATGAAAATTATATAGTCGTGCATACAAATGGTAAATAAAAGAAGTATGTATAGAGGAACTCGAAAAAGGAAGTTGAATATTTAGGCAGGGGTTCCCACTGGAATTGGTGCTTTGTAAAAGCAAATTAAATGGACCAACTCAAATCCATTACTTGATTCGGTGCCGCTCCTTGATAGAGCAATGACGGATACATTTAATTCATTCAAAAATATAAACTATATAGGTCTAAAATACACACTGAATCCTTACTTTTAATTAAATTTTTTTTTGTCAAGTAGTATAACTTAATGGAGTTTTCTTTATTAGAAAAATAGTAGTACAAGTTTTTTTTTTCTCCATCTCATGCAACACATGACCTCCATACATGTACTGATATACATATGTTTTTAAGAGTTGAATGTATTTGATTTAGTTCAGCTAATAAATAAATAAATAAATAGACATATAATTAGAAAGTTTTCATATCCAATCCAAAATTTATATTTTTCATCATTTTATTATTTCAAATAAAAAATACACATATCCAATCAAACTAGTACTACCTCCTCCGTCTCATTCTTTATGTAAATTTGAATGTTCATAAGAATTTATGAGAATAGTGATAAAGTGTTGGGGTAGAAAGAGTTGTTTATTAGTATTTTATGTGATAAAGTGATGGGTAGTTGGGGGTAAAAAGAATTGTTTATTAATATTTTATGTGATAAATTGATGTGATAAAGTGTATTTCCATTTTAATTAATAATGCTTAAAGATTTGGATAAAAAAATAGCAAAAAATGCTTAAAGAATGGACAGAGGAGTATCATTTTTCACAAATGTGTCGCATCATCTATAATAAACTTCTTTACATTCTCATTTTTAACTATTCATCCAAAACATAAAATTATATAGAAATCGGAAATGAGATGTTTGGAAGACATTCATCACATAAGTAAGTCTATATTTATATAGAGTACTGTACTGTATAAATGAATAAATAAATAATGATGAAAGCAGGTAGGAAGCAAGTTGCTATATATATTGCCGGATCCCACACTCAAGTGTGGATACTAGTACTAGGGAAATTATCTAAACCTTGATAAAGTTTGTCACCTACACCTTTAAACCAATTTCCAGTTCATATGAAAGAGACTGATTGAAATACGCCTCATCAATTACTTATTATCATATCCTACATCAAAACGACTTTCCACATATTAATTACATCATTTTCCAACAAATCAATAAAGCCCGATTTAACGATTCATTTTGCGGGAAATTACAGACTGCAAGACTATATAACTAAGTATATAATTGAGCCGCTAAATTAGTTGCAAATTTAATTTATTTTTTATAGATAATATGTATTCTGATTTTGAGCCAAACCAACACATCCTACCAAATGACAAGAAATGTTTTTTTTTAAAAAAAGTTACAAGAATTTATTTTTTTTCTATCCATAGAAATAATTGAATAATTTCATGTTTTCAGTCACATGATGCATCCATTATCTTTCATTAATACTTAGCTGCTGAAGGACTAGCTCCTCTAACTTTAATATAGCTAGCATATCTTTTCATTAACCGGAGATCATGCTTTTTTTTAGAGGTAATCAATCAAATGCTTCCGATCTCAACTTCAATTGATATGAATAAACGTTCGATTCTATATCACAATTCACAAACATATACTGTTAGGTGCGGTTTACGTATTTTTTTTCAGTTTTAAGAGAATTGCTATAATATAGTGAATTGATTATGTGTCCTTATACAAGTCTGAATATTTAGACAAAGACTCATGTGAGACGGGGTACAAAAAAACACAAATTATATTTATCTTTTTTAAAGTGTTAAAGTGTCAATGTCATTCTTATGCTCCGTTTAACCGTGAGACAGTTTCATACAAGTGTGCCTCTTGAATTTATATATGCATAGACGGACCCAGAAATTTCATCGAGGGGGGCCCAATTTATAACACAGTGTAGCTAAATGCACTTCCGATTTTTTTTTATATATATTTTCGAAAATTATTTGGACTAAATATATTTATATTAACGGAGTCAAATACATATATATATATATATACATATATTTAAAATATGAATTATACATATTTTTTCTCTACTTCGCTACCTCCTTCCTTACTTAAAAGATAATAAGAAAATTTGTATGGAAAAATAAGGTATACTTTGAAATTAACCAAAAACTCTATAGAGTACAATCTAACACAATTTTTTTTTTTTGATCGGACAAAGTTAGTTGTTAGTAGTTAGTATACCAAGCACCCAAATACACCACGAAATCACCAATCCACCTTATAACTCCCATAAACTCCAAATTTGTTTCCAAAGGGAATCGAACCTGGATCTCCCACTCAAATGAGGAGCCCTGTGGCAAGGTGGGCTAAGCCACCTGGTTTACAATCTAACACAAATAACACTCATCCTTCCAAAATATTAAAGCGTTAATACATAATTTATGTCCCGTCTCACAGTGAAACCGTCTCAAGCAATTATAAAAAAATATATAAAAAATTCAAGTGGGGTCAGGGGGCCCAGTGACCCCTTGACCACTATGTACGTCCACCAGTGTATATATGAGATGATTTTTTTTTTCGTAGTACATATCAGAGCTTAGACTCTTCCATGTCCCGAATTCAAATCCATACTATATACATCTCAACGTGCATTATTGGATAATCCCTCCATTTTATAATATTTGTCACTTTTGAGCTTAAATTTGATCGTTTTAACTATTTATTCACATTTTTCTCTAATTTATATCTTTGCGTTCTTGAAATTTCTCCTTCTAACTGGAAAATGTTTATTTTCCTCTTTTTTCTTTCATTTTAATGTAGGCAAGTTTTCTCTTTCTTTCCTTTTCATTTACCTAATTAATGAAGGGAAAATTTGTAAAAAAAATAAAATATGTTCCTTAATTTTATACAAAACAACAAAAAGACAAGCATTGTGAAATGGAGGGAGTATAAATCTATCTCATGTACATAGGCGGATTCAAGGGGTGGACTAACCGGGCTCAAGCTCAGCGCAACTCTTCCCAAAATTCTTTGTATTATATATATATATATATTATGTAATTAATTTAGATTGTTATGTTTTTTTGCATAGTCTATCTAAATTCAATTTGTTTCTAACTCAATTAAATTATTATTTTTGAAATAGAAAATATTCAAAATCAACGCACTAATTTAACACAAATCTCAATCTCAATCTTTTTTATGTATTAATAATGTACCGTCCACATATTTAATTAATCAACTCAAAATATAAAATACTATTTAATATAAACTCACTCATATATTAATTTTTATGTCGTGTTGTGTTATTGCACATTTCAATTCAACAAGTTGCATGATTTTAAAATACACTATGGGATGTAAGGTGCATCTAGTGCATACAAGACTTAACCTTATTAAAAATATGTTTTCTAGTCCACCCCTCGATCAATTTCTAGATCTTATGTATTACTCCATCCGGTACAACATTACTTGAACACTTGTCTTATTTGGACGTCTCAACATTACTTGAACACTCCAAAAATGGAAAAAAAATATAATATTAATACACACACAATACCCTTATTTTATTTCCACTCAAATCCACTAAAATCCATTTTACTTGGTTTGTGTATTATTTTCATCTTGGAACGGGGATTACTACTTTGTTTTTTTTAATTAACTTGTCGGGTCGATGCTACATAAACCAAACGAATCAATTTTTGTCGGGTCGATGCTACGTAAACCAAACGAATTAATACAAGATTGATGATTGCTTTCCGTCCATCAATCTGAAAAAGTTGAGAAAAAAAATTATGTCTTCCTTTCTTGCTGGTTGTTAGCGTATACACGTCCAAATGCTGCCGTCAGCCCATTCGAATCTTATTATCACCATGAAATAAATTATTATAATTCATAATATTATTATATAATTAATATCGATAAATATTTCCGATCAATTAGTTCAACATGTCTTGAATGCGTTTGTCTCCAAGTTTGGTACGGTATGCATCATGTTTCATATTTCTCTTTTTGTTGCTATTCCTGAAAATTCCGGAAGACTTTGTCTTGCTAATCAATATACTGCATCTCACTAACAACCTAATTAATTGTATAACTTAACAATTCTTCATTGAGTAATAACTAAACAAGTTGGAGTATTATTTAATTGGTGCAGCGAATAATTAGACTATGATGTTAAGTCGTTAAGATGAGACTTCTGTCTTCAAATACCGTTATAATGCCATGAAATAACATTGATTAGAGTTTGGTCAAATTCGGCTAATACATGAGTTGGGATGAATCTGAACATTAAAATAATAATATACTTCATTCATTTTGTAATATACAAAGTGTTCTTTTAGGTTTTTATATTTATTCAATATTAAATGATCTTTTATCATTTTTTACACTATTTGTCTCAAATTTGTCCTTGTTTTAATTTTAAAAAATACTCCTTACATCTAATTTGTCTTTATTAAATCATGAAAGTGGGTAAAAAGAGCCTTCATTAAATAAGAGTAAAATTTTCACTACATGCCCTTTTTTAAAAACAGAGGGAGTATGCGTAATTAGTATGCTTACAATACAACCACCACAATTTTTTTTTATTGTAATTGATATCGTCTAAATATCTTCAACAAATTGCCTAAATAGTATTCCCTCCTATTCAAAATATAAGATGTTTTGGTCTTTTGCAAGTTTATTAATAAAAAAATTATACAAAAATTAGCCTTATTTAATGTTAAATTATCTTTAATGACATGATAGATAATAAAACAAGAAAGTAAAAAAAGAATATTAAATAAGGGCAGTTTATAGAAATAGAAGCCAAAATATCAAATAAAAAATAAATAACATAATAAATTAAAATATCTTATATTTTGAATAGGAGGAGTACTAACATTTCTCTCTAATGATTGAGATTACATTCTAACTGGCCTATTCATTGTATCAAGGCATGAATTGATGACCAGCAGGAAATTTAGGGTGTGTTTTGAAACACTTAAAATAGCTTTCAGAAGCATTTATTTTTAAAAGCTGTGAGAGAGAGCTTTAAAAATAAGTGCTTCTGAAAGCTGTTTTAAGTGTTTCAAAACAATCCCTTAATGAAGAGACCCTTAGATGGAAGTCAAAGTGGCATACATAATTATGTTTAACGTATATAATAAGTTTACGACAAAGTCAACAACTGCACAGTCAGCTTCCACTAGGAAAGGAAGTCATCGGACTTTGCAATTACAAATTAATGTCTCTTTTCTTTTTTCACTTATAAAATGCAACATTTCTAAATTACTATACCATATAAGGTGTATATATATATTTTTTTTATGTAGTTCATTTTTTTATACCCAATGCATGCATTTTTTTTTTTATCAGAAAAAAAAAACCATTTATTGCACAGGGGTATAAGAGGTACCCACAAAGAATTACAACAAGTTACAATAGCCCAATGCATGCATATTAACCCAATAAAGAAGGCTTTCACTTACCACACAACTCGGTTTGAAGGGATTTAATCGTTTGAATATTCTTTTCATAATGTGAAGATGGACAAGAATACATGGCTCACAATTAATTAATATATAGGGCAAAGAGAAGTAATAAAGTAATAAAGAAACATTACCCATTGGAAAGTATCTTAAAATGGCAAAGTTGTTGATATGAAAATGTCATGTATTGCGTAGATTTAATCTTTAGGGCACGTTTGTTTTGAGCTTGTGGTGGATGGGGCAAATTCGGATGGGAAAAAAGGTGGATGTGGCAAATTCTGTAAATAATAATCCCTTGTTTGTTTTAAATACTTTTTAATGATGATATTTTATTATTTTATTATTCTTTATTTAGAGGGTGATGATTGAATGATTATGTTTATGGTAATATATAAAAGTTAATATTATTATATATAATTATATGATAAATTATATAATTATTTAATTATAGGATGTTGTTTAATTTGATAATGAATATTGTTTGATTTGAGACTCAATAGTGTTTCGAAAAAATAAAATAATTAAGTTATTATTGATTTAATCTTAGCTAACGTGTCTAATTAAGTTTTAAAAAAAAGTGTTTTGAAAAAATTAAGCTAACATGATTAAAATTATCTGACAAAAAAAAATCAATTATTATTGATTTAATCTGATTTTATTGAAATTACATAATTTAAGTTATCTTTAGTAATAATATGTATGTATATCATGTATTTGTAAGTATATTTAGTACTTAAAATTTTAATAAAATTTATATGTAATAATTTCAAACACATTCATAGTTTGAATTATCAAACATGTAACATAAATAAAGTTTTGCATAAATACAATATATATTTAATATGAAAATATAGAATTGATATGAATGATATTGAGTTATGTGAAAATAGGGATAAAAATGTATAATAGGAATGAATGTGTATTTGGATGAAGAATGTGATGTGAAAATCCGAAAAGTTGCCGGGACGGGGGAGGCCCATCCCCATCCGGACCTCACTGAAAACAAACACCCTCTTAGCTATGGACGCCCATTACATTACGATAAGGTGTCTGCTTTCAGAAGACATTTCTTTTGTGCTTGCCTAAACTGTCGTTCCTATTTTCTGTGTCTTTATTGATGTTAACATCTTAACAACGGAGTAGTATTTCAGATTTTAATTTTATCACTAATTAAAAATTAATAGTAACATATACTGTTATTTTCAGTATTATTATTGGATACTAGGTAAGAAATATTATGTTAGGACACACCTAGTATATAGTAGTGAATCCTGCCCCTTATTTTAATTTGATGTCTCTCTTCTATTCCACTATATATTTGGAGTGACTCTCATGTGCACCCGGGTGCACCGTGCACTCATAGTGCATTTTAGAAGCATGCAACTATACAAAACAGAAACGTGCAACTATTCCAAACAGAAGCATGCAACTATATTCCCATATTAACAGTTGCACTTTTCTGTGTAAATAAGTCACATTTTTCAGCATAACAAGTTGCACGCTTTTAAAACGCATTATAAGTGCACGGTGCACCCGGGTGCATACAAGACCTAGCCATATATTTGACATACAAGTTCATTGAATTTTAGATTTCATTGACTTTTGTATGGGTAAAATAGAAATAAATAAGAAAATTTAGAATTTCAATCATATTAATATTTTTAAATAATACTTTTAGTAAAAAAAGAAATAGCTGTTCAAATATTTTTGGGAAATAACAATAATATTTTTGGAGAAAAATAATTTATAAAATAAAACCAAAATAATATTTCATTTTCTATTTTACAAATTATATCGGTATAATATTTGAACTGCATATGTGGGTTGGCAACGGCCCTTTATTAGGGACCGGTTATTCGCACCCCTATAATTGGTAGATACACCACCCCTCACTTTATATATTAATATATTTAATTAAAATATTAGATAAAATTTCAATTTTACCCTTGCTGCATCTCCCCCAACTTCTGCAGCGTAAACCAAGCAAACTGTCAAGTCCATCTTCCTATTTTTCTCACAAGTTGCAGCAACTTTGCTCAACCAACATGACCCACGCCGCCCACCACTCGCGATGGCCGCGCCGCTCGCCTGCGTTGCCTGCATTGGTTATGCTGCCCACACCGACCGCCGCTCGCCTCCCGCGGCGCCCACACCGCACCGCCGCCCACTTTCCCCCGCCGCTCACCTGCACTGCTTACGCTGCCCGCGCCGCCCACTTCGCCCGCCACATTTCAGATTTGATTTTTAGTCGGATGTAAAACTTGTTTTAATTTTTATATTTGTTTAGTTGAATTTCAGATCTGATTTTGGGTACTTTTGATTTATAATTTTCAAATTTGTACTGATTTGGTAATATATTTCATTTCTGCAATGAATTTTGGTAGAAAATGTTCAGATTTTTGTTCAAATTTAATAAATAATTTGATTTCTTTAATTCTGAGATTTGACGTTGGGTGGCGGCGGCGGTCGACGGAGGAGGAGGACGTGGGTGTATAACTGTGGGCTGATTTGAGGATATAGATTAATGTAAGTTAAAGAGTATTATGGAATTCTTACAATTGTATTGAAATTACTAAAATATAAATTGGGTGTATCTATTAATGTTGGGGGTGTGAATAACCGGACCCTCTTTATTATCTGTAACTCAAATAACGCGTGCTTAATGGGCTGACAACGCCTATTTATTATATTTGTAAGCTCAACAGCATGTGCCTAATGGGCTGGCGATAGCTAACGTCTACTTTTTCAGTTCTGGTGCATAAGGAAAGATTGTTAGATATTTTATTTCTATAAAATGTAGGTTGTTTATAAATTAATGGGCAAAACATTTCCCAATTAATGTCACACGACTCCAATTAGGGTTTCGTATTCCCATTTTTTTTTTTTTTTTGCGCTGGTTGGTTCGACAAGTTTTCAGGCTGAGCAAGCCACCGACTACGCATGTACTCGAATGATTGTCAGACATTTTATTTCCTTAAAATGTTGGTTGTCTATAAATTAATGGGCCGAAAGCATTCCCCAATTAACGTCACACGACTCCAGGGTTTCGTATATATATATATCTTGGCAGTTGTTATTGTACATGCATGAAATCAAAATTCCAATATTTTTTTTCTCATTCTCTATGCTTGGCAGTTTTTATTGTACACGCATGAAATCAGCCTCTAGTTCGACAAGTTTTCGGGCTCAACAAGTCTTCGGACTGAGCAAGCCACCGACTACCTACGCTTGTTGGTTCGACAAGTTTTCGGGCTGTGAATGAAATTAGCCTGGTTCGACAAGTTTTCGGGCTTCTTCGGGCTGAGCAAGACATAAACCACCTACATTTTACACTTGTATAAAGAATCCTCCTATCTCAAAACTCCCCAAACCTCAACCATTTGAGATGTGTGTGTATCATTCATTTTTTCATTCGCTTCTCAAAACTCCCCAATATAACTAATCTCCTCATATCTCAAAACTCCCCCAACCACACCCTCATATCTCAAAACTCCCCAAATCTCAACTCAACAACAATTAAAGATAAAGATATGTTTTAATAGAAATATGAGTGCTCTTGGTTTTTTTTTATTTCTTTCCTTTTCACTATTTAACTAATTTGAAATGTTTCATATTTCATAGTACACCTAAACAACATGATAGATGACAATTATACATACTCAGAATAGAATGCCTCTCAAACTTATAAGCACTTACTCGTTGAGTGAGTGATTTGTAACCATTGTTTTCTTTAATCTTTACCATACCAATCCAATTGTAGATCAGCCGTCCTGCATTGTGTTTCTTCCATTTCGGGCATTGAATATCTCTGCCGTCTGGATTGACTCCTCTTCGTTGTGGTTCCACCTTTGTTGCTATCCTGGTTCGCCTTTTGCACTCATGTGTCCTGAGCTTGTATACAGAATAAACACCATTATTGATAATCTTAAATGAATTCTTATAAAGACACACCTGGTATAATGGCCGGACAGAGCGCAGCGAGGGGGAGGAAGACGCCCGAGGGAGCGGCGGTGGGCAGAATGAAGAAGCAGGGTGAGTTTGGAGCGGCAACGCTCCAAAACAGAAAAGGGGGATTTAGATTTTTTAAACAAGAGTATAAATGGTACTCCAATTCATAGTTGAAGGCGGTGTATCTATTAAGGGTAAATTGCATTTTTTTGTCCCATAAGAATATTTTCAAAGCATTTTTGGTCCCATTATTTTAAAGTGGTCCTTTTTTGTGCACTTTTGGTCCCAACCCTTTAATTGCACAACACAAAAATCCCTAACATGTTCATCTAACAACTTCACCACACAAAAACCACCTATATATGTTAAAGTTTTTTGTGCACTTTTGATTTTGGAAGATTTTGATAAGATTTTTATAAAGTTCGTTAGATATTGGAGGTGCCGATTCCTAAGGTTCAAGGTGGAGATGAGGATTTTTTGTGTTTCTTTGTAGAATATTAGTAATTCCGCTATTTTGGTGGGAACACACGCACTTACATCTGTTAAAAATTAATGAAATATTAGTTTGAGATCAAAAGTGCTTAAACTGTGACCATTTTAATATGAGAATATTCTTATGGGACCAAAAGTGCAATTTTTTCCCCATCTATTAATAATGGGGGTGTGGATAACTGGACCCTCTAATTCCAATACTAGATTTTATATTGTAATTTACATCCGATCCAAGTTTAAAATTTGAAATGTGGATGGGCTCATTTTATGTGGGCCTCTATTACAAAGAGGAGTTTGTTTATATTTAAAAAAAAAAAAAAAAATGTTGGGCCAAATATTCTTAGTGGGCTGGAAACGGCTCTTTATTATCTGTAATAAAGAAAAAAACACTCGTACTTAATGAGCTGGCAACAGCTCTTTATTATCTGTAATTACATTTTGTAACGTCTTATATTTTTGCTTAGAAAAGAAAAGACGCAGAAACTAACAAATCAGATATTTTCTTTCCATAAATAAATTTTAGGATCACTGGTCTATAAATTAATGGGCCACGAAAAATTCCAATTATTTACACGTGGGTTTGGGCCTTCCGTAAAATTGACAACCCACTATTGTCGGGTTTGGGCCTTGACTATAATTAGCAACCCAGCCTCTAAATTCTATGATAGAATCGCGTTTTTCTACTCATGCGTTTTTTTGATTCAAGATTATAGTAGCGGTTTTAGTTGAAAGAGGAGATTGTCGAAGAGTTGTGGTATGTGGTGAGCAATGACTCCAGTAATTTGTATATCAGCAGCCATTATTACTTAATTTTCATTCCAAAATAAACATGGAGTTTCATTGTCTTTCTACCGTTACCCATCCTTCTTCTTCCATTTACGCAAGAATTCAGGTTAGTCCAAGTGTAGTGTTATCTAATTCTCTGCGCTTCGCAATTTGTATGAATATGGTCTGTGATTGTGATTGTGATTGTAGTTGTTGTGTGTGGCTTAAGAATTAAGAATGGTTCTAATTTTATGTTTTATCTTGCCAATCAGTTATCAGTTGTGCCGTTCTGAGGTTTTATGGTTTTTGTTTCTGATCTTTCTCATGCAAAATCCTAAAATAATGTAGACATTTATCCTTTTCAACAAGTGTATGAAATAAATATATTTTCCTTATTAGCTGGATATGGAGTTATTCTATTGATACGGACTCGAACTCATGCTTTACTGCCCACAATCATAGAATCATTAGGAAGAAATAAAATTTAATTGCCTTAAATTTCTGTTGTTAATATCTTTCTTTGTGTAACTAATGTTCGAAATCCATATATCAACTAATATGATTTTGCAGGGTAATTCATCATCATCGTCACCCCCATGTCCCTTGGTGTTTCGTTCTCCCCTTCCAAATTCTTTTCTCCAGCATAATTTCCAGCCACTTTTTTATCAGAAAAAGTTATCGTTCCAACCCTCAAGAGCCTATAGAGGCCACATTGTTGCAGAAGCTGAAAAGAAAGGTTGGGATGTAGGTAGATTTTTGAAAACATTGTATTTCTTTAACGGGCCTCCCTCTCCTGCAAAGGTTCATCTTGCTTGATCCTTTCTTGATTCTTTTGGATATTATATTGTGCACTATTTGGTCTGACAACCTTCATTTATATTTGAAGTTCTTTGAATTTCTGATTGAGAAACTCTCTGGTCCCTCACCTAGCGAAGCAGTAAAAGCAATGGAAACTTCTGGGATAGTACTGGTGGCTGGAGCTACTGGTGGTGTTGGCAGAAGAGCCGTGGATCTCTTATGCAAAAAGGGGCTAACAGTTCGTGCATTGGTACATTATGTTTATATACATATAAGTTCTTTTTTATTTTCTTAGATATGTAGTTATGTTGATTAATGAATTAAAGACAAAGATGGCAAAAATTATAAACTTAAATGTGTAATTTTATCATGTTTCTTGATTCCAGTTGACACTGTCATTTCTTCAGGTCAGAAATGAAGAAAAAGCAAGAAGAATGCTTGGTCAAGATGTTGACTTGGTGAGTTATTGCCTGCTATTTTTTCTTTTGCCAAGTCTATGCGAGAATATTTCTACCTTGATATGTTTCAAGATTGCAAACATGATGGTTAGTCACATAAATTAGTCACAGTGAGCTTGTTTTTAATATCTCCGATGAGGAGGATATTCCTTATTTCCTTGTGTACATCAAAACAAGGGAATTATGAATGAATCATGATATCCCTTGATAATATTCAGTTTTAGCCTTGTAAATATCTAATGCTCTTAAGGTGCGTAACTCCATCACAAAGGTGCTTCAGTTCTAAATTTATTGAACATGTCTGCCAGATATCATAAGCGACCTTTAACTTACTTCTCTACATTTGTGTATTGGCAATATGCTTATCTTGGCTAGTGTTTGTTGTGGAAACTGGCTGTTGATGTATAAAATCATGTAATGACTGAATTTTTTTCTTGTATCCATATATTGCCCAATATGTATCTTTTCTGTTAACTGATCATGATTTTCCTAAGAGAATATCTACCATGAAACTAGGAGTCACCTTTCTAAGATGTCAGAATGCATTATATATTGTGACAAAGAGGAGATTTGTTATCCTGTGACTTATGTGGTTTTGTGAACTGTTAAATTGGTGAAAAGATAACCAATTTTCTGTTCTGATCATATTTATTTGTCAGATTGTTGGAGATATTACGAAAGCAAGCACATTGCTACCGGAGTACTTTAAAGGAGTAAGAATGGTGATTAATGCCATTTCAGTCATTGTTGGCCCAAAGGAAGGTGATACTCCAGATAGGGCCAAATATAGTCAGGTATTTATAAACTCGTGATCATCTAGGAACATATATAGCTTGTTATGAAAGAATATACTTCTTTTGCATTTTGTGCTCAATGTATTTCTTATAATATTGAGTCTGTTGCTTTTGGACTGATCTGGTCTTTAACTGTTTCTTTTTATGCAGGGAATCAAGTTTTTTGAACCTGAGGTTGGTAATTGATTGCCTATGAAATCTGAACTGATATTTGTTTGTATTAAGTGACTCAAGGCTATATGTCTTTTGCCAGCTTGTCATTATGATGCCCCTATAGATTGACTGTGGCTATTCATTTTTGATTGGTGAAAACAGATTAAAGGTGATTCCCCTGAGATGGTTGAGTCCATTGGGATGAAAAATTTGCTCAATGCTGTTAAGGAAAGAATTGGACTTCGTAGCGGAAAACTGATATTTGGATTCAACGGTATGGTCGTTATTTAAGCTGTCAAATTGTGAACACTGTTCCATGTTAGCTGGGATAATATACACCAGAATTCTAATCATCTGATATTGGTAATTGTCAAGTCAATTTATTAGGAATATTTTCTGATAGGATGTTTATATATATAACTGCTCAAGAACTATAGCTTTCTATGCTTTTATTACGATTTTTTGTTGTTCATTTTGCCTCTTCTTTTATGGGTTTACATGTTTCCATTCTGCACAGATAATTTATTCAAAGAACTTCCTTGGGGTGCATTAGATGATGTTGTTATGGGGGGAGTGAGTGAAGGTACATTTCAAGTTGACCCTAATGGCGGTGAAAATGGTACCCCAACAGGAATTTTCAAAGGTTTGAAAGCCTTTAAAAGATAAATTATTTGTATCTATAGAGGTGGCTATTAGTTTCTTTTAATAAATCTAAATGCTTTCTTCAGGAGTTGTTTCCACTGCAAACAATGGAGGTTTTTCCAGTATCCGGACCAAGGTAAATCATAGTTTATCTGTCTATTCTCCCTGTCATTTCCCTTATTTCCAGGCAAATCAAATTTATACTTCCTTTGAACTGCTTATTGGTACATACTTATAGCAACTTAACTAAGTGTCATCTAGTGCTTCTTTGTCTACTAGGATCTCCACTTGTTTTATTTCTATGAAATGCTATGTCTAAAGCTCGATGATAATCTCTCAAATCTTTTTAATTTATTATTATTTTCCACTAAATCTTTGGAGGTTTCTAGCTAATGGAGACAATCACTATAGTGTGTTGTTGATACCTCCGAAATTTCAACACCAAATGTGAGTTACTGAGTCTGAAATCTCTTGCAGAATTTTGTTGTACCAGAAGATCTATCTGCATATGATGGCCTTGAGTTGCGCGTTAAAGGTGATGGCCGTCGATATAAATTCATGGTGCGATGTAGCCGTGATTGGGATACAGTTGCATATACAATAGGTTTTGACACTGTGATGGACCAATGGCAATCGGTTAGTGATTTTAATGCGTTCAAACGGTGAATCTGTAAATATCAAGTGAATTATTCACGTTCAGTTTATTGCTTTTAGGTTCTCCTGCCTTTCTCCTCTTTGAGGCCTATATTTCGAGCAAGAACTGTATCTGATGCACCGCCATTTGATCCCAGTGAAATTATATCGTTACAGGCATGTTTCCATGAAAATTTCTTAGCAACTCTTATCCCCTGAATATTGTATTTTCTTTTCTTGTGCACCGTATGTTTATATGCAATGATATTGCAGCTTATGTTCAGCAAGTTCGAGTATGATGGAAAATTGAACCCTACTTTTGTGGAAGGTCAATTCCAGCTTCCAATATCAAGCATACGAGCTTACTTAAAGGAGCCAATCACTCCTAGGTTCAATCATACAAATTATATTTCTAATTACAGATTGCACCTTAAAAGTTGAGTTATACGATTTTGTGGTTTCTCTTTCATTGACTTGATACTCTCTCAGGTTTGTGCATGTGGGCTCAGCAGGGGTCACTAGACCTGATAGACCAGGTCTTGATTTGAGCAAGCAGCCTCCAGCTGTCCGCCTGAATAAGGAATTGGACTACATTCTCACCTACAAGTTGAAGGTTCAACACCATTTTGTTCTTTTATCATACATATATACTTCAGTCTATTGATGAACCCTATTTTTTAATACATTGAATTGTAATATAAATTACTTCATGGAAATTCTTACCTATTTAAAGGGAGAGAATGAATTCAATTATGAACACCTGCACAGAGTGACATGTTTAAACACCAACTCTTCCTCCTATGCAGTATTTTGTTTGATAAATTATGATGCTAGATATAGATATAGTCTTGATTCTTATCCAATTAAAGGAGAGAATCAATATACTCGAGCTTGATATATATATATATATATATATATATATATTCACTCTATGGAGTGGATAACTGGCAGTTAACATCCATATGATTCCTAGTCACTTTTATTCCATGAAAGTAACCCTTCATCCGAATGTTTTATCCATTTGGTATTGCTCAGGTCATGTTAACTACAGCTAAATTTCCATCCTTTTTCTTGTAAATTATTACTCAGGGGGAGGATCTGATCAGGGAAAGTGGGATTCCGTATACAATAGTCAGGCCCTGTGCATTAACTGAGGAACCTGCTGGAGCTGATCTCATCTTTGATCAAGGAGACAACATTACAGTATGAGATTGAATGGAAAATTTATAGCAAGTGTATACTGTTGTAGTATACCATGCTAGTCTCATTTGCTTAATCTTGGTTTGCAGGGGAAAATTTCCAGGGATGAGGTTGCTCGGATATGCATTGCTGCACTAGAAAGCCCTTATGCATGTGACAAGACATTTGAGGTCATACCATATCTATTTAGTACTCCCTCCATCCCATTGTATTTGTCCCACTTCTTTTGGTTGAATTGTTTAAGGAATAATAATAAAATAATAAAAATGGAGGGTAGTTTTGGGTATTGGGAGAGAGGAAAAAGGTATGTGGAGTAACGAGTGGAGTAGTAAGTGGCATTTTTCGTAATATTGTGTGAAAAGTGAGGATAAAAATTATGGATAGTGGAGTTACTTTTTCCTTTTATGGAATGAGAAAGTTATAGTGGGACGTCCATAAAAGGAAAGCGAGACAGTTATAGTGGGACGGAGGGAGTATTTAATAGCCATTGCACTATCTCTAAAATTTGTTGCATTATGTTTGAATTTGAGAAAGGGGAATTGTACATTTTTAGAAACTAATCACCTCTGTCTTTGTTTTGAGAATTTTTTTAATTCAAGGAGTCAAGGACTATGTGTTTCGGAGAGATATGATATCCATGTCTCTATCTTTAACCTTTTCTTGAGTGCAAATAGCCAAATGCAAACAAAGGATTTGAAACTAGTGTCTTGGCTGGAATTCTGTGAGAACTTTGTAACTGAAATATGCTAAGAAAATATGCTTCACTTTCACGAAGAGACAGAAAACCAGAGTGAAAGAAGTCACTGTTTATGTATTCTGCACATAGATCTCAGCTTGAAATATTTTAATTTCTGCAACACATGTGAAATGTAGTTATTTAAATGCTTGAGTATGCCTTTTCATTTCTTCCTTAATGATGCTTAAAATAAATTGTCTCTTCTAAGTAAAAAGCTGGTCACATGTGCAGGTTAAGAGTGTCATTCCGTTCAGCGAACCATATACTGTAGATCCAGAAAATCCTCCTCCAGAAAAGGACTACAATGTGTACTTCCAAAATTTAAAAGATGGTATTACAGGGAAAGAATTGTTGGAGCAAACTACTGTTTCAGTTTGAATCTAAACATGGTGAGTTAGTTTAAGTCGGTACAGTATGTTGGTTTGGTGCATCATACTAATATGCGTTAACTAACAATTTCTACGTTAACCAGAACCTATTGTTTGCGGGATTTTTTTTTTTATTGATTTTCATATAAATATTTCTGTGTTTCTTGATTTTCACATAAAAACTTCAGGTATCTTGTGTGATATTTATCTTGTAGTATATTTTGTAGGAGTACTGGGTGTCTGGTTTCTTTCACCAACAATTTGTTGCTTCATTTTTCTGTTAAAAATATTGATTCAGATGTTTCAATTGAAATTTACAGGTGTTGATGATTCTGATCTGCTGTTTACATGTACAGCCTTTGTTTAGCCATGTTCAAGGTTCAAGGGATCGACGAAGATCATCGAGAAGGGGTTAAATTAGCCTCTATCATGTCTATATGTTTGTTTAAGAAACCTCACTTTGTAGATGTAATACGTGTGTGTTGTTTTATAATTAGGTTAAACGTAGGAACACCTAGGAAGATACAAAGGAAGGTAATTTATTATATTCCGTTGCCAAGATGTATTTTCAGTACTGAAGTTTGTATTGTTTCCTTGCTGGAATTTGTATTCCACGTGTGTTTACTGTAATTCAAATACCTCTGAAAAATGAAGCATCAATATCCCTTCGACTTATTTAAGAAGCCTTTTCATTATCCCATCATTTATTAACCAGTACAGTTGCATAATGATTCCTGTGTTTTGTAAAGCCTAAACATCCGGACATGGTAAAAACAATACAACAAGACAAGCTTGAGGCTAAGCTATGGCTATTGCTATCAGTGAAGAGAGTTCATCAGCATCTCGACTGGATTATTTGACGAAAAGATGAGTTGAATACATTCATTATATACTTTGCCCCTTCTTATAGTGTGTGTTTTATTTTATGTTTTTTGGCACTATGTTTTGAAAAGTGTGCTCGTTTTGATAAGCTGAGAGAACCTTACAGTTGTTAAAAACAGTTTATGCTGCATCTAATGCATGCTGAAGTTGTTTTCCCGGTTCATCGAATTCATTAATCCTATGGCTGAAACCATGATATGCACTACTGGAAAATCCCATGATACATTTCTTCATTATAATCATTGATCTTCAATTATTTCACTATCCCTCAAACAAAAATCATTTCTTGCCTAAACTTCTTCCAAAAATAGAGCAATACATATAACCATCATTCTCATTGTAATTCACTAATCGATGATTCCCATTACTATCATTGAAGAATTTGAACCAAGCGTCCTCGTATTTAATTAAGTAGTCTACCTTTTTGGAGGGTCTGGGAGTTTCAGAACTGACTCTGAAAATACATGCCACAAATATTTTTAATATCATTATATATATATATATATATATATATATTAAAAGGTTAAATCTTATACAATCAGGGGCCTTGGGCTAGGAGGAAGCTATTCATAACCTGTGAAGAATCTGCTAACTTTGTCCCAGAATTTCTAATCATGGACCTACCTGTATCTCTATCTCCAGTAATCTCAGTTGAGTTTATATGCAGAAAAGAATGTGTGTTGTGGATGGCCATTTTGGGGCAACTCAGCATCTCTTTGGAGAACATAAACATGCCTGCACAACATTTACAAATACTCATCAAATTGAATCTCTGCTAACAATGTGCCAACTCAAGTGAGAAATTTTTCACCTACATTAAAAGAGAGTCTGGATCTTCTTCTGCTGTGCGGCTCCAGTGCGGTTCTTAGCTTTGCAACCATGTCGTGATGCGTCGTAATCTGGCCCGGTGAGTTCAAGAAGACGCTTCTCTCAATCGGTGGGGACCACAGGCCACTTTGTGAGTAGTTGAAGTTGAACTCCGATACGTCGGAGAACTTGGAAAGCAGTCGTTCCGACACGGACTTGGGCACCAATTGAATGGTCTGTGAAGAGATGAGATGAGCTGAAGATGAGATATCAGAGATTGGCATTTTTTATTTGTTTTTGCGAATTGATAGAAATTGAGAAAAGGTGAGAGAAGAAGATGATGAGACAAGTATATATGTGGATGAAACATGAGTAGGAGAAGATTGGTGGGGTAATAGTTTGTGAAGAAGACACCACTATTGTGTGTGTGTGGGAAAGAATGTAACATGAAATGAAGGTGGATGATGATTCAGATCAGGAGATCTTTCATGTCTTGTGTTTTTAGCCAACTTGTGCTTTTTGTCTTTTCAAGTCTTATTCAACTCGATTTCATATTCTTGATGTTATTCTCCTAATTCTTTGCTTGTTATTTTCTACAAGGATGATGGGACTATATTAAGGCTGAGATTTTTTTTAAAAAATTGTTTTATTTAAATTCAAACCCTTTTACAGGAAATTGCCTTAGTTTTTTTTTTTTTAGATATGTGATTTCTTGTATTTCAAGTGTGCAACTCATTTATCTTTCTAATTTGCATTTGTTTGCAGTTAAGGAGCTTACGAATTTATGTAACGTGTCTTTAATTGGAATAATTGGTCGAATTTTTTATTAGTTCCCACAGCAACTTCAATATTGAGTCCTCAATAAACCTCCGGGAATTGATCAAGGATGTACGCTTGAGACTTAAAAGTATGATCAATTCTTAAAATAATTCAGTTCATACGGAGCTTGAAGTGGGGCCAATACCTGAATTAGTCGATCTTTGGACCTAATAACAAATTATTAAAAAAATATTAAGCACTTAATAATATTTAATTAGTTCAAGAGTCGCTATCGAAAAAGTGAATCCGAAAATCCGACCTGCTTTAGCATTGGACCATGCTGACTCAGGCCCAAGCCCATTCACTGTATTTGGGCCACAATGGGCCAAGTTGTTGTAAATGGAGCCCATTAATTTGTACAAAAAGCGCATTAATGATTGCTCTCGTTGTCATCGGCCTGGGTTGACAGAAACTTGACAGCAGTCCTTGCCATTCATTGCCCACTCACCAACAGGTCAAAAAGAAAACACGCTGAATTTTTTTTTTTTAAAAAGAGATTTCGAAAACCCAAATCTTACCGTTACTCCTCTAATCATACTCTTTGAAATTGAAATCCACATTTTTTTTCCGTCAAAAGAGGGCTTTGCAAACTGCATCGTCTTCAAATCGGTGCAGTAATGTCGGGTTACAGGGCAGAAGATGACTACGATTATCTTTTCAAGGTGGTTCTGATAGGGGATTCTGGAGTTGGGAAATCCAACTTGCTTTCGAGGTTTACTAGGAATGAGTTCAGCCTCGAGTCCAAATCGACTATCGGTGTGGAGTTTGCAACGAGAAGCTTAACTGTTGATGGAAGAGTGATTAAGGCTCAGATTTGGGACCCTGCTGGCCAAGAGAGGTGACATTTTTATTTATCACCGTTCATCTAATTCTCTGATCTGTTGAGTGTGTGCATGTGTGTTTGTTTTTGCTTTACTCTTGCCTGGTGTTAATTAGTTTCCGTGATGTGATAGATCTTGTTATATGGTTTTTTGTTGATATTGTTCTAGAATTGCGAAATTGTAATCTAGGGTTTGTGTTTAAGGTGTAAGTCTCTTGGATTTTCGAAATTGTGGAGTTGGTTGAGGATAGATCTGAAGACAATCTGTTGTGATAATGAGCTTTTAGTTGGGCCTAAGAATGCTTACTGATCTCTTGTTTAATGCCCTCTTAATCATTACTCAAAAAAATGCCCTCTGAATCATCTGGGATTAGTAAAGTCGTGTTTTTCATCTGGGATTAGTAAAGTCTGTTTTTGGGCTGCGCACGGTAGAAACCATTTGCCTGTTCCACAAGAGTGTACTGTGAGAACAGTTTTTTTTTGCAATTGGAAATGCATTGATAAGTGATCTTGTCGAATCAGGAAATCAGGAGTATGTTCTAATGTTCAAAGAATTTTGGAAATTACTGCATATTTAAGACTCAAGAGGTAGATGTACCCAGTTAACTCAACTAGTTGATTTCTTGGTTACTTTGGTGTTTCTACTAAATCATGTAGTATCTAATAATGTAGTTCTAGAATCTATTTTTCAAACTTTGACACTTTGATCTACATAATAAGTATATTGTGTCGACATATAAATTAATATACATCGAAGTGAATTTTGGGTACAAGGATTATATAGATCCTCTTTTCTATTCAGCTGCATAATCTGTGCAATAACTGCATTTTGTCAATGATCTTGCCAACTGCCAGACTATATTAAATTCAGTAGGTTATTGAAATGAACGATATATAAAACCTATACTCTCTGTTTTAAAAACCGGGTCCGACCGGCCGGTCGGACCGGTCGAACCGGTGAACCGCCACCAAGCGGCCCAATAGAGGTGTATAGAACCGCTATTGGGCCGCCCCCCTCAAAACCGGAAAAATCGTTCGAAAACCGGTGAAAACCGGGAACCGGTGAACCGCCGGTTTTCACCAAAAAAACCAAAAAAAAAAAAGGACAGATCTGTCGCCGTCTCAACTTCCCGCCACCACCTCCATCAACATCGGCCGCTCCAACATTTCTTCGCCGTGATACCCAATCCATACACCAAAATCCTCCCCCCAACACGGGTAATCTAAATACACAAACCGATCGTTCATATAACTCTTCATTTGAAAGTAATTTCAATTTAAAGTTTCGATTCTTACCTTTTCCAAAAACGCCGCCGTCGCACCGCCGCATGTTAGTCTCTATTCTGGTACCAATTGAAAACCCTTGACGAGTAGAACAAAAGCCCTCAAACAATTTAACGATCGGACCTGGGAACAGCCGTCGATTGTCGCCGGAAAAATTAAGGTTAAAAAACTTAAAAAACCCACTTCCTCTGAAATTGAATCAGTCTTTTCTCGTGGTGCTTTTGATCTCATCTTCGTTTTCCCTATTTGGCATCTGTGAATTGGGAGAAGAGTGCGTGCGATGTGTTTGTGCTGTGTGCGTGAGTGTTTCTGATGTGTGTTAATTATGTGATATTTGGTGTGTGTTAATAGTGTGGTGTGTATACGTGTAAGTGTGCGTGTGAGTGATATGTGGTTGTGTGTGTGTGTATGCGTGAGTGGTATGTGGTTGTGTGTGAGTTAATTAAGTGAATTATTATTATTATTATTATTATTATTATTATTGCTAAGATAGTTATACTTGTTTTATTTATTATAGATGTGTGCCTTAAAAGTGTCAATTTGTGTGAATTGTGGTGTTACTAATATTTTGACTAACAACTATTCCCTCTGTCTTCCAAACTTGACCAAACAACGATTCTTATTCGACATTTTAATAATGACATATTGAAAATTTTAAGGTGGAGATGATAAGATTCCTCATCTATCCTATCATATCTTAAAAATAATTTTATCATTTCATATACTATAAACAACTTTCCATTTCAATAAAACCCCAAAAGTGATTGTTCAAGTTTAAACAGAGGGAGTAGTAACTATAGAGAGTTGAGGAATGTGGTTTCTTGGATTAGTATTATTGATGAGAATTTGAAGAATGAGATGATTGATGATGCATTGAATGTGTTTGATGAAATGCTTAAGAGTAAAGTTGAGCCTAATGATGTTACCTTGAATTTTGAAGTGACTTTAGATACTTTATATTCACTTATCATACTCTATATTTTGAATTTTTTAAAAAATAATGCATATTATATATATATAATATTTATTATGACGTCATAAATCAATCCGCTCAATCCGGCTCAATCCGGTCCGACCGGTCCGACCCCGGTCCAACCTTTTTTTGGGGTCATCCGGCTCAACTTCCGGTTCCGGTTTTTAAAACATAGGGCCTATACTTATGATGCAACTTTCTTATTTTGCATTGGTAGTCCTAATTTCCTACGAGAGCCTCCGAATTGGACTTGAGTAAACATATGTGCCTTCTTAAAGTTGTTGGACTTCTGGCATCCTTTTTATGTTAAAATGCTAAATCCCATGTTAATGTTGTCAGGCATCTGCAGTTTTATTACTATAGAATGTAATCTCTAACACAGGAGCTTTTAAAACTTGACCGTCGGGAACATTTTATAATGACAATGTTTGATAAACTCATAAACTGTTCTAGATTTATCCATGCATAAAAAGTATATTCTTGTGCACAAAGAGAGAGTTGGTTTAACAAACTTCATCCTTCAAGTGTACTTAACATATTTGGAAAATAACATCTACTGGTGGTAAATTCTTTACAATATTAACCCTCCTGAATTACCTTACCATAGAGGAAAAAGAGCTGGGCTAACAATTTTAAATGCATAAAAAAGTATATTCTTGTGCAGAAAGAGAGTCGGTTTAACAAAATTCAACTGTCAAGTGTACTTAACATATTTGGAAAATAACATGTATGGTAAATTTTTTTTACAATATTAACCCCGCTGGATGACCGTAGAGTAAAAAGAGCTGAACTAACAGTTTTAGATGCTGCTCCTTGTGGACATTATTAAAACAGGATTCATCCGGAGTATTAGGCTGATAATCATTGTGAGAAACTAATATTTAGTATTAGGTATAGCAGCTTAGAAACTAACATTTAGTTGTTGGTGTAGGCTTGAGGCTTAGGAGTGTGCTCCTCACTAGGTCTCAAGTTCGAACCCTCTAAGGTGTGATCAATTCTTGAGATGGGTCAGTCCATCTAAGGTCTAAGTTCTGGCTTGGAGTGGGGTCCCCGCGACGGTGGGTTTTGGTCTCTCGGATTAGTCGGTCCTTGGGCTGGATACCGAGTTATCAAAACAAAAACAAAAAAATTGTTGGTACGTCTTGTCATGTCAATCATAATTTTGATGCAGAGAAGACACTTATGAAATCAACATTGTCAAGAGTCATTTTTCCTTGATTTGGTTTGCAATTGTTGGAAACATCATATAAACATGGTCAAAAGTTAATTTGCTAGAATCATTGTAGATTAACGAGTAACACTTGTATACACCAGTTGTACGGTGCAACTATACGTAACTAATATTTTTCAGTGAAATTTAAGTGTAAAAAACTAATACTGACGAACTAATACCTTTCAGTAAAACACAATATACCATTTAAATATACACTCGAGTTGCACGGTATACCTAGTGCATACAACTTTTTGTCTAGGTTACTGTGATGAATAGATGAGGAAGATGAGTAAATGCATATCCCTTTTCGTCACTCAAAGCTTTGTTTTCCGTCTGACGTCTAGGTACCGTGCCATCACTAGCGCGTACTATCGTGGTGCTGTTGGAGCGTTGCTCGTGTACGATGTGACTCGTCACTCCACATTTGAAAGTGTCGAAAGGTGGTTACGGGAATTGAGGGACCATACTGATCCCAACATAGTCGTGTTGCCGATGCAACAAATCCGACCTTCGACATCTGGTGGCTGTCTCCACCGAGGACGGGACGTCCTTTGCTGAGAGGGAGTCCCTTTACTTCATGGAAACGTCTGCACTTGAATCAACCAATGTAGACAATGTGTTAACGGAGGTTCTTACACAAATATACTGTATAGTAAGCAAGAAGAGCATGGAGGCAGGGGATGATGCAAACAAAGATGTCCCTTCTAAGGGTGAGAAAATTGATGTAAGCAAAGATGTATCAGCTATGAAGAAAGGAGGCTGCTGCTCCTCGTAGATTTGGAAAGACGGTTTTACCCTTCATTGGTATGGTCTTCGTTTTGCTGCTGCATCTTTTTTAATTTTGCGGTGTAAAATTTGATCTGGAGATGGTAGAGATTGTGGTAGACATGGTTTACTTTGTATTTGCAGTCATGATGTTACAAAGAAATGAATGGCCGATTCACATGATGTTTGGAGAATCAGATTCTGATTCAAACATCAAATGCGCCTCATTTCTTACAATTTTTTGTACCATCTTGTTACGTTTTTTATATTTTCTGGATGATCGTAATATGTTTTTGGGATTTTATGGAATAATATTGCAGGAAATGTAAATTGCTTGAAGAACAAGATATGAAGATTTGAAGATATGAAGAATTAGGGAGAGAGAAAAAGAATTTAGATAGGGAGAGGTAGTTAGTTAGAGAGAGAATGATGTCAATTTTACGATATTCTCATTCATCGGCCGATCTTGATTTGTAACTAACGTTGGGGTCCACACAACAAAGATGGATATTCTTTAGGTAATTAAAAAGCGAATCTAAAATATATAAAGGATATTCTAGATTATTCTAAATGTTTGGGCCCATTTACGTGAAGCCCAAACATTCATTCATTCAATAAGCCTTTTCGGATAAATTGGCTCGGTGGATCCCGAGCCTCGATTCTCGCTTTCGATAAATTGGCTCGGTGGATCCCGAGCCTCGGTTCTTTCGTTCAGATAAATTGGCTCGGTGGATCCCGAGCCTCGGTTCTTCGTTAGAACTTCTTTGGCTCGGTGGATCCCGAGCCTCGATCTTCGCTCGGGGTTTCTTTCGACATTAAAAACCCCGATTTTAACTTTCTTTTTAAATACCCATCTCTTTCTTTTCAAATTTCTCTCCGGTCTCGCAACAATACTCCTCCAACGAAAGATCCTTGTCCCCGAGGATGGAATGTAGGAAAATTTCGCAAAATAAAAAGCGGTATCTTCCCATGAATCGATTTTCCAATCTTGGTAACCCAATAGACCACGGACCGATCTTTCTCCTTTCCGCTTTCCGGTGTCGAAATGCGCTCTGTGACATAGTAAGGTTGGATCGCGAAAAAGGTCGTTCTTATCAACATCCGGAAGACTACGTGAAGATGCGTCTTAACCCCTATGTGTTTCTTGAGTAACGAAACATGGAAGGCGGGTGAATCTTTGACCCATTGGTAGATCTAATTTGTAAGCCACACTCCCTTACCCTCTGCAGGATTGTATAGGGGCCGAAGTATTTTGATGATAATTTCAAATTCTTTCGGTATTGAATGGAATTCTGCCGAAAGGGTTGAAGTTTGAGGAAAACTTGGTCACCTACCTCGAAAACCCTCTCTTGTCTATGCTTGTCAACATACCTTCAATGCGATTACGTGATTTGACTAGATTAGCCTTGACTTGTTGTATGATGTCTTTGTCTGTGAGCAAGCGGATCTGTAACCTCCTCGTTTGTTGAATCGAATATGGCCCAAAAAGTGAATCTGTAGGAGTATATCCGTAGAGAGCCTCAAAGGGTGTCATCCTCAGGCTTGAATGATAATTTGTGTTGTACCAGTATTCTGCCATGGGTAGCCACTTCAATCACTGCTTAGGGTTGTCACTTACTAAACACCTCAAGTATTGTTCCAAACATTGATTCACCCTTTTCGGTCATCCATCGATTGGGGGTGATAAGATGAAACTTAGGTGCAATTGAGTTCCCACCAACTTAAATAGTTCATTCCAAAAAAAATTTAGTAAATATTTTGTCCCTATCACTCACTATACTTGGTAGGTAACCCATCAACTTATAGATAACATCCAAAAACACCTTAGCTAAAGATTTAGCGGATATGGATGTGATAGGGCTATGAAATGTGAGTATTTAGTGAATCATCCATTATTACCCATATTACATTCTTTCCCCAAGAATTAGGAAGCCCTCTATGAAATCCATAGAGATATGTGACCATGCTTGATGCGGTATGGTTAAGGGTTGTAGGAGGCGGAGTATAAACCCGAAATTTGGATTTATTTACGCACATACTTCACACTTCTTGACCCACATCAAAACATCATTTTTTTCATATTAGGCCAAAAAAAATCCTCTTAAGCCTCGATAAGTTCACCTAAACCCCTGCATGCCCTCCATAAGGGGTGGAGTGCATTTCGAAAAAGGATTAAATCTCTTAATCCACTCTTTACCTACCCACAACCAAACCTCTTCTTATATCTCAAAAATGCCATTAGTGACTGAATTAAGGGATAAGTATTAGGATCGATTACCTTTGGCTTTGATGATTTCTGAATGTAACCATCATCGATTAATAACTTAGCGGGACTGATCCAACCAAGTTGGGACCATTGTAGAAATAAGCGAGAACAAGCTGTTCTCCTTCCGGATAGTCATCACCGTTTCCTTTGTTCTCACTCTCCTTTTTATCTGAATCTTATAGTCAAGACCCGGCAACTTAGTAATCCATCTTTGTTGTAGTGGAGTTACCACCTTCTGGTCCAGAAGGTGTTTCAAAGATTGTTGGTCAGTCTTTATAGTGAATTTTTGTCCTGCAAGTAGTGTTTCCACTTCTCAATGGCCATTAATCTTTGCCAAAAACTCCTCTCATGGGCGAGAGTGCTTGGTTCCTTGGACACAAGGACTTACTCATGTAAGCAATGGGCTTACCTTCTTTGCGTAAAACGACACCCAATTCCTTCCCACTAAAGATCGGTTTCCACCACAAACCTCTTTTGTGAAATCAGTAACGCTTAGTCTTTGGAACACTCACCATGGCTTCCTTCAACCTCCGAAAAGCTAGTCTCCGCCTCGGTTCCATTTTGAAATTGTCCTTCTTGAGTAAGGAAGTGAGTGGTTTCTTTGATGAAACCATATCCTTCACAAATTTCTGTAATATCCTGTTAATCCCAAAAAAACCTTAGTTGTTTAATGGTTTGTGGTTTTGGCCATTGAACCATACACTCAATCTTTCCCGGATCGTTGGCAACTCCATCTTTAGAAATTATGTGGCCCCAAATACTCCACACTAGTGCGCCAAAACTACATTTGCTCATTTTTAAAGAAACAACTTATTGGCCCTCAAAAGTTGTAAAAAAGCTGCTTCCAAGTGATCTAAATGTTGTGTTTCCTCATTCTTTGTAAATGAGGATATCATCAAAAAAACCCAACACAAATTTCCTCAAGTGATCCCGAACACACGATTCATCAATGATTGAAATGTAGCGGTGCGTTGCCTGACCCAAATGGCATCACTAGGAATTCATAATGACCATTATGGGTTCTAAAAAGATCGATTGCCTATGCTCTCATGCCCATTAGGATTTGAAAGTACCACGACCTCAAATCTATCTTTGAAAAAGATCTTAGCACCCTTGAGTTCATCTAATAATTCATCAATGATAGGAATAGGGTAGTTGTGCTTGATTGTGAGTTCATTAAGGTACCTGTAATCCACACATAGCCTCCAGGTGCCATCTTTTTTCTTCACCAAAATCACGAATTGAAGCAAAAGGGCTCTTCTTGTGTTGAATTACTCACGTAGTCGACAAATCCTTTACAATCTTCTCAATCTCCTCCTTATGGTTGTGAGAAGTTCTATATGGATCTTTTCTTTGTTTAGGGATGCTCCCCGGTTTGAGTATAATCTGGTATTCCACCCCCCCGCGGTGGTAATTCTCTTGATTCCTCAAATATATCTTTATAAGCTAGTAGTAGCTTATGTAACTCAGGATCATCTTCAATGTGGTAGGAGGTCTTTGATGTAATTAAATACATCTCATTAACTTCCTTAAGGGCCTCTGTGTGGATCATTTGATATAATCCCACATCGAAAATCAACTTACACTCAAATTTGTTGAAGTAAGTGCTTGTAGTTTCACCCTCTTCCCAAGTAAGTTATTTGTGAAGGTCATCTTTTCATAGTCAAGCTCAATTGGTGTGCAAAATTTTAATCAATCCTCCTAGGATCGGATCCACAACCCTCGTTCTCCAACGACCTCGGTGGGTAGGTGACTGATGTCCTGCGTGTTCCAAGTGAAAGGATTCACTTGTTGTGAAATGACGATCTTTGCCCGTTAAAGAACCTTCACCAAGATGGGTTTAACATCACTCAAATGGCATTTGAGCCTTTTAAGATAGCCTTTTTTGTATAAAAACTCGAGGTCTTCCCGAGTCTATGAGAATGTGGAGTTTGTGGTGTTCAAACTCTCCAAAAAGCCTCGTGGTAGTAACTCCATCTTCACCACTTAGAGCATTTAGTGTCATCTGGACCTCTTCCATGATGTCGACCCATAAACATGATCTGCTTTCCCCCCCGTTGGTGGTAGGAGAAAGAAGGTTTGAGTATCTTCCTCCTCTTCTTACCCGGAATCATGTATGAAATCCTCTGTTTGCATTTGTGCCCATGCACAAAAGGTTAAATCCACCGATTGTAACATAGTCCCTTCTCCTCCTAAATTGTCATCTCTCAGGGAGATAAGATTTTAAAAGGTGGTTTCACTTTCTTTGGAAGGGCCCCCAAAGAAGATCACCCTTCTTCCAATTGCATAAAATTAGAGTTAGAGTTAGGGTTAAGGTTAGGGTTAGGATTAGAAACCACGGAATAGGGCTTAAGTTTTTTAGTTAGTCTTGTGATGCTTTGATCTTGCTTCTGCCCAATTTAATAGCATGTTGAAGTGTGGTGGGTTCAAACATGGCTCTTTGTAACTTGTAGCTCCTCATTGAGTCCTCCAATGAAACTTGCCACAAAATAGGTTTACGAGAATACATCCCGGTAAGAACTACCGGTGATACAAAACTTTTCGACTCGCCATACTTATCAACATAATCTCCATAGCTTTACAGATTGTTTGAGTTTGTTAAACTCGAAAATCAACATAGAGTCTTTAATCTCCTCAAATCTTGTTGAGAGAATAACCAAAAATTGTGCCCAAGTTAATTCCACATTTCTTTGATTGAAATTCAAACCCATAGTCTTTTTTACCCTCAAAATGGATAGTAGCCAAAGTGATTTTTTTGTTGATCGGTCATCTTGGGCATAAGCTTAAAATACCCATTGGATCTCAAGTACCCATAACCTAGGTTTAGAGCCATCAAACCTGGGGAATTCAATTTTAGGTCTTGGGTTGTGAAATTAAGTACCATCGGTTAACCTCGCTGGAGATTCCGATCTTGATAGGATGATCCTCCACCATTAGCCGTGTAGTTAGGCCTCCACCACCGATCCAAAGTTAGGACTCCCCAAAATAAAGGCCCCTTCAATGTGACCACTTGCGCTTTTTCCATATTCAACGGTTAGAATCGCTGATAAATTTTTACGATGTTAGTCATAAGCTCAAATTTCTCATTCATCTTGGTTTTATTAAACCATGCATATTGTGCGTGAGCTTCCTTTCTCTTCGCTTCCCCGCCTCACGGCTTCCGCTTTGATTAATAATTTGACTTTTTGTGTGATTCTTGCGAGATCCTTGGAAATGTGTTCCCTTAGCCATGATCAAAACTTGGCTCGGAATACCAAATGTTACGTTTTGATATTTTTACGGATGATCGTAATATGTTTTTGGGATTTTATGGAACAATATTGCGAGAAATGTAAATTGCTTGAAGAACAAGATATGAAGATTTGAAGATATGAAGAATTAGGGAGAGAAAAAAGAATTTAGATAGGGAGAGGTAGTTAGAAGAGAAGAATGATGTCAATTTTATGATATTCTCATTCATCGGCCAAATCTTAGTATTGTAACTAACATTGGGGTCCACACAACAATGGATATTATTTAGGTAATTAAAAACGAATCTAAAATATATAAAGGATATTCTAGATTATTCTAAATGTTTGGGCCCATTTACGTGAAGCCCAAACCTTCATTCATTCGAATAAGCCTTTCAGATAAATTGGCTCGGTGGATCCCGAGCCTCGGTTTCTTTCGTTCAGATAAATTGGCTCGGTGGATCCCGAGCCTCGGTTCTTTCGTTCGAGATAAATTGGCTCGGTGGATCCCGAGCCTCGGTTTCTTCGTTAGAACTTCTTTGGCTCGGGTGGATCCCGAGCCTCGGTCTTCGCTCGAGTTTCCTTCCGACATTAGAAACCTTGATTTTAACTTTCTTTTTTCGTACCCGTCTCTTTTTTTCAATTTTCTCTCTGGTCTCGCTACACATCTTCTCTAGCATTGTTTGTCCGGGCTAAAATAAATAAACGTGCTTCTTTATTATATCGTATTATCCCGGATTTAAATCGATATCTTTTTTTGCCCGGACGTATCAATTAAATTCTAAATGGGCACATTTAACAGACCAACCCGATTAGCTTGGTTTATATTTATATATACTCAATTTTTTATTTTTTTTTTATTTTCTAATTTTTTAATTAATTTTTTTTAAAGTTTTTTTCACAAATTTAAATAAGGCAAAAAAAAATCAATTATGGCGATCAATTACAAATTAAATATTTATATTTGATTTAGTCAATTAATAATTAATCTTCTCCAATTCAATATTTTTTAACAGTTTTGAATTTCTATTGAATTGAATAAATAAGTAAAATATTAATCCAATATAAAATAATAATATAATATTTTTATAAATTCTATTATGAAATTTGTTCATAATATGAAATTGATATCATTATAATTATAAATTAATATTATGGTATTAATTTATAAATGTGATGATACAAATTTTATATTATTAACTAATTTCATGGAAACTTTAACTCAATTATGTTATTAAAGATGATGGGAACTAATTTTATATTTTGAACATTTGTTATTAAAGATGATGGGGCGATCCATCGAAATTTTTTGTCATTATGTAATGTTAATGTTTGAACATTTTTTTTTGAACAGATTAGGTGGCCCGTAGCCCATAAAATTGCTAGGGTTAGGGTTAGGTCTCAACTATAAATTTAAAATGAACATTTAAGGCAGGGACCACTTTCTATACCCCAATGGATTATTTTCCAACAATACTAATCTTCTCCTTCAATGGTTTGTGCTCTAAAATGGCGTCTTTCTTTTTACGTGTTATCCGCTCTTGATTGTTAAATTCTACACATTGAGGATAAAGGATGCTCGCGGTTAGGAACATGGGTTCAGGTTCGAACCGGCAAAATTTTTGAGGGCACCGAACGAACCCATGTCAAAGGCGGTTTTTTTCGATTCGAACCATCGGTTCGGTTCTTTTTTTAATTTTTTTTTATTTCTTGATTTTTTGGATCTAAAATTTGAAGGAATGTAGATGAGAAATTTAATTATTGTATTATTGTTGATATGAGAATTTAAATTAAAGATTACATTACAATAATTAAAAGTTAAAACATAACAATAACATTAGTACAATACCAAAATGCAAGCAACAATGGTAAATTAGTAAGACTAGTCTAGTAGAATTAAATTTCATCATCATTTGGACCACTTTCAATTTTCCATGTCAAATTGACTCATGTCTCGGATGCTTTGATTGTATATCTTTAACAAAAGCTTCATATTAGGCATGCTAAAAAAAAACCGGAACCGGCGGTTCGAACCGGAACCGCCGATTTTTGAACTGTCGGTTCCACGGTTCCGCGGTTTCGGTTCCGGAACCGAACCGAAACCGTAAATCCCACGGTTCGGTTCCGGTTCTAGCAAAACCAGAATCGGGAACCGCCGGTTCGAACCGGAACCGCCCCAAAATTTGAAAATTATAGCCGTTGAGATCCAACGGCCCAGATTAAAGAGCCGTTGAGATCCAACGACTGAGATCAAAGAGCCGTTGAAGGAACCGCCGGTTCGAACCGTGGAACCGCCGGTTTTGACCGTTTTTTTTTCTTTCAATATTTCATCTATAAATACCAACTCATTCCACTCCAAAATTCACACCAAAGTTTATTCATCTCTCTCTCAAGTCTCAACTCTCACTCAATTCTCAAAGTTTATTATTTACATATTATTTACATTACTTACATAGTTACATATTACATCACTAAACTATATATCATACTATACACTACATATTATATTTATACTACACTATATATTACACTATACTAATACTAGTATACTACTATAGTACTATACTACATATTAGTATATTACACTACACTTACATAGTTACATACATATTATATTACACTACACTTACATACATATATTATTTACATATACACTTACATACATATTATTATTATGGCAAGCCATCAAAAGCAAGGGTAAGGGTAAAAGGCAAGCTTCTTCCACCTCTTTCCGTTAAATCTTCCACAACCACCGCACCGATCGAGTGGAGTTTAGATGATATTGAGGCCACACTTGGTCCCGGTTATGAGAATCCTCTTGAAGATGATCTTATACCACAAGGGTCCACGACGTCCTACTCAAGAAAGTCAAAATCACCCAACCGAGTCCAATGCCGAGCCAACTCCAAGTCGAGCTCAACTTAAGTCGGATATTTTTGCACGTCACTTTAATAAAGTGATCAACGAGGATGATATTATTAAAGTTCATTGCAACTATTGTGAGAAAATATATTCTTTTGTCAAAGGAGGAGGATATGGAACATTCGAGAAGCATTTGAAAAAAAATTCATCAGGATAGAGTTGGAATTAGTTCAAACCAAGCACAACTTCGTGGATTTACGCCAACCCAAAGTGTGGTGGAGTTCAAAGGCGAGGTAAAAGTAACCCCACTTCTCTATTTACATTTGATCAAATGAAATATAGAAAATTGTTAGCTAAATTTGTGTGCACACAACACCTTCCTTTTCAATTTGCCGATAATTCGTATTGGAATGATTTTGTTAACCTTGGTCTTCAACCCGCGGCAAAAAAAGTTTCACGTCATACTACTACTCGTGATGTTGCTAAAGTTGTTTATGAGTATAAATATGCTTTGATTAATCTATTTGCCGATTTAAATGTTAAAGTTTGTATATGTGCAGATATTTGGAGTGATAATTTTCAAAAGCATAGTTATATAGGAGTTACATGCACTTGGATTGATGATTCGTGGACTCTTAACAAAAGATTGATTGCTTATAGAGATTTTGATACGGAACACAATGCCGTTAATATTAGAGATAAATTGCATGATATTTTAAATGAGTATGCTCTTACTAAAAAAATATTTTCTATTGGTTTTGATAATCTTTAGTGCAAATACGACTACTATTGAAGATCTTACAAATATTTGTCAACCATATCTTGGTGGAAAAAATTTTCATGTTAGATGTATGACTCATATTTTAAATTTATGTGTTCAAGATGGTTTAGATGCTTTGAAAGAACAAGTTGGTCCTATTAGATCCGCTATTTATTATATGTCGAGACATTCAAAATTGTTGAAAAAATGGAAAGTTTTTTGTAGAACATACAATATGCATCCCAAAAAAAATTTCTCTTGATGTGTCAAACTCGTTGGAATTTCACGTATAAATTGTTAAAAAGGAGTCTATGGATTATAAAGACGTTTTATGTACATTTTTTACTCAAGAAAATTGTGGTATTCGTTTATATCCTCAATATTGGGATTCATGCACTTCTTTGTGTAAAATTTTGGGAATTTTTAATGATTCCACAAAAGTGTTATCCGGTGTTTATTATCCTACGTGTAATTTAGCGCTTGATTATTGTATTAAAGTTGTTCATGTGTTAAATGAAAATATTACAAATCCTTTATTAAGTGGTGCTACTTTCTCTATGATGCAAAATGGAAAAAATATTTTTTACAAATATTCCCGATCTATTCTTGGTTGCTAAAGTGTTTGATCCTAGAGTAAGATTGGATGGATTAATAATGATGTTAAATATGTATTATAATTATTTATTTCCTAATAGACATATGGTCATGGGTGAAGATGATGTATATCCTAATCCGGAAGAGATTGGTAATCGGATTAAAGTTACTTTAATGTCTTTATTTAGAGAATATAGTGGTCCCGGTTTTGAAGAAAATTTTGGTGGTGGTGGCTCTTCTATGAGTCAAGAAGAAGATATATTAACAGACTTTTATGATGAACGTTCTCAAAAACGTCCAAGGTCTACTTCTAACCCTTATTACGAACTTGATCATTATTTATCCTCTTCATTTGTTCGGCTTGATGAAGATGAAGACAACGCTACTTTTAATATACTAAAGTGGTGGTCGAGGATGAAAAATATCTATCCAATATTGTCAATGCTAGCAAGAGAAAATTTTGCATCTTCCACCTCAACCGTTGACGTTGAACAAGCTTTTAGTTTGGGAGGCTACACTTTGGATGCAACGAGATCGAATATGACCGTTGAAAACGTGGAAAACCAATGCTTGCTTGATGATTGGGTAAGAGCCGAAAAGAGAAGTCAAGAATTTGTTGATAATGATGATCAAGATAGCTCCGAAGAAACTACCACCGGAAGTGATGCATGAAGAATCGAATCGATCCAAATCAACAAGGTAAGTTTGAGGTAAGAGAACTACGTGGACTTTGATTCCTATTTGGATACGTAGACAACTTAATTTTAAGTTTCAAACTTAGAATTTCTAAGTTTATTTCTTAAATTTAAGCTCAAGTCCAATTTCTTTAAATCCCCCCCTCCCCCAAATTTATTTTGTAAAGTTTAAAATTTTAAGTTGTAATTGTAATTACTAATTCGATATAGTTCACTTTGTAATTTGTAAATTTGTAATAGTTCAATTAATTTGTAATAGTAGATTACTAGCTTATTTTAAGTTAGAATTACTATTTTGTAATAGTTCAAATATTTTGTAATAGGCTACTAATTTATAATAGTTCAATTATTATTGTAATCTTCAATTTAAATCCTCATATTAACAATAACAATGTCAAATTTCCTGAACCGTCGGTTCCACGGTTCCGATCTCGGAATCGAACCGAAATCGTAAGATACACGGTTCGGTTCCGATTCCATCATTTCTGGAACCGCGAACCGCCGGTTCCGGTTCGAACCACCGGTTTTTTTTTTTTTTTTTTTTATTTTGTATTTTATAATAGTTCATTCAATTATTTATAAGTGTATTTCTTAGAATGTTAGAATTCAAGATACTTAGTTCATACTTAATACTGCAACAATTCAATTAATTCAAAATTATTGTTAGTTGATTTAATTTATTCAAGTTTTCATCTTCATTTTTTCATTGTTTTCAAGAGTCAAATAGTCAATACTCAATAGTCAAGTCAAGAGACTAAGATTCTAAGCTATTTCTTTTTGTTTTTTAGTTTTTGTTTTTTAGTTATTGTTTTTTACTTTTTATTTTTTATTCTTATTCTTTATCATTCTTTTATAAATTCCCACACATCAAACTCAAAAAACTCATACAATTTTCTTAAGAAAAAAATGGCTTCTTCTTCTTCATCAACAACAACTTCCGATGAAAACACTCCACCACCACCACCACCAACACCTACTAATATTCCGATCCCACAACATATTCTTCAATCTTCTCTATTTACGGTTCACTATAGAATCAATTCAAATATGTCAAATGACTATGGGGTAAATCCTAAAGAAATAAAACTTTATTGTAATCATTGTAACCAAATTTATCCTTTTCGTCGTGGAGGAGGATATGGAGCTTTGGTTAAACATATACAATCAAAGCATCCGAGACATGAGTCAATTTGACATGGAAAATTGGAAATGGTCCAAATGGTGATGAAATTTAATTATACTAGACTAGTCTTACTAATTTACCATTGTTGCTTGCATTTTGGTATTGTACTAATGTTATTGTTATGTTTTAACTTTTAATTATTGTAATGTAATCTTTAATTTAAATTCTCATATTAACAATAATACAATAATTAAATTTCTCATCTACATTCTTTCAAATTTTAGATCCAAAAAATCAAGAAATAAAAAAAAAAAAAAAAAAAGGAATCGGAACCGGCGGTTCCGGAACCGAACCGAAACCGCCTTGACCGCGGTTCGGTTCCGGTTCCACCTCCGGAAATTTTGGAACCGCCGGTTCCGGAACCGTGAGCATCCCTACTCCATATCCTCCTCCACGACGAAAAGGATAAACTTTGTTACAATGATTACAATGAAGTTTTATTTCGTTAGGATTTACCCCATAGCCATTTGACATATTTGAATTGATTCTATAGTGAACCGTAAATAGAGAAGATTGAAGAATATGTTGTGGGATCGGAATATTAGTAGGTGTTGGTGGTGGTGGTGGTGTAGTGTTTTCATCGGAAGTTATTGTTGATGAAGAAGAAGAAGCCATTTTTTGCTTAAGGAAATTGTATGAGTTTTTTGAGTTTGATGTGTGGGAATTTATAGAAGGATGATAAAGAATAAGAATAAAAAATAAAAAGTAAAAAACAATAACTAAAAAACAAAAACTAAAAAACAAAAAGAAATAGCTTAAAATCTTAGTCTCTTGACTTATTTGTAAGAGTATTGACTATTTGACTCTTGAAAACAATGAAAAAATGAAGATGAAAACTTGAATAAATTAAATCAACTAACAATAATTTTGAATTAATTGAATTGTTGCAGTATTAAGTATGAACTAAGTATCTTGAATTCTAACATTCTAAGAAATACACTTAGAAATAATTGAATGAACTATTATAAAATACAAAATACAAAAAAAAAAAAAAAAAACTCGAACTGAACCGAACCGTGTATCTTCTGGTTTTTCGGTTCGATTAGAACGAGGCAACCTATGGGTTCCGATTTTTTTTTAGCATGTCTAATTGAGGATCAGTGGCGGAGCCAGGATTTTCGTCTAGGGGGGCCCAATTAAGACTAAATTTTATATGCATCAAGTGCATCGTGCACTTCATAGTGTATTTTAGAAGCATGCAACTTTTTGCACTGAAATATGCAACTTGTTCATATTGAACCGTGCAACTATTAATATGGAAAACAAGTTGCACGTTTCAGTGTAGACAATTTGCACATTTTAGTGCAACAAGTTGCATGGTTCTAAAATATATTATGGAGTGCACGATACACCTGGTATTCATGAGAACCATTCCCCAATTAATAGTAATAAAAAGTACGAAAATAAAAGTTTAAAATAAAAACATAAACTAATACATATATTTATATAATCAAAATGTTAAACGTAATTATATACACATTTGAAAACAAAATGTTAATACATCTAATAACATACCTCTTCGACTCTTCTTATTTTGGAAGTGTTGCATGATGATAGCTTTGTTACTAACTTTTTAAAAAAATATTTATGTATACAACTAAATAATCGTTCAAAATTTTATCTCCAATTCGGTTAAGTGGTGAACTTTTAATGAATCTGATTCCTGAAATGTTCTTTCCACGGTAGTTTTAGCAATGAGTAGGATTAACGGTAACTTAACAAGCGAATAATCTAATTAGAATACAATATGAATTTTTGTAGCAATCATTTTTTGAGCAAGACCTGCTATTCTAAGAATTGTAGAGAAAATTTCATCCAAACACACATCAATAATAAATTTTCTGGTTGATTGTCAAGTTCAAGTGGAACAACTCAGATTTGCTCAAGTATATATATGTGATTAAATATTTTTTATTGTATATATAATGTGAAATCACTAAAAAATCCTTAAGAATTTTCAAAATCTCCTCACTCCGTTGTTGAGGATGATAATTAGCCAAACAGGGCATTAATAATCACCTGATATATATACAATGACCTCGTATCATTAGAGAATTAATATAAATGAATTAATTTTAACATCATGAATTTTCTTTTATTTTTCTATTAAGCTGTAACTGATGAAATGGATTCGAAATTGAGATTTTAACTGAATAAGAAAAACCTCAATAAAACATAAAATTCTTCACATCTTTTAAGCTCGTGCAACACACACAAACAAACATATATTTATATTCTAATATATCAGAAATCCACCCCTGCTTACTTCGGTTTTGAACTTGCAAATTGCAATTGTACACACCTCATCATAAGAAAGTCAACTAGATTGGCCGCCTTGTCTTCACTTTTAATGTACCAATTGTATAATCCATAAGTCAACTCTCACACCTCCGTTTTACTCTTCTCACCTAGCCTTTGTTTTTTCTGTTTCTTTTCTCCTTTAAGAAATCATCTGGCCCATTTCATTGAGTCGTCTATTTGTCTTTTATTTAAATTCATGATATTATAATTATTGTGGATAATTTATTGGATATTTTCTCAGATAAATAAATCTTGGCGTTAGTAACTTATTTAATAATTCGATATTTGTGAACTAATTTAATAATTCGATATTTGTTAACATGTTCACAGCATGGAAACTTCAGCATTATTAATTGAACACTGATTGGAAGATTTTCCAGATTTGCTCGTATTATTTTATCACATATATACTAGTATATCTTAATTTTTAAAAAGGAGGCAATTTATTTGCATATTTTTATCCGCCCAATGCTACAACGGATAAGACAGAGGATTAGAGTTGTTAATGGATTAGTTTAGTGTAAATGACGTTATCGAGGAATCGCATCTGACGCGATGGCATGCACCTGTAACATGTGGGGACTCTCTCACGAATATAAAGCCCATATATTTCAATTACCAAATATCATAAAATTAAAATTAAGATTAAGAATTAGTATTATGTTTAATGATTAATTAATGATTCAAAGGCTGGGGACCCTTATCAATACCTACTACTTATATTTAATTACTTATCGATCCATCACTTGAAATATTCAATTTGATTGTTGAGTAAAATTACAGTGATTCTTAAATTTATAATGTTTTTAGGAGAAATTAATAATTGTTGATTTATTATTTGTTATTGATATTACTGTACACCAATTTCAACTTCAACTATAATAAAGAAAGAAACAGTAAAATGACTGATAGACTGATAGTAATTACATACTATTCTAACTTTAAAATCCAAGATTTCAAATTTCACTAGTTGATTAATTATTAAGTTTTCCATCTTTTCCAGAATCCTAGGGTAGGTGTCACTCACGGCGTATTAATTCTACATTTTCGAATTGATTTAAATGTAATTATTTTATGTTGTATATCATGGAACAACATATAAACAAAGATGTCATTTATGATTGTGTCAACTAATTAGTGGCTCCATGATCACATTTGTTCACTTGGAAATATCCAAGTAAATGATCATGTGCAACTACCAAGTTGTAAGGGAATCATATGTATGTACAAGTTTTAATCAATAAATACTGGCTTAAGAGTATTCACATTGGATACAACTGTCATCATTAGAAAGTCAAAAATTGTTGTTGATGTTGACTTTTGAGATTGCGAGCCAATAAGCTCTCAATATCGATCTCAATCTCGTCATAAATAAGTGATTTGTTAAGTTTGTTAATTGTTCTCCAAGTTGCAACTTGCAAGTTCGTTTACAAAAGGAAGTGAGACAAGAAATTACTTTACTTATAAGGGGCATTCACAATGAAGTGCCATTTAATTATAATGGGCATTTACTCTAAGATGTAAGCTTTTTTGAATCCTACTATTAGGTGTTAAATTTAAGTCAAAATGTCTCAATTATCTTTATGTTAAGACAAAGTCTAGTATGAAAATTTTTATACATGAAAAAACTTTAATTTATAATCAAATTCTGTAATTGGTGAAAGTAAGACAAAATTGAGTGGTTCATGATTCACTCGGCCCAAATAATTCATGATTCACCCGACCCGAATATGTCATAATTTAGGGTTCATTATTTAATGTTGACAAAGTCTAGTATGCAAATTTTCTTACATGCAAAAACTTTAATTTTCAACCAAATTCTATAATTGATGAATGTAATACAAAATTGAGTGGTTCATGGTTCACTCGGCCCGACTAGTTCATGGTTCACCCAGCTCAAATAGGTCATAATTTAGGGTTAATTATTTAGTGTTTAGGGTGTAGGGTGTAGTTGATTGATTTAGGACAATTTTATAGATTTTCATCTATACAAATTTGTAGACTGGACCTACTTTTTAGTGTTTAGGGTGTAGATGATTGATTTAGGGCAATTTTATAGATTTTCATACGTGAAATTTTTTTTATACTAGACATACTCTTATGTTAATAGTAGTGTGGAAAAAATAGGGCCCATGTGTAGATTTAAAACTTGACACTTTTCTTCACCTCATATTTTTCCTTTTGTCTAATTGATTTTTTTTCCAAAAAAAATTAGCCCTAAAAAATTGATTTTACTGATTTTTTTATTATCAGCCATTTATTATCTAATTAATTGTGTGCAGATTTTTTATCTAATTGTGTGCAGAATTTAAATTGATTTTTTTTTTAAAAAAAATCTGCACAACCCAAATTTTTGTTTAATCATCTGTCATTTTATTAAAAATTCTGCAAACACGTAGAAAAAAAATTCTGCACACCCGCAATACAAATTAGAAAATTACACACCCGAAAAAAATTCTGCACGCCCTCAATAAATTTTATCTGTAATAAACAACATAAAAACTATAAATAATTGAAATCTGTAATAAACAACATAAAAATTATATGACCCAAAAATTATAAAATAAATATTGCAAATTAAAATTGTATTTGTAATAAACAACATAAAAACTACACTTAAATATAAAAATCCCTTTTTCTCTTCACATCCAGATTCAAATAAAAAATTAAAAAGAAGAAATTGCAATAAATTACACAAAAAATCTTGGGTGTGTGTTTTGAACGTTGGTATAATAATTGAGATGAGAGAGAATTTTTGTGTTTGGGGTGGGTGTAAATGAAATTGATATAAAATGGTGGAAAGTTGTATTTAATTTGTTAGGTTTGATAAAATAAAGGGAAATGACTAAAGGGCAAAAGTGATATAAATAATACCTCATAGTAATACCAAAAATGCAGTACACTTTGAAATAAGACTACTCTAAAAATGATACTAGGGAGTAATTTTCCCAACTTATAAATCTGGCAATCTATGTATCTATGTATAACTATAAACAATAATCTATTGAAATGAAAAGTCCTAAACTTTTCCCTTAAACCCACATTTGTAGAAAAGAAAACATTTACTTTTACATTTTTTTAAAGGCAATCAATTCTGATAGTTTAAAAATAATCAATTCTGAATAATTTTTTTTTTTCATCGGTACCATAAGAACATCATTTTATCTCACTATAGACCGAAACCGCAACCACCACAAGAGGAGGACCACACAAAACTAAAACTCGGAATCGCAACCGCATGGCAACTAGAACCGCAATTCCACAAGAGGGAATAAATATTCCCTCTCCGTGTCTCAAACCCGAGACCTCGGGATCTCAGGTAGTGGAGCTCTATTGAATTTCTTCAATTTGATGTTTGATAAAGTATTTTTTTGCATTGTGATATATACAACACATCATTTGTAACTATATTTGGCTGGAAAGTTTCACAAAAAAACGAGTCTCGAGTTGGAATCAATCACTTTTTAATAATACATGTTGCATTTTGTTACAAAAAATAGTATAGGTTGCAATTTGTAATTAACCATTTTTTTATTGAAGTTTATAGAGATTATTATAAATGACGTCTGCAATATAGTTGGCTACTTGGCTCCCATCAATTATAATCAAGATCGAGACTTGCTTGTACAGACTACTAGTTCAAGGTTTAATTTCTCATGCTCAAAATAATTGACTTTTCCTTGAGAAAATATCACAATAATAATGTTTTTATATATCAGGACATATATAGAACATGCCATTTCAAATTCATTAACCAAATTAGTGACTTTAATATAAGATAAAAACTTGTAATTAATTAGATAAGTGTATTACGATACTATTTCTATGGATCAGAAGCTAAGGGGCATTTGGTTAAATTTTTTTAGTGCGAATGGTAACTAGATCGAATAATATAAATTACAATAAAATTTGATTCCAATATCTCAGTACAAAATATGAGAAAAGTAAATTAATCATCTTTAACTAATTTTTGGTTGAAGGGTTCAATTAATTTTATTTAATCACCAAAGTTTTCCCATATCCATTACCATTCAATTGAAGAATTATGAATGTAACTCCCCATAAATCATATATCAATAATTTTCAAAGTCCGTAGTAATATACATTTCAAAACTAAAGTCACAAGATCAGATAAAGAATACCATAGTAGTTAGAAACCAAGGACAGATGGTTATAAATTACAAGAAGATTATGACATCATTCCGCCAATCAAACATTTTTATTTCCTAACCACTACACACGGATATGACAAATAAAATTACATAAAATTATAAAATAAAAAAAAAACCTTTCTTGAAAAAAGAAAAAAGAAAAAAAAAAAAAAAACCTAGGTTATCGTTTGGCGTACGATACTCGATATGAAGCCATCAGAATAATAATCTTTCAATATATCCGAAGAGAATTAATAAGAAGAATACAAAGTGGTGGGGCCGGCACATGGGACGTTCCTTTTAACTGGTGGTAGCCAAGCTGGGCCGCCGTTGCTCCGCCTCTCTCTGTGCCACCCCACGGCGGAAGACGGTCGAGCACTCCGGCAACTCCCCAAGATCGGCGAATAGCTACTCATCTTCCTCCCGCATTGTGAAAATCATAGCCATCTCATTGTCCGTACTAATTCCATCTTCACTCAACATTGGACTCTCTAATGTGCACTCAATTAAATCAGAAAACCACCCAAATTCAGTAGTTTGAATTAAGGGCACGTCCAGACTAGTAAATTTGTTATCTAGACCATCTTGATTATTGTGATCGTGACATTGATTAATTGGCGTAATGATAGGTTTCGTTGTTTCTACTTCCTCTTCTTCTTCTTCTTCCTCTTCCTCCTCCGTTTTTACGCTTGTGGTGGCGGCGGCGCCGGCGGAGGCGGTGGTGGTTTTTGTGGTGGTTGTTGGAATTTCTAGATGCGGGATAATGTGATTGTGTTCACAGTAATATGTGACCAATAGCATGTTGGGATCCTCTCTACTCCTTTCCACTTGTTTTCTCGCCGGACACCCTTTTGAGCTACTACATCTATAATACCCTCTGCAATTTATTGTCACATTAAATTAAATTTTATTTTATTTTTTTGGGAAAAAAATTCATGATAGTCAATATGAAATTCCGAAATTAATAAATTATTTACCTAGGGTAAGGAGAGCCTTTAATGGGCCCAAGAATCGGAGGGTGGAGAGCTCATGTGATCCGTTTTCATCCTTAATCCTTCAACGTCCTTAATTGGCACTGACACCACTCTCTTCTGAATCGCTCTCCTACTGTATAATAAATTAATTTAACAGCCTCTTCTATTATCTTACTATAATTTCTTCACCTAACCCATATGCATGCACATGAAACTCCAAAATTAATCAATCAATTCAAAATTTAATTCTTCACCAAATTAATTAATTACATATCAAAATTAATTAAAACTACTAGAAAAAAAATTACATAAATCATTTTGTCACATATATACCTCTTTTGGAGGAGGATGTGGAGGCGATCTTGGTGTCGGCGGACACGGCGGAGCGCGGCGAATCGCCGCCGCTGTTTTCAGGGGAATTCTCGGAGTCGTCGAGGTCGTTAACGAATTGGTGGTGGCGGTTGAGCCTACTTAATTCCATAGATACAATTACAAACAGTGTGTGTGTGTGTGAGAGGGGGGTAATGAGAGAGATTAATTTTGATGAGAACAAGAAATAGGGATGATGGGTGGGTTATAATATATGGGTCCTAATATAATGCTGACAGACTGATAATTGTGTAGTTTATAGAGGACGTGCAAGCAAATGTGGAAGTAATCCAAGCTTCATTATATTTTATTGCAATGTGAAAGGGACAATTAATGTTGATTTATGCATAGTAATGACGCTAATGATGTGGTTAATTACTGCCTCATACCAATGCTTAATCAAGGCAGATTTTCTCACTTACTTTTATTTACACTCACTAATTGAATTTTTCTTTTTTCATTTTAGAGTATTCGGTTCTATTATTCACAATCTCATATTTTATTTAATTCCACGCGCATTATTATGTATTAATATGATATGACGTGTGTGGATGCACATATATTAGCTAAGTTGAGAGAATAATTACAAATAAAAAGATGATAGTATATTAAAACTCTAAAAATGTCATGATTCTCTAAAAAAATATATCAATAAAAAATTGAACGCTAGAAATTAATTTTCTTATAAGTAATCAATTCCGACTCATGTTCCTCTCGTAAAAATATATATACATTGTAATCATAAATATATAATATGAGCTATTTTTCCTTTTATAGTTTTGGCGACATTCGTTTATGATCGTTGATCATTTTTACAAGATTAATCTTGATTGTCTATTTTCTTCCATCAATCACTCCTTTTAATTTTTTACCACTTTTTTCTTTTACCATTTTTGTTTTTAGTGGGAAGCTTTGTGGGTCGTCGATCTATGCATTTGTTTGATCTGAGCCGTTGAAATATTGAACACAAATTTCACACCACAATTCATGACAATCACCTTAAATCACATTTAATTATTATTTTTTACCTTCAAACTCTATAAATACTCTCACTTACAATCCCCAATTTCATCTTCTCATTGCTTTGGTTGCATTTCTTTGGATTACCTACAAAGATATGATTTATATTCACAATATAGATAGATTCGTATGATTTTTTTGTTGTGATGATGTCGAGTTTTATGTATAAATTTTACTATTTAGTTTAGTTTGTAAGGATGTAAAATCCATTCTACAAGATTCATTCCTTACGTTCTATATAAATTTTGAATTACAAATGTTGTATTTTCTTGATTTTTGCCACATCTTTTTCCATTGACCGCCTACACTTAGATATTCTCCCGTCTACCTCTTTTCTTCATTTCAAGAACACATCAAGTGTATATAAAATTACAGGTATTGTGTATTATTTTACGTGTATCATTTATTTGTAATTGAGTTATTACATATATTTCATTTTCATGAACATTCTACCATAGAATTTAATATAATTTTGGTAAAAAACAGAGTAGTACCTTTACGTGTAACCAACTAATATTGTTCCGTTAAACAACTAATACTCTTCGTACAATTTTAATTTGAAACTCTCTAAAAACAACAAAAATGATGGGAGATCATAAGATGGAACCAAGGTAATTCCAAAATTAAAGGGTAGTAACAAATTTAGTGCTCAACTGGAAACCTAAATTAAGACAATAAATCAGTGCACAATTATAAATAAAAATTGAATTTTAATTCATTCTTATTAAATCTTATAAAATTGTGATACATATATATATACATATATATACACACATTTGATTATATATATTTTAATGCCTGGTTTATTTAATTATGGAATTTACATTATAGTTGGATGTTACATATTATAAATTTGCATCAATTATGCAATCATTTGGAATTTTTTGACCAAACGTATTATTATGATTTAATGTTCATTTAATGTGTGATATTTTTTTTTAAAATAATAGATTTTATATATTTCTCAAACTTATAGTATTATTTATGTGATTAAACATTGTTAGAATTGTCATAATTTATATTGAATTGTTAGATTCATTTAAAAATTATATTATTTTTAATACTAAAAACTGTAAAGTTGGATTTAGTGATATATAATTATTTTACTAGATTTTCATTTTATGCACCTCATTCTCTAATTTATTATTGGTTGGAATCAATCAAGTAAATCATTATGCCACATATTATTTTATCAAATTGTACATAGATTAACCATCCTTCAATAAAAACCACCTATTAAAATAAATTTATGATGTATTTAAATATAAATTTTATATAATGTATTATATTTGAACATTTTTAAAACGTTTAGCACAGTAAAAATTATTATTAATTAAATTAAATTAAACTTATAAAATTTAATTAGAATATTAACTTCAATGAGTAGGTAAACCATTAAAAAATAATATTATAGATTATCTTTTCATAAAAGTTTCACATAAACTGATTTCAACAACAAATATAATCTTGATCACTTTTGCTGGATTAATCTTGATCGTCCAAAATGTTCCATCAATTACTTATATTATTTTTAATCTTTATTTAATAAAATTAAATACCCTTTAATGACATGCTTAATTCAATCCTACTAATTTGTTGTCTCTCCTATTTAAAGTGAAGTTCCATGATCCAAAATTTTCATTCTCAAACAACAAACAATTCTAATTCTTAGTGATTTTGTTTTCGATAGGAATTTTTGTTTCAAGTTGTATGAGAGTTATATATGCTCCATCAATATTTTAAGTTGAGCCTCAATCCAGTTTTTGTTTTCAGTGATGATTTTTGTTGATTATGTCTACTGTAGGGTCTTTTACTCTTCTCTCTTTCTTTTTTTCTAGCATGCCCCCTGATTTTGCTATGTTCAATCCTATGTGTGAATGGATTTGTGGAAATAGATGCATCCAATTTTAGGAAATTGTAACAGGGGAGAAAAAAACGTTCTTTTCTTGATTAATCCTTACTAATCATTCTCCATCCTTTTGGTAGTATAATATCATTTTAAATTGATCTAAATTTTAGTTTGGGTAAATTCATTGAGTTTAATATGTGTATTTCATATATTTTTTTATGTTTTATCATTAAGAGTTGTATAAGTGATATTAGAAGTGTTTAAAAAAAAGTGATATTGGGTTTTTTATGTTAATTTTTTATTTTGTCTAAATTTATATATCAACATTAAAAATTTAAATATCAAATTACTATCTCCATTTTAAAAAATTACTAAATCATCGAATTAATTACTATATAGATTTGTTTAGATATATATAAACACATTAATATAGCAAATTAAAATCTTAACTATTATTATCAAATTGATATATATATATATATAAGGAAACAATTGATATCAAATTGTATCAAATTTGCCGGAAGTTTAGGAGAAGATGATACTTTTTTTTTCTTACGAAAGTTTACATTGTCTCATTGCCATTATTACGTTTTTTTTTTTGTATATATTTTAATGTCTGATCATTTAATTATAGAATGTACATAATAATTTAAGGGGATATTATTGTATATTTTGCATCAGTTATAGTTAAGATTTTATTTAGAAAAATTTAAATATCAAATTACTATCTCTATTTAAAAAAAATACTAAATCATCGAATTAATTACTTTGTAGATATAGATTTGTTTAGATATATATAAACACATTAATATAGCAAATCAAAATCTTAACTATTATTATCAAATTGATATATATATATATATATATATATATATATATATATATATATATAACATGTACTCCCTCCTTCCATCAAAACTATGCTCATTTCGTTTTGACATGTTGCACGGAAAGGTAAATTAAGTACGTTTATGGACACAATTTTTTTTTCCATCCTCCAACAATCACTTAATTACTCAAGCTATCCTTATACTTTACTCACAATCAATTATGTTATTCATAAATGGACCTAATTTACCTTTCCGTACAACATGTTAAAACGAAATGAGCACAGTTTTGGTGGACGGATGGAATATTAAATATCAATTGACCAATATATTTTTATATCAATTTAATTACAAATCTTTACTGAAAAGGTATAAATATGGAATAATATAATTACATTTGTGGATTTCAATACATTGATTGATGGAAGATGTTTATGGCGCAAATGCCACATGATAATGTAAATAAAAATATGGTCATAGTCACACCTAAATTAAGGTCATACTCTCTTTGTATTATTTCAATTCTGATTGACGAACGACTTAGAATTTCTTCAATTATTGTTTGTTGGTTCATAACATGTATCGATCAGGAGAACAGAGTATGTGCTTTGGAATATTTTTTTTTCCTTTTTATATTAAATTTTATGTTTTTTGACATTTCTTTTCAATTGATTTTGGTAGGGGATGATGTGCTTGTGCCTTCAAATTAAGGATATTCATAAGTACACTATGAATGTTTATAAGAAACGAAAGTTCAGATTTTATCTTCAATTTAAGAAAGCTAAGAAATCTGAGTGTATTGTAAGTTATGAATGTTGTATTTCAAATTTGAATGTGCATTTTTTTAACACATTTATTTATTTTTTATTATGTTGGCTTTTTTGTTAACCTTTACCCTTGCAGTTCCAGAAGAAGTTTAACAACTTGACTAATATTCAAGAATTCAAACTGAGACAACGCTCAATGTCTGATTCTTGGATTCGTGAACAACAAGTTGAAGTTATTTTTAATGAAGGAATGTGGTTTTTAAGATTTAGCATCTGTATAAAAAAAATTATTATTCAATCTCAGGACTTAATTTTTTTAGATGAACAATCTGTTGGTGTTTTTTCACATTTAATATTTAATGGTACTGATCTTAGCATGAAGAAGAATGTTTGTGAACGTTTTCTTAACTTTCCGGTCAAGATTTTGGGTAATTTTTTTATTAACCAAAAATCTTATATTATGAATTTAATGTTGATTTTTATTTTTCTAAATTTTCATGTATGGTTATTTTTTTAATTACTTAATTTGTATATATTTTTTGTTTTGTGATTTCAGGTAATGACATGTTCAACAGGATTAAACAACTAATAATCTTCGTACAGTTCAATTAACACTCTTCAGTGCAATCAATTAATACCTTTCATAAGTATTACCCCATTTGTCCTAATTTTGATTGGTCACTTTCCGTAAATAACCGTCCTAATTTTGATTGGTCATTTCCTAAAAAGGAAATAAAGCAACTTTCAATACTATTTAATACTATTATTTTCCTCCACCAAACCCAGTTTACACCATTTAATACTATTATTTCCCTCCACCAAACCCACTTTACCCACTTTACACAATTTAATAATATTATTTTTCATTTTTTCTTAATATCCGTGTCTACAGTATTTAGTCAATCAAAATTAGGACGGAGTGAGTATCTTTTAGTAAAAGCAACTAATATCTTTTAGTGAAAATAAGTAATATCCTTCTAATTACGCGTATGAGTGATCAACTAACTTCTAAGTTTTTTTTTAATCTATTATGTTTTAAGAATAAGTTTTGACATTTTCTAATAATATGATTTTATTGTGGTACACTTGAATTTTAACATTTTTATTTATACTTTAATATAGAAACAATATTAATATTAATTGCCTAATGATTGTTGTCGTCCACAAAATAACCTCGCCATGTATAGTGATGTTTATGATTGTGCACTGATTTGGAGTCGAGCATTAATTTGGTAACTATCATTTAATTTTGATATTACTTCAATTATTATTTTATGTGTGTCATTTATTTGTAAGTGAGTTATTACACATATTTTGTTTTTATGAACATTCTATCATAATTGCATGCATAGAATTTAATATAATTTTCTTTATGTTTTTTTTGTAGATTTACCGTGTTATTTATTTATTTTAATTTATTGTAAAAAAAATTAAAAACACATGTTGTTCTTATTATTCTTATGGTTTATGGTTGATGTTGCATACTTATCTATATGTTAAATTGCACGGACAAATTTGCATGGCTTTTGCTGCACTTATCAAAGTCTAATTTAATTAGGCATTTATCCATTAATTAGGTATTTTATGCCTATTGTAAAGGAGATTCGGTCCGCTTATGAGAAGATTTAAAGTATTAATATGTGTATTACGCCAGATTTTCATAAAAATCAATTTTACAACATAATGTATTATGTATACATAAATTATGGGTGAGGGTAATGAGAATCATTTAAATTACTATTGCCTGACAGTATTGATATATTTGTAATGTGAATAGAAGTAAGTAATTAATTACTCTCCTGTAATAACTTATTTAACCATTCTTAAATGATATTCATTTTTAATTTTTTAACTAAGCAATATCAATATAATCAATAACCCCATAATGATTGACCCATCAATGATACTCTTTATCATTATTATTCTAAAATGATAACAAGCGGGCCCTAATTTGTTCATGGCAAAGGGATACAAATTAGCACAAATTAACATTTTTTTTCCTTTTAAAGTGTTAAGGTGTCATGCTCAAATTATGTTATATTTCATTGCGAGACCGTCACATGCAAGCTTGCCTCAAATATGTAATTTATTGTATGTGTTATTTAATATACTACTTATAAGATGTAAAATTAATTATTTAGCATTTTAGGATAACAGATAAAATAAACCATAATTATTAGGTTCATTAACAATTTAAGTTAATTGTTCTCGTCCTTTTGTGGACATAATTTTTATATACTGTGAAAATATCATAATAAATTTCTTATTACAAATAGTTTTCAATTTTAATTTACTAAAACCAATTAAAAATGGTTTATAATTTAGTCTAGAGCATTTTATGTCACATATGGCGGCACATAGGAATTAGAAGGTATTTTGAAACACTATCATTCGAGAAGTTCTTTTTTAAGCCAAGATAAATTTGATTTTTTTAATGAGAGAGAGAGTCAAGACCGATACGAGAAAACCAATGTTCACCGGGGAAGGGGACCACATGAATTAATTCACATGTCATTGGTTGAAATAGTGGAGAACAGTAAATTAAGTAATGAACTGCTAATTAATCCATAATATTTAAGTTAATATCTTATTAGTAATATTCAAATCTACGGTATTGAATGGTTCCAATCTTCTTATCCAGTGTAATTTCAGTCAAGTTGCTCACAATTCACATATCATAATTGTGATCTAATCCGACAATTAATAAATGCAAATGTCAAATTATTAGAATTATAATTTATTTGGTTTACAAGCTATAGGTTTGTGGTTATCCTGTTCATATTCGTGACGAATAAGTGAAGTCAATTTTGCTATTTTAATTTGCAAGTATATATATATATATATATATATATATATATATATATATATAACCAAAATTCTATCCTATTAAATCTGACATCCTACACTTGGTCCTACAGTACCCCTAACCCCAATATTGAAGTCTTTTTTTTTCTTTTCTTTTTCGAAGAACATTTACTCCTAATTTACAATGGAATTTTTAGAAATCTAATATTTAGAAATTGAAAGAATCAGAATTGGGGGATTTAGGGTATGATTGGTATGTCGGAATTAATAGAGAATGGAATGATCATTCCTTAATTTATTCCACATTTTGAAGAATGAAATTTTTTTCACAAAAAATATTATCATTCATTTCATAATATTACATTCTACCCGACAACAACAATAATAATTTAATAATAATATTATTTTATTAAAAAAATTATTTAATAAAAATAAAAATAATAACCAACTCCAATAATAATAATAATCATATTAAACATAATAATATTAAAATATATAAATAATATAATTTTTAATAATAATATTATATCTCGAAAAATGTAAATTAAAGTGAATTCTTAATAATATTTTAATGAAAAAAAAATATTATTATTTAATAATAAAAATATATATAACGCTAGAGTTGGTATCATGTGCACTTTTAGATTGCCGTGATCTTATTAGTAGTGCATTTTAGAAAGCATAACTATATAAAATAGAAACATGCAACTATTCCAAATAGAAGCATGCAACTATGTTCCCATATTAACAGTTGCACTTTCCTGTGTAAATAAGTCGCATTTTTCAGCATAACAATTGAACACTTCTAAAATGCACTATGAGTGCACGATGCACCCGGGTGCATACAAAACATTGTCATAACGTTATTATTAACTCATACTTTCAACAATAATTAAATACATATTAATATACATATATATGTTTACTATAATTATATTATTATAATAAACACAATAATATCATTTTGTAATTATAAAAAATATTATTTTAAAAAATATATATTAAAAGGCTAAAAATAATAATATATTAAAAAAATATATAATAATCAATAATAATATTAATATTAAAGTATAATTAATAACTAATAATAATAATTTTAAAACAGATTCATCAATACTTATATTCAATTTCTAGGTTATACCAATCATAAGAATGATCATTCATATATCATTCAATTCATCATTCATATATCATTCAATTCAAACCTTCATTTCATTCATTAATTCATTTCATTCAGCCGTAATTCCATTAAGTCATACAAATCATGCCCTTAGTTTTTTTTTTGGAAAGCGAATTGGTAGGTTAGTTAATAAAGTGACTCTTATATATATATATATATATATATATATATATATATATATATATATATATTTATAAGTAAAGTTCTTTTATTATGTATATATTCTTATGTTGAATGTCAAAATACGTCTTAATTTAAAGGTAGGGTAATTGATTATGATAATAAATTTATCTAGTGTTATGCTAAATTATTATATTTGTTTGATGATAATAAAATATTGTTTTTATATAATGAGTAGGTCACAAATGTAAATTTACCGTGTGCAAATTATATTAATATGGACAAATTAAAACTTTATGGGATACATCATTTTTAATTCATGAATTCGAATAAATGAGTTGAATTGGGGGTTGATTAATTAACAATTTACACGAATTCATTGGGATCCTGGTCTCATTATGAGTTAGTAAATTTTGAAAACTTTGGAATAAGAAGTCTTGTACGGTTCTTAAACCCAGGAGTTAAAGTTGAGTATCTAAGTTTCAACTAAAACAACGATTTAGCATCTTCTACCGCTCTTTTCGTCCCATATATATATATTTGTTTGACGTTTCAAACAGATTAAGAAATTATATTGAAAAAATAAATTAAACAAGCAAAATTTATATTATATCTCTATTTAATAATTGTTTTAGTTTTCAACATAATTGATGCATAAGGCTATATTAATAAATTAATTAGAAAATTTTATTTTATGTAGAAATAAGTTTATATATTTGGGACAACCTTAAAGAAAACAAGTCTATATAATTGAGACGGATGAAATATTATTATATAACAGAAAACTATTTAAATACTTTTATTAAGTTTGATCTTATTAGTTGTTATCATCTTTAAAAGCTACAATTTTGCTTTTTATTTTTTTAAATCAAGCAATCAAATAATATGAATAGGTGTGATCATTTTAAGATTTAAATACTTAGTAATATATATATATATATATATATATATATATTAAATATGAAAACTATTAAGGTGGCATTTGGAAAGAAGCAATTAGAAAAAGGATTCAATTTGAAAATTTTGTTACAATTTTATTTTATTTTATAGTACTAGTATTTTTAAAGTGTTACTTTAAAAAAAAAACAAAGATAATCAATTATAATAGTTTTTTAAAATAATTAATTACAATAATTTCTTTTATCATTGGACACATAGTAACATAATTTCATTGTGCCGTAGACCAGAACCGCAAACATCACAAGAGCGGAACCACCAAAAATTACAACTCGGAACCACAACCGCCACAAGAGGAAAATCACCTGAAACTGCAACTCGAAACTGCAACCGCATATGAGGGGACCAGTGTTTTTCTCCGTTTCTTGAGACAATTAATCTGAAAGCTAATTGGGGAGGAGCAAGGAGTGCTTGAACTCCGCACCGAATTAAGGTGCAGGTAGAGTGATGGAAAGCAACAATTGGTTGTGTTAGGTGACCTAAATATGATAAAGAGATAGTGATTGTTGTTCATCTTGTTTATTTGTTGGTGCATAAAACCTTGTATTAGAGATTTTTAAGAATCTCTCACCTACTGGACTTGCCGAAATTGGGCCCTGACAAAAGATAATGGACTTCATTATTGGGCCTTATTATTTGATAATAACAAACTGAATTTGAACTGTTACATGGGCTTAACACAACATATATACGAAATTACGAATCACGATACTCAACTCAACTTATGTACCAAATCAGGCATTAGGATCCTGCAGGAACATTTAAACTAGGAAAGGAAACTAAGAACGAAAATATTTATATATACTCCGCTATGATCTTGTGTAGTTTCAATTCCGGGGTATTCTTATAGCATACATGTCGAAATTAGAAATATAAAGTATATGCAGAACTTAACTCTGGCTTGAAGTAGGGCCCGCTAATGGACGGTTGGTTCTGATCATTCGAATTAGTCGATCCTTAAATTTGATACTGAATTTTCGAAAAGAAAAAAAGAAGAAAGAAATATAAAGTCCATACCTATAAAATGAACAAATATATAAGTCGAGATATTTTTTTTAATACAAAAAATAAAGTAATTAATAAGTTGAGATACATTATACTTTCTCAACATTTTTACTACTAAATGAAGGCGGTACACGTTTACAAATTTCGAATACATAATGAGTAGGTGTGTGTCAGACACAACCCATGCACACTCTACTAAATATATGAACATATCCCCAATACCCTAAATGCTACTTACTACACATATTTGGGATGGTATTCAGTAAAATAAGAGCTACTGTATTATTCAGTCCATGCACGAAAATTAACAATCAATTGTAATATTAAGTCTGCTGTCGTACAAGCTTTAGAATGGCCTGATTTAATACGTCAGCGCTGATATCAGCTTTGAGAATGGCCTCCACCCCAAACAAGACTTTGCACGTGACCCTTGCTTCCACAACCTTCAAAATCATTTCTTCAAATGCTTCTAGAATCCACACCAGCATATCTTCACTTTTTTTGCATCTTATCTTCACTAATAAATAATCTTTCCCTAAACTCTCCACCTTCACATCCTACATTACCAATAACTTAATTATATTCATTTCTGTTACGGTAATAATATAAACGAATTAATTCCACAGTAGAAATTTTAGATGAGTTTCTCATGGTATTAGAGCCAAAAGGTTCAAGCTCACACAAAGACGGACGTACATAGGGGTTAAGGGGGTCACTGGGCCCCCTGGCCCCACTTGATTTTTTTTTTATATAATTATAGTTAAAGTTACATTTATATGAGACGATCTCGCGATTAAACGGAGTATAATTTGAATATTACCGCTTTAACACTTTAGAATGAAGGGTATTGATTTTTATTAATTTGTACCTCGTCTTATATATGAGACGGCCTCATACAGGTTTTTATCTTATAAGTTATTTGTTGTTAGGTTAGATCTATTGACTAATTTTAAAGTATACCTTCTTTTTCTATATAAATTTTTTTATAATCCTTCATGTGGGGGAAGAGGGAGCGAAGAGAAAGAAATATGTATAATTTTGATTTTAAATATTTATATATAAATATATTTGATTCGGTTAATATAAAAAAATTTAGTCTAAATGATTTTGAATATATATAAAAAAAATTGAAAATGCATTACAAAAATTCGCATGAGACGGAGTACAACTTAACACAATCAACACTCACCCCTCCCAAAATGTTAAAACGTCAATGCACAAATTACACTATATCTAATCGTGAGGCGGTCTCATGCTTTAATATAAATTGGGCCCCCTCAGCGGAATTAATCCTGGGTCCATCCCTACGCTTACGTAACCGATTTGATTCTCGTTGAAAACAACTCCCTGTATTAAGTTAGAGAGAGAGTGAGTGAGAATACCTGTATATGTTGGATAAGGTGTTGGTACTCTTTAATTATTGCTTCAACTTGGAGCCTCAACTTGTAGATATAGACGGAAGCGTCCATGATAATACCACTTTTCTTCACCTTATAAACACAAAACAAAATTAAATGCATTAAATTATATATGGTAAAAGAAGTTAGTAATAATAATTAGCTAATATTGAATTGAAATTATTATATTTACTGATTTGGAGTTGGTGAGAGTTCTCAAAATGTGAAGCTTTCTGAGTAACGCGATTCTAGCTATCTTAATCTTTTTTCGCTTAATAACATTGCATGCCATCTCTGTGTTGGAATTGATATGATTGAATGGTGAAGGACGCATGGTATTTATAGAGACTGAAAAAAGGTGGGAGGAATGATGTGGTTTTTGCAGGCAGGAGTCACACGGAATGTTAGGACTTAGGAAAGAGATTCACCGACATGCATCCTCTTGTCTCTTTCTACTATTATCAGTTGACAGTTATCACTATTAAATTCCAAAAGCTAATGCGCTAAAAAAAATTAAAATTCCAAAAGCTATTATAGCTACCAATAATACGGTTTTTTCTACGCCACCATGCACTGCTTACCCTTCAGTGTTTTAATGTATTGTAATATACAACACTTACACGTGGTAATATACTATAATGTATTGCTAGGTATTGTCCTGCCGATAGGATGTAATCAAATCAAACCATTCGCGATTCGGAATTCGGGTCAATAAATATTCATTCGAGCTTGTTTAATAAAGCTCATCACCATAGACGAACAAGCTCAAATTAATTCAATGGTATTCGGTTTGTTAGCTCGTGAACATATTGGTTAGCGAGCTCGTGCAAATAATATTGAGTAGTTTGAATTTAATATATAATTTTCACACTAAACATATGGTAAATAATTATATTTATTTAATTAAATAAAATTACAAAGTTACTAGATATATATATATCTATATATGATTTTCAGAATATAAATTTATTTTTTCATAAGTAATTGATGAATAATTTAATTTAAAAGTGATATTTATTATACTCGTGTAGGCTTAATCACTCAAAAATGCTTATAAATTTTCGATAATTAAGCTCGGGCTAGACTTGAAAATAAATGAACCAAGCTTAAGATGGTGACTCATCTTATATATATATATATTACTCACTCCGTCCCAAGATGATTGCAACACACAAATTGGACCGCAAATCAAGTAAAGTGGGATAAAGTGGGTTTGAGTGGAAAAAAAATAAAGGTGTTGTGAGTGTATTAATATTATGTTTGTTTTCATTTTGAGAGTGTTGCAGTAATGTTGGGACTTCCAAATAAAGCAAGTGTTGCAGTAATCACGGGACAGAGGGAGTACATATTATCAAAATGAATTAACATGAAGCATGTATATTAACGAAATGACACAAGGATGATCATTTTAAATATTATGAGAATTGTAAGAATGGTAGCAGAAAAATCATGAATTAACAATTTTGCATATATTAATATAATACCTCGATCAATTGCGTGCATGTTCAATTTTTTAAGGAAAAGAATTGCATAGGATACTTTTCTCTCCCTCAAATAATTGATATGTGTAATGAGAATGAGCGGAAAGTACTGCTACCCCATAGACATCCAATATTTGCAGGTATAAGCTATTCGTTTCTGGGATGAATCAGTTTCATAATTGGTGTTCTATTTGTATTAAGTATTAAGTATAGATGATACGTGCAATAATAAAAAAATATTCAACGAAACACCATATTCTAAGTCCATATGTTAAAAATCAATGAGTTGGTCCCCTGAACCAGGTCTATACTATGAATTTGAATTATTTAACTCATTTCACTAATTTTCAACATATTTTTCTAAACCACTAAATTTGACTCATATTATACCTTGTGTGTGTAGGGTAAAATGTCATGAATTAAAAATAAGGTTCATAGAATGAATCATGTCTATATATACAAGTTTTTATCAAAATCAACAACACGAAATACGAAAAATGGAACACGGAAATCTAACCGTTTATTTGTACGCGTAGGCCCTAATTAATTGTTTTGGAGTTCATTTACATTAGTTATAAATTTCGCTTTAATTAAGAGACTCACAACCATATTAAACACACGTGGGTCTCATGTGCACTCGGTTGCACCGTGCATTCATAATGTATTTTAGAAGCGTGCAACTATACAAAACAGAAACGTACAATTATTTCAAACAGAAACATGCAACTATATTCCCATATTAACAAATACTTTTTCTCGTGAAAATAAATCGCGATTTTTCAAAGATAACAAAGTTCCACGCTTTTAAAATACACTATTAATGCGTGATCTTGGCTGTGCAAAGATCATCTGAAAACTAGCCTAAATACACACATTTTTGTGTGTGTACGTCTTCATGTGCAATAATTTCACCTTCTTTCAATTCTATCCATTGCTATTGTGCGGTTTTACTGCGTTTCTTCAGACCCTTTTCCCCTTAATTTTGTCTGTATATGATCGTATAAAATCACTTGCAGTAATCCCACTCTTTAATTAATTTAATTTTGGATAATTAAATTTATGTCACCAATTTCTTGACTTGTTTAATTAAGTTTATTTTTCAAGAAAAAAATGTTATCTTTTTAATTAATTATATATTACTTCCGAAGAAATGTGTAAAACGTGTGGAATAAATGAAAACGGATATGGCGATTATGATGGATCGATGGTCAAAACTGAATTTGGAATGGCCATATTGAAAAGGGAAAGGAAGAAATTAATTTGAAAAGATATATTTCTCCTCTTTTATTTACGAGTATATATCTCTTTCGAAAAAAAAATCATTAATCACATTCTTGTGAAAGCATACATGATATATATTGGCGCGAGGCAAAAATAGCACAAACCACGAACAAAACATCTAGAATTTTAGCACTTTAACACCCCCCCTAAAATCACTCTTGACAAACTTTTAGTTTTTTAGTTTAAGTGGATCACTTTCCGTTACTCTTTTCTTTTGATATATCAATCTAATTACAACTAGCAACCTCATCCTTTTCTTTTGTCTCTCTCAGCTGCCCCATCTCATTACAGCGCCACTTAACGTATACATACATAATTGTATTTTGTGTACAAATTGAACATTTTAAACTTTTTTGTTCGTCCATAGAATCTAGGTACTAATATTTCACGTGCCCATCTTTCCTATAAGTTTGTTTTGAGATGACCCGTGAAGCATAATCACTTCCCTTTTGCTTCAATAATGGTACCTTGGTACCAACTTAGATTTCATTCTTGATGCTTTGCTATTAAATATTAAAGTTGTCAATATACCACTACCAGTACTACTAATTAAATTAATTCCACTATTCGAGTATCTCAATTTCAATACCCTAGCTATGAGACTTTATTCTAATTTGACATTTATTTTCTAAATTTTCATTTCAATGATCACTCGAATTATACATTTGGTTATCCACCAAATTAATAAGTTCCATTTTATTCTATACCGTTAATTTGCTAAAGGCAGATCAAATTATGCATCCCATGCACTTAATTACAAGTTCATTGCGATATAATTTTTGTTTCAAAAAAATAAAAAAAATTGCAACTATAAATTCTTAAACCCAATCAAAATTCAATCAGACTAAAATAAAACCCCATACGACGTCGGCCACTACTAATGAGTAAAATGTACAGGTTCCCCGACCTTTTTTTACCTTTTCTTTGTCTTTTATCTAATAGAGTTAAATCACTTTTTTCGAGAGCAGCTAGCTGAATAGAGTTTTCTAGTATTATTTACGCAACAAAACCAATTTTTATATATTTTATTTATCTTATGTCAATTCTATAATATTTGTGCACATCACTGTATTTTCAATTTGAATTTAAACTCATTATCATAGTGGTACTCTTACCGCTACACATATCCTACTTTATCATGCATACAAATATTTTTAACATTAAAATTAACTTTTTACTTTCTAGCGCACTTTATATTATTATTATTATTAAAAAAAAATTATTTTTTTTTTGGGGGAAACCATCTTAATAAATTCTGGATTGATCCCATAAATGTCATTATTTTATTTTATTTTATTATGTCAATTGATTTGGATTTGGTTTGTTCAGTGGCCCGAATACAAATGAGATTGGGTTGGGGCAGGGGAGTCACGGGCTGGCCCACATGAGGTTCAGATAGCAGTAATTAGTCATTTGGATGGGCTTGGGCCGAATATCTATTCTGCCTTTCTCAAGCTTGAACCCGATGGGTTCAAACACCATTAAATAACTAGTACCAAATTTTCATGTATGAAATTCTTAGCAAATTTGGTAAATTGATTTTCTAAGTTGGCACAAATTTATAATATTGTTTTTTTAAACATAATATCAAGACTGGATTTTTATGTGAAGCTTACAAGATCTTAGAAAATGTCAACAATATATATGTAGGATTGATTATTGATACTATAAGGGGTGTTTGGTTCATGAGACTGAATTGATTAAGTGTGATAGGATTGAGTGAGATTCAATAAGTTTTGATTGATTGGACTGAATTTATTTGAATTAATATATGCGTTTGGATTGTAGCATTGAAATATTAAATGAGATACCTATTGAAATGTCATAAATGTCCTTAAATTAAATTGAAACAACCACAATCCATTTTTATGAATCTATTCAAACAATAGAAGAATAATATTATAATATTGCATTTGAGATATATTTTATCTCAGTAGCGGACCTGTTAAGGTACAAGGGGTACAATTGTACCCCCACATCCTTTTTTTTTTAAATATATATTATATATATGTATTAATATATACTACTAAGTGAAAAAAAAAAAACTAAGAGAAGGTATATGTTTGACGTGGAGCTAGGCACCTCCCTTTTAAGTGTATTGGTGTACTGGTTCTTCTATTTTAATTTTACTCGCTTAATATTACAATTTGTCACAACCTCCTATTTGATCCGAATATAAAAATTCAAGTTATAGCTGATAAAAAAAAAAAAGAATTCAAGTTACATTTCTTCTCCCTTGCTTTCATACTACACGTCTTTCACACAAATTTTAGGCACTCCGCATGATAATTTTTTGGTTCTTTTATTAATTCTTAATTATAATTTTATTTATTAATTTAGTCATATTTGGTAATTAATTAGGATTTGTAATACTTTTTTGCAGTTAATATATGAAAAAAAACTTAAATTAATGTTAAAGTTGATAACTTAACATAAAAATATAACATTCAACCCTCCCAACGCGTGTTAAAAAATAAGCTCTAGCAAAATCTTCAAATATTAAAAAAGTTAAATAAAGCTAAACCATTGAATTTGACTCATTACACTTACTTGCCGTTACATAATGATGATTTGTCAATTGTAAACTAATATGAAGATCCTCTTAATATATATGTGAAATTAATGGTGAATTTAATTGGATTATTAAGTTAATTTGATGAAATTGATGGTGCTAAATTATATTTTATGATTGCGGGCCACGATGGACCTAATGGGCCAATAAATCTGATCGTGTAATCCGTCGTTTATTATTGCTTTCCAACCCTTTTCTAGCGGCCATGTAAATGTGAAAATGTGCATGCACGGTGATCGGAGCGATTATTCTGGCGCATGCGACTCCTGAATATGCAATCAACAGAGCTTTCACGGTAAATTTTATTCAATATACTTGCTGCTATTTTTATACTGCTGCTCCGATTCGTGTTTTCGTTGCGGAAAACCTCCGGTTGCTATTATTTGGATCGGCAATTCAAGATATTATGTTGCCCTGTGTTACTTTGGTGATGATAATAGTTTGTCGGTGAATAATTCGTAATTGCTTGGTTTAGATAAGTATGGAGTGACCTCTGATTTATTAAATGTTATGTGGAATAATCGTATGCAATGCGTTTGATACATGTGTGTGTTTTGAGCATAAAATTGATTTAGAATTGGGAGAAGTAATAAACTATGATCAGAGATGAAGAATTACCAGTCTTAACATTCATAGCTTAAACGTGCTCTACTATTGAAAACTATAGGTTTAAAATCTCCATCTGTGGTTCTTTCATAATGTATGGAACAAAGAAAATCATTAAAAGTCTTAGGAATTAAACTCAATAGTCAATACATGTAATGATGGCTTATGATTCAGTATATGCTTTACCTATGTTCTAAGCTAGGCCCTCTCGTCGAAGTCTTTGGATTTGTTGATTGGAAAACTAACGTAAATCTAGCATTGCAAAATCCCTCTATGAGGTGAAAGAATGATTGTAGACAATGGATTCGGGTTTAACAGAATTTGGCTATAACAGTTTCCATACAACGACTCCCCACAAATCTGTGCATTCTTCCCCTTGTGGACCTTCATTTCGTTACCAATCATTTATCAGCTTAACTAATACCAAGAGCATATCAAAAGAGATAAAATTTTACCTAGGGGCATTTGGAACCATGAGTGGAGATGCAAAATGGCAGGGCAATTCTCCTTTGGCAGATATAATTACCATTGCTATGTAATGTCCATTTCTGCCAAAGGAGAAATGCACTGTTATTCTTCTCCACTCTACAATTTTCACCTTGGATAGTTATGACTTGAACTTAAACAGTGAGATTTTATACTCAGACATTCGCACCTTGCTTGGATATTCTCTGGAAACTCAATGGGATATTCTGTGGAACAATGCCTCTAAGATTTCTTTCACTTTTTCTGGTTCATTCATGGTCCCTCTTGCTTTACAGGTCTTCTTTTATGTGTCATCAAAACAATGGCTGATTGCTGGGCATATCAAGATAGCCATTATCATAGAAAGCTCATCGTAAGTTGACCAAAAACATTGTTAATTAGGTTCATGTGTAGCCAAAATATATTGATGTTAACATATTGCATTTATGCTTGTTTATTCATAAATTTTACAATGTGTTTGGTCAAGAGGATTAAACAAAACATACATGATATTCATGTATATAATGAAATTTGTGTGGTATATATATTCCGTGATATCTCAATCTTTCTTATGGTGGTGATGCTTAGCATCATCAAGTTGTATGCCTGGACATGTACCAACACCCTGAACGTTGAGGCTTTCATAAGTGCATTTTCAGAATTGACTTGCATGATTTCATTTTTTTCGTTAGATCACTTATAATTTCGGGTTCAACTCAAAGAACAACAGCATCTGAGTGGAAATTTAAAAGCTCCCATGATTTTTCTGCGAGTAGCATTAAACTGTCAGAATAATGTAGCACTGATAATTAGTTATTTCTTTTGTCTGCCTTAATGATAATATTTAGCGGAACCATGCTGATTATCACACAGAACGATGAGTTCCCATTCCATATATATGACTTTCACCTTAACGCTTACAGGTTTTTAAAGGAAGGACCACATCTGGAATGCAAACCATTGGTTCAATATTTAGCGGAACCATGCTGATTATCACACAGAACGATGAGTTCCCATTCCATATATATGACTTTCACCTTAACGCTTACAGGTTTTTAAAGGAAGGACCACATCTGGAATGCAAACCATTGGTTCAATATGAGTCATTTGACAATGGAATAACTAAGGTAATACAAGATTTTCATTCTCTCTCTCTCAAGCTTCTAAACACGCACATGCGCGCTCAGAGCTACAATTGTACACATTGGTATCACATAGTAACCTTTGTGAAAAGTTTGGGTCGCTTTTGTCCTATAATCTGCGCTTCAGATTTTATTCGAAATACTCCATTAGAGATAAGGGAACTAAGAATTATTCCAACTCCAATCCGTATGCTTAAACCTGAATATGGTCCCTCTCTTATAAAGCATCTATCATGAAAAATAACAGCGACAAGAAGAGAGATTTATAATCGATAACTTGGTGCTGAGTCTATGTAAAACAAGATGCAATTTGCTGTCTAAACTAGATTCCAGTTTGCTGAGTCTATCGAGCGGTCTTATTTGGCAGACGGACACTGTTTATCATTTGACCGGGGACTAGTTCTATTGATATGCCTTCTGTGGCTGTCTGCCAGAGGAGATCTGCTCACTAATTATCCTACAAAATCACTTCTGATCGATCAATCAATCTGAATAGAAACTTTGAGGCGACGTTGAGTTTCAATTGGTCCTGTTTTTCAGCTTTTGGTGGAATTTGAGGAGGTATTCTTTGTTGGTTTAAAAGGCCCCATTACCAAAGACTGCTATTGTGGGGAGTGCCATTACTTGTTACTCTAACTGGTTTAGGTCAATTATTTTATGTCTGGACAAATAGCGACATGGTCATTTCTTGGTCCAGGATATAAGTTGGATTAAATATATATCGACAAGCGTGTGTGATGTGCATGAGCAAGCTTCTACCAAATGTTTCTGGTTATATACTTTATATTCTGTCTCAGTATGGGATGGTTACAAAGTATCACATTAGATTTTTAATTAATACTTTTCTGTTGTGTGCCCTGTGTATCAGTACAATATGGTGCACATTACTTCCACAGATGCAAAGAATTTCATTAAGTTTCTGAATATGGAGATATGTTTAATTTATATGATGATTAAGGATCGAAATGGATGCCATGGTCCAGTGGTGATTATGGATTAATCATTATGACAGAAAATTCAGTTCCTTCTATTTAGTTTGTAACTGGCAATTAGTTTTTAATGCTTTAATTAAGCAATGTTTGGTATATTAGAATTTTCTTCGTTATGCTAAGCAACCTTTTAACTTCATATTGTGGATTTACTGATAAACTTTTCTGTGGTGGGAGAAGAATGAAGCCTGCTTGGTAGTTGATCACGCATGTCGTTGAATCTTATCAATTTCAGAAGCCTCCAAACTCTGTAAGTTTTAGTTAATTTCTTTTATTAAATTGGGACGCCAACATATTTGAAATTAAGCTACACGCTGTTATTTGCCAAGAATACTGATAAGTTCGGCACAAGTTTAATGAGCTTTTGCATTCTTTTAATCAGCTTTTAAATGATGTTTTTGATCCATTAATGCACCAAATTAAAGATGAGCACAAGATTATAATAATATCTTCAATTGAGTTGGCTTATAAATAAGTAGAAATTAATCTACTTAACTAACTGGGCAGGGAATGCAACTTAGAGACAGTCTTCTGTAGGGAAGTGGTCAGTGTGTACTAACAATAAACTCTACTTGAAGTTATTATTATTATCACCAGTTTCTAAAAATTCAAAGCCTTGGTTTCAGCTTGTGGATGTAGAAGTACTGATTTTTTTTTTCACATTTAATTCACATAAAAAGATTAATTCACTTTGTATGAAAATATATCTTGTAATAAAAAAGAAAACCTTTTATCACTATAATTAATACCAAACAATTCATGAATAATCAGGCTAATCATCGTTTGCTTTCTAATATTACCAGAAGTTTCAAAATTATAATGCAACATGCAACAAATAACAGACAGCAAATTCGATCTAGACTAGTTTCAAAACACTATTTACACATCAATTTACAGTACTTGGCATAATAATGCCATAAGCAGAAGAGTGCTCCTGCAGCATTGTGGGATTGAATGGCAGGGCAATTCTCCTTCGGCAGAGAAAGAAGTATGCATGTGCATGTCCTCCCTGCCAAAGGTGAATCACACTGTTATTCTAGATCCCACACAATTATTCTTCAGTACCTGCATTTGATATAAGTTGAGTTATTCTTTGAAACTCAGGAGCGCAGCCTTTATATAGAAACCTCTTGGCTTCTCACCTTCACTTGGATATGCTGAAGGAGGAAAGGGCATATGCTTGGGATTTCACCTTTACTTTTAATTGGGGCCATGGTAAAAAAGTTCTGATCTTCACTCTCCTTATTTTTGTTCCATGGATATGCTCTTTTACGTGCATAAGATATTGAAACATTATTTGTTTGCCCTGTCATAAGGAATCAGATCCTTGATTTTATTTCCTAGGAGTAGAAACACAATATTCCTTATTGACATACAGAATATTGGTTATTGTCAATGAACAAAATCATATTTTGAATCAGTTGTTCTGATCACATAAATAAAGAACTGCATGAAATTCCTTAAATAAGTACTGCTAATATGGAACCTAAGTTTTAATTAAACTCAAATTGGTCACCCTGAAATGCTTGTCTTTAGCCCTCTATAATGAACTGCCTAATTTTCCTGGAGATCTAATTTGTATACGGAAAACTATAAAAATAAAAAGGATTTATTTAGATGCACTAAACAGTTCAGGAAGTTGGAGAGGGTCAATATCGTTTCTCTTATAATATCAACTCCTATGATTTTAACATTTGAAAAATGATATACTAATGATATGATGTTAATCAGTCTTGTAACTGATCCCTCCATAAATTTTGAAATGCAACCAAGTAACTGGAAAGTAAAAATGTAGTGGATATAGCCATATAGGGACCACAGACTTTTAACTACTCCAGATTCTATGCATCGGTACAATAATGAGATTAGAATCTAATATAATAAAATAATCATAAAACACAAATGACATTTCCAGATGCTTATAGTTTAACAGAGATTTTACGATTATCTATCGACATAATTTTGATATAATGTTGACATTTTAACTCCTATTGTCGATATAAACCTACCGGGAATCAGCATCAGTTAAAGACCACTAGCATAAATTAAAGCTAAATCGATAATCTTAGGAAAGATTAGCACTTAAGCACCCTTCCTCTTATCTGATCATAGTATGGTCAGTACTTTAATTCCCCCATTATTTGATTTTAACTTTTTGGATTTATAATTGGTCTGTCACATTCTAGCGATGCTTCTCGGTTTTAGCATCTCATATTCTGATAATTCCCCCATTATCAAAAAAAATTGTCATATTCATTCCAGTGACATTTCTCCATTTCTTCTCTTATTCCAAGACCATATATACATGCAAATATACTGATGATATTCATTACTGGTGTCGAGTACGAATCTAAACTCTGTTTACATAGGATCTTAAGTAGCAATACCCAGAATTTCTCTGTTCTCAATTTATTGATCTTAGTTACCTCAAAGTCTAAGCTCCCTGAAGACACCTCTCAAGCCTAGAATTATTCTGTATTTCCTGAAAGAAAAGTAAAAAAGTGACGATCTTTTGCATATATACATATGGAGTAAATAAACCGTTTATTCCTCTGGCTGGTAACTGTAAGTATATGCTTCAAAAATATACCTTGGTACTGTGAAAAACCAAGTATTTTCCTTCTACTATAAAAATATACATAGGGCCTATGAACTGTTCATCAAAAACAACGAGAAACATGTAAAAAAATCTTTGCACAAGAAAAACATGTAAATTTAAGGATGCATTACTGGGCAACTACTCTTTTGGCAGTAGGCTAATAATAGCGCAAAGTGTTATTTAATTTGAGCATACTGCCAAAGGAGATTTGCCCCGCGATGCACCCATTAATCCTTCTCTTTCTAGCCGCTAATTCCTTACATTAGCCGTTAATCATTCACACTTTGGTAGTAGAAAATGTTTTCCATCGCGCAAGTTCATTCATTCGTTTTCATTCCATGTTTCATGCATTATTATTTTTTTATATATATGAGAATGGTTCCTCCCGTGTTCCATGCTTTTAAAGAAAAACTGGGTGAAATGGGGTGATATTTGTTCCATGCCCACAATTTTTTTATTTTTTTAAAAAAATCCATCACCAATATCAACGTTTTTTTCTTAATGAGAGAGGTGCAACGAGTGGGTGGAAATTTGTGGAGGGAAGAGGGTGACTAGTGGGCAGTGGCGAAGCCAGAAATTGCGCCGAGAGGAGCCCAATTTATAATATACTTCAATTAAATGCACATTCGAATTTTTTATATATTTTTAAAAATTATTTGAATTAAATATTTTTATATTAACTGAATCAAATATATTTAATATGGATATTAAAATGTGAATTATACATATTTATTTATCTCTTTCGCTACCTCTTCCTCACCAAAAAAAAAAAAAAAATTTACATGAAAATAGAAGACACACTTTAAAATTAATTAAAACCTCACAACTAGCATGTTAAAAATAAATAATTATAAATATATATTAAAAAAATTAAGTGGAACTACGGGGCCCAGTGACCCCCTTGGCCCCAACGTGCCTCGGCCTATGCTAGTGAGCATGTGGAGGGATAATCCAGAATGAAAATTTTTATGCTATGATATCATATAATGTAAAGATTAATATTAATAGTTAAAATATATTTTGTATCCAAAGAACGAGAAAGAGCAAAAATTTTACTAATTAATAGTAACATAAAAAAAAAACTATATATTAGTTAAATAATAAAAATCCCGAGGAGGGCGCTCCCGGCCTCTTAGATCCGTCCATGGTGGATGGTGATTGGTGGGTAGATTTTTTAGAAAAATAAGACTTTTTTTTTTTTCGAAAGCAAAGAAAACTACGAACAAGAATAGCAAATGTCGTGAAGGCCATCCACAAACGACGGAAGCTCGACCCAACACATAGGACTGTCAAAGTTACAAGTAGCCCTGGCTAAAGAATGTGCCAAAGAATTGGCATTACGACGGATCCAAGTCACAGAAAAAGTGCCTCCATTTCCCAGCATTTCTCAAATGGCAGCAACATAGTCACCAAATGCACTATCATCTAGAATAGATGACGACAATGCCATACTTACATGTTGTACATCCGTTTCAATTATTACATTTTCAAGGTTCATCGATCGTGCCCATTTCACGGCTTCTAAAACGCCCCACGCTTCTCCTTCATCTACCAGCATTAAACTATCGCGCAACAGGGTTCTGCACACAATGCATTCCCCCGAACTATCACGCAGCACCATACCACACCCGGTCTCCAAATCTGTTTCAAAAAAGCTAGCATCCACATTGATTTTTAAAAACCCATGCGGGGGTGCGTGCCACCGTTGACAATGATTCACCCTGGATTTCTTAACCACCGTTGCTCTGGCCATCTTCCATTCACTAACAGCACACCTTGCATATGTGATAATCGAAGTCGGGACCACTAGTTTTCCCTCCCACACCGATAAATTTTTGTTTCTCCACAACGACCAAGTAATGGCCATCACCATCTCCGCGTCCTCTGTGCTGAAAGTTAAAACGATCTGCAAAAATAGTTCCTCCGTACTCTCCACACAAAAACACAAATCATCTATTTTCTCCCATAGATTCACCATTCGCCAACAATTCTTGGCGGACTTACAATCCACAAAAAGATGCCAAATCGTTTCTATTTGATGATCCCCATCACAAGCTGGACAAGCTGTACCTGACCCCGGATACCATCTTCCTAATTTCGCCTTGACCGGCAAGAAGCCTTTACACAATCGCCAAAAGAATGATTTTATTCTCGGGGGCAGCTTGAACTTCCATAATGCCCTCCATGCCGGCGACACCTTAGGAGAGTTATCATTCAAGAGTTTTATTGCAAGTTGATAAGCCGACTTAACAGTATAATTTCCCTTAGTCGAGTAGTGCCAAATTTGTTTGTCCCTTGCCCCAATTGGTGATGGTGATGTCCTAAGAATTCTCTCCCTGTCCCGAGCAGAGAAAACCTCCATTATGAGGGGTTTATCCCATTCCCTTGTACCAGGCACAAAAAAAATCCTTAATCACCATATCATCAAAGGTTGGTATTGGGGGGGTTTCAACATAGAACGAGTCGTCATCCGCTAGCCAAGCGTCCCCCCATAAGCGGACCCTCTCTCCATCCCCTACTTTCCATCGTGTTCCTCTTCGAACCAAATCCTTAGCCGCATGAATTCCCCTCCATGTATAGCTTGGCGATCTCCCAATATTGGAGTGAATGAAATCGGAGTTCGGATAGTATTTTGACTTCAGAATACGGACTCACCAGTGACTCGGATTCATTTGCAACCTCCATCCCAATTTTCCTAACATAGCTATGTTAAAAATATGCATGTTACGAAAACCCATACCACCCTCATTTTTATGTCTACACACCGCTTCCCATTTCTCCCATTTAACCCTTTTTTTTTATCCGTTCCATGTCCCCACCAAAACGCATTCACCATCCTATGCAATTCATCAAGGAATGTAGAGGGAAGTAGGAACATACTCATACAATACGAGGGAATGGCTTGTGCCGCTGCTTTAATGAGTACTTCCTTCCCGGCCTTTGAGAGTTTTTTCCCACGCCACAGCTGGAGCTTCGACCAAAGACGGTCCCTTATGTAGTTGAAAATTTCCACCTCCCTCCTCCCAATCAGTGACGGCAATCCGGGATATTTACCCGTATTCAAAGGATTTGCAACACCTAAAATCTCACTGATTTCAGCCCTGCAACTTTGGTCAACATTGGAACTAAAATAAATCCCCGATTTTGTGTAATTGATCGCTTGGCCCGAAGCTCTCTCATATAGATTTAATGACTCCTTCAAGGTTAAGCACTCATCTCTTGAGGCTTTGCAAAACAGGAGGCTATCATCTGCAAAAAATAGATGAGACACCGAAGGGGCTCGTCGACACACCCGACTCCCATAAATCCTTCCTCTCATGTTTTCTGCACGAAGGATACTAGAAAGTCCTTCCGCACATAATATGAATAGGTAGGGTGAAAGCGGGTCTCCCTGACGAAGACCCCGCCCCAGGCTGATCGGACCCACCAGATTATCATTCACTATGAATGAATAGCTTACAGTTTGGACACACATATCCATCCATCTAAGCCATTTATCGCCAAATCCCATCCTCCTTAGAATGCTCGACAGAAACCTCCAATCTACCCTATCGTAGGCTTTTGAAATATCTATTTTGAGTGTTACATCCCCCAACTTGCCTTTCCTGCTGTTCTTCATTGCATGTATCGTTTCGAAGGCAAAGAGGACATTATCTTGGATGAGCCTCCCAGAAATAAAGGGAGATTGCGATTCATCAACAAGTTTCGGGAGTACCTGCTTTAGTCTATTGCACAATACTTTGGATATAATCTTGTATACCACATTACACAAGGAAATTGGTCGCAAATCCTTCACGGTTGCCTGATTGTCACACTTCGGTAAAAGAGCAACGTGGGTATTGTTTAGATTGCTAGGAAACTGCCCCCGCTCAAGCCATTGCCTGCTTGCATGAACAATATCCGGCCCTACCAACCCCCAAAACTTTTTATAAAAACCCGGGTTAAACCCATCTGGGCCCGGAGATTTATCCTTATGCATTTGCGAAATTGCAATCTTGAATTCCTCAGGGCGAAACTCTTCCTCCAACATGGCAACATCCTCCTGAGATATTCGTCGGTTAACAACATCAATGACCCTATCAATGTCTTCCAGGCTTTCTGAAGCAGTGAAAAGCTCAGTGAAGTAAGACCGAATTATCTCCTCAATGCCCTCTGTAGTATCAGTCTGCTCACCTCTATCATTGGTAAGGCTCGTGATCTTGTTTTGTTTCCTCCTAGCAGACGCCATTTGATGAAAAAAAATCTTGTATTCAAGTCCCCACCGGTGAGCCAATGTGCTTTTGCGCGTTGTTTCCAGTGTTTCTCTTCCTTAACTAGAAGCTTTGCTAATGCTTCTTTAGCTTCAACACATCTGATTTCCCAACCTGGAACCTGATTTTTCTGAAGATCAACAATTTCCTGTTCCAGGTCCGTTTTATTACGAACCCATGCTGTTGCCACATGCCTCCCCCAATCACTAAGAACATTCGAGGTTGCATGTAAACGATGCAACAAATCGAAATCATTGAAGCCATTCCAACTACGTTCCACCACTCGTTCGATATCTGGTTCATCCAACCACTTGTTCTCAAATTTAAATGCCCGACGAGTGCGAGTTCTCACCATAGGGGTAGTATCTAAAAGCAATGGAGCATGGTCAGATATAGGTGCGACAAGAGCAATTAAAGTTGCTGTGGAGAACCGATTGTGCCAAGCAGGGTTTCCCATAGCCCTATCTAACCTCTGTTCAATCATGTTCTCTCCATTATTTCCACGTTGCCAAGTAAACTGATACCCCGTAAGCCTCACATCAGAAATATTACAATCCATGATGGCCTCTCGAAAGCCAGTATAAAGCCAATTAGGACGGACAACTCCCCCTCGTTTCTCCGTCGGAAGTAGGATATCATTGAAATTCCCTATTATGATCCAGGACAACGTACTCCTACTAGCCAATTGACGAAGAAAATCCCAAGAAGCCCTTCTCCTCGAACGTTCCGGGAACCCATAAAAACCAGTGAGGCGCCACTGTTCCTCAGACTCCTTAACCACAACGTCTATGTGGTTCGTACTGTAACTAATAATTTCACAAGCACTTTCAGATTTCCATAACATGCACAACCCACCACTATGCCCCACATTGTTAACTGAGGGAGCACAATCATAACGTAAAAGCACACAAATTTCTTCGATTTTATTAAAGTGAGAATGTCTCGCAAAGAAATATTACATCGGGTTGTCGAACTCGAACGAGTTCCCGTAAGAAAGGAATTGCAGCAGGATGACCCAATCCTCTGCAATTCCAAGATAAGATTATCATAATTCTGGCGGCCCGGCGACCGGGATCAGCCGTTAAAAAATGATTGTTGATCTCCTGAAAATCTTATTCATTATGTTCCATGTCGCTATCGTGGCCAGATGCCTCTTCAATAGAAACTTTCATTTTGTCTGCCCTTTTCTTCTTTTTAGCCTCGAGGTTAATTTCGTCATCTCCCTCAGCTATATCCATCGAGTCAAACATGGGATTAATGGCATAATGCTGAATTGCGAGATTTTTCCCACCTTCAACGTTATTGCCATAATTTGCGGCATTTATTGTTATCCCACAATTTCCGCCCCAAACTTTACTACCCCCGGAATTGGCGGACGACCACCCCCATTCGCCACAGCCGACGCCGGTGAAACGTGGCTCATCATCCCCTCCCTCTCGAAGCCATTTATCCCCTCTAGCCGGCTTACCGCTCCACTCGGTAACCCTGAGTTCAGGCCCCCACTTCTTCTCCACCTTGCCATCAGCCGACTCAAATGCCAAATCACAATAGTTTTCTGTGTGATCAATCTTTCCACAAATGAAGTAAAACTGGTGAAGTCGTTCGTATTTGAATTCCACAGATTTGGATGTCCCGTTTGCCAGTTTGATGCTCTTCTTTCCTCTTCAGGGGTTTGTTTATGTCCACCTCAACTCTAATTCTCATGAAATTTAACCACACCGAGCTTTTGTTCGAGTCATCATAAGCCAAAAACTTGCCAATGAAGTTTCCCAACATCTTTCCCACTTTTTCCAAGAACATCCCCGCCGGGACCTTTTCAACACGGACCCAAAATGGGATCGTGTTAAGGGGAACATATAATGGAACATCTCCCATAGATAGCTTTTGGATGGCCAGCGGAAAATTCCCAAAGGACCACGGTCCCCTGTCCAATACACGCTTCAAATCGATTTGATGATAAAATTGGAAAATCATTCTGCCAGATCCGATTTCACGAATAGTAACTCCTTTTTTTAGGGCGCCAGACACTCGTCATTCTGCTCTTGATGATATTGAAATTCACGGATTGATCCGCAATGAATTTTCCCTTTTTAAAAATAACTTTTATTAGGACCGTGAAAAGTGAATAGAAAACAACTTTTATTAGGAGTGACAATGGGGTGGGGCCGATTTATTCCTCTCCTGGCTCCGATGGGGAATTTTTGTCCCCAAAACTGACCCGAATCCCGACGGGAAATTTTTCTTAGTCCCCATCCTCGCCCCTAACATTTTCGGGTATCCCGGAACTCGACTTGAAAATCGACTATTATATTAATTTTTTTTTATTATCATAATTATTTTATCTCCCTAAAAATCATGGAGAGCCAATTATATTATAAAATTATTTTGTATAAAATAACTTAAAAGAACAAAATATAAATAATCAAATCAATATTTAAATATATATAGTGATATATACATATAAAAATATTTATATAATATGTATCAGGGCGGGTTTGGGGTGCGGCGCTTCGCGGGGCAGGGTATATAAATACCATTCCCGTCCCCGATTTAAATTTTATCGGTTTTCCCCGAAATCGAATCGAAATAAAAAAATAGTCAAAATAATCGCCTGATCGAAAATCAAAAAGGCGATCACCATGGACGGGCAAATTGTCATCCCTAACTTTTATTATAAAAGTTGGTAGAAAATATAGTTTCCAATCAACAAATGCGTAAATCGCATGCTTTAAAGTGGAGTTTTTCCCTGCTCAAATCCACTATTCCATTTTCGTATTCCATCTACTATTTCACATCTTAAATGAATGACAAATATACATCTCACAATATCTATAAATAGAAGAATAGTTCCTTAATATAATTAAATAATCTATCAAAGAAATTATATTTATTTAAGTAAAACTAATTAATTCCTACCCAATCTCATTCCAAAAAAATATTATAAGCTATATATATATTTATTTATTTATCTATAAAAAAATAAGTTTATTAATTATAAATTAGAGTACGTATATTGCAATATTAATCTATCATACATAAACTAAAATTCAATAAAAAAATATGAAAATTTATTAGAAGAAGAAAAACATAATTTTTATTTTTTACGTATTTATAATCAAATTTCATATTCTAAAATTTGTGTATCTTAATATATTAAAATATATGTATATCAATGACATGCATATATATACATAATTTCACGTCCTAACATTTGTATTATTTAAATACAAGTATTATATTAATTATATTAAATTTAATTATAAGCACGCATTAATTTTATATGTATTTTTTGACACGTCTCTTCAGTTATTACGAATACTCTTTTATAATATAAGTTATACTTTTTAGTTATCACTACTAATAACACTGTTGTAATATAAGTCATACCCTTCAGTATCACAAGTAATACTCTTTTTTATAGTAATAAGTCATATCCTTCAGTTATCACAATTAATATTATTTAATAATATAAGTCAAACCCCTTAATCAATTTCACGGATTTCCTAGTGTAAAACTTGTTCATCCTATATTTTATTTTTTTTTATTTTTAATAACCTATGCTCTCAATTTTTTGCTTCTAATAAATTTTCATATTTTTTGTTGGATTTTAAAATTTATATGATAGATTAAAATTATAATAAATGAACTTCAATTAATTAATACCTAACAAAAGTGTGAGTGTGGGGCTTAAATTAAATTATTTGTAAATATTTTTATAATATTTTTTTTTGGGATGAGATTTGGTAGGATTTAATTAGTTTTGCTTAAATAAATATAACTTCTTAATAGATTATTTGGTTATATTAAGGTGTTATTTTCATATTTATATATATTGTAAGGTATACATTTGTCATTAATCTAAGATGTGGAATAGTAGATGGAATATGAAATGGAACAGTGAATTCAAGCCGAGTTTTTTCCGGTATAAAATATTTCTGTTTATATTTTAATTTTTAAAGTATTTGGATGGCTTTTTCACGATTTTTTTTCCTTTTAATTTCTAAAAACATAATAAAAATACGTTTGATATTTGTGAATATATTTTTTTTAATGCACATCCTTTTTTCAATATTATCATTTTCACTTACTTTTTAATTGAAACACTGAAAATTCATCCAGAAATAATGATTTTTGAGGAGAAAATGTACTAGCTAGTTTTGTATGTATCCTTGATACGTCTTGCATGTTTAATAATAGTATCGTATCTCACTTTTATTTGAATGTTTAATAATTATATTCATGCATTCAATAAAAAAATGAAAATATTATATTTAAAAATGATAAGGTTATCATTTTAGCGATATGACTTTATGGGGAAAAATGGATTATCAGCTATAATAGATTAATTTGTAGAGAAAACAAATCAAACAAAATTAGGATATAATAACTATATATAATGAAATTCTTAACTAGTAAGTTATTCGTCTTGCAATGATATATGCATACATATGAAAAAACCAATAAACTTAATTTATTTGACATTTAGTAAAGAAATTGAGATATAACTATATATTTTTAATTAATTTGTTACTTACATTCAATAGTATTAAAAAATAAAAAAAATCGTATCAGATGGTCCTATACATGAGAAATATCTCATTGTTATTGGTACCACAAAGATAGGAAGGTCAAAATAAAAATAAAAAATTAAGTTCTAATTATAATAATTCTATTTTCTTAATCTGTGAGAAAAAATTTGTAAGTCCATTTTTGTGGTGGGACTAGGGGTGGAGGAAATACCGAAAATACTGGTATATCAAGATTTACTGCATCTAAAAATATCGATTTTATCGAAATTTTTTCGATGCACGGTATGGTACTGAAAATAAAAAATTTTTGGTACGGTATCGGTATGAAAATATAAAAAATTCGGTATACCGGTATACCAAAATATTTTCGATATTTCGATATATACCGAAATACCGTATTGAATTCATTTTTTTTTTTAATAAATAATTTTTTTTACCCAAAACCTTAAAAGTTAAAACACATATCAGTGTACATGACTCACATTTCAAAACATTTCACAAACCCTAAACATCTCCCCATCGCCTCCGCGACAAAAGCAGCCACGCCTCCCCATCGCCGCCGTCGCCCCGCCTCCCCATCTCCGTCTCGCCCAAACATTTCACAAACCCTAAACATTTCTCCATTGCTGCCGCTGCGACCAAAGCAGCCACGATCTGCCTCCCCATTGCCGCCGCCGCCGTCCTTTACCCCATCGCCCATCGCCCGCCATCGCCCGCCCCCCCCATCATTGTGTGCTCAGTGTTCGATTGTTTCCTTTCCTCTGCCGTCGAATTCAACTCATCAGGTGCGCTCTATTTTTATTGCAAGTGTTCTTGGAGCTTGGTTAAGTTGGATTTTTTTTCATTATTTGAGCTCCCAAGTAGAAAGCCCAGATGTCATTAATTGAGCTACCAAGAATCCTGGAGAAAACTAAACATCTTATTTCAAATCTAGAAAGAAACACAACTTGGTTCCCTTTAAAAACCAAGAATATTTATAGTTCTTTTACAGGAACATTTACAAAAAGTTCTTAATTATGGTTTCTTAATTATTAAAGGAGCATTTACAAGAAGATTTATGGTTTCTTAATTATTAAAGTAGCATTTACAGAAAATTCTTTTATCTTCACATTTGGTAGTCTGGTAGTGTATATTTATAGTTCTTAAATAAGCCTGTCTAGTCTCTACTTGTGATCTACTCTTGGAATTTACAGAAAGTTCTTAAATATCGAATGGTATTCTCCTAATTTATCTTGGTACACCATAAAACTCAATACTGCATAATGATTATTATTGATCTGAGATTTCGTCTTTGGCTTAAATTTTGATTCCTTTATTCTCATTTAATTGCTTAAATTCTTGTGTTTTGCAGGCTTCTTGAGATTTTGAACTTCAAAAGTGATGAGAATTTTTATTTTCAATCATGATTTGTTTTATTTTAGTACTGAAACAGATTGAGTTTCTTTTAATATGTGTTGTGTTGAACTGTTGAAATTTTGTTGTGTTGCGTTGGATTGTTAAAATTTATATTTTGTGTTGGACTGATGAGTGATGAATACTTAAATCTTATTCTGTGATCAAATATTTTTTTCATAAAAAATACAGATTATTTAAAAAATAATTTCGACAGGAACGGTATGCCGAAATTTCGGTACAAAACGGTATTATCGGTATGCCGAAATTTCAAAATTTCGGTACGAAACGGTATTATCGGTATGCCAAAATTTCGGTACGAAACGGTATACCGATAATTCGGTATGGTACGGTATATGTCGAAAATTCGGTATGGCACGGTATACCGAAATATCGGTACGGTATCGGTATCAATATTGACATACCGAAAATTTTGGTATACCGAAATTTTCGGTATGAGAACGATATGATATTTTTTGGTATCGAAAATTTCGGTACGGTAATGGTATGGCGAGAAAATTTTCGGTATACCGTACCGTCCACCCCTGGGTGGGACTGTTAGTATATTATATAACTCATGAGCTTATAGAAACTTCAAATAGTTCATATTTTATTTTTAAAAATTATGACCCAAATATTAAGGTGTGGGGATCTTGTTTCATGTGTGACTGTGTGAGACCATCTCAGGATTCCCTCTATTTTCATTATAATAAGGATCGATATAATTAAAGACGAGGTTCAGGTTCAATCATTCTTCTTGCAGACCTTCCCAATTCATTAAAATGATTGATATTTTTTAAGACCAATAGTATAATTTATTATTGTTAAATTGTTAAAAATTGTGATTTTTTAAACATATATCTATAGCATTATATATTGTAAAAAAAAATTAAATAAATATGAAATTATTTTAATACATGGTATAAATAAAAAATGAGTGATATGTGTTGAATAATTTATTAAAATTCGTTCTTATGTATAAGGATGTCGATTGAAGCGATCAATTGATGGCAAATTCTCCTGTGCACCATTTGCATTGAGAGTTTTTTTTTTTAAACTTTTTCAGTTTTAATTTTTTTTTTTTTCAATTTCAATTTTTTTTAACTTTAATTTTAGTTTTAGGTTTTTTTTTTCTCGGCCCGGATCCAAACCCGGCCCGAGTGGTTCATGGTTCACTCGGTCCAAGTGGTTCATGATTCACCCGACCCGAATGGTTCATATATGAATATGATTTAGGGTTCATTGTTTAGGGGTTAAAGTTTATAATGCATGGTTCATCCAAATCTAGCACCAATTTGAATTGGTGCATGAGATGCACAGTAGAGAGAGTGACTCTCAATTGATGGTTTCATGCCCTTCAAATACATATTCTAGTCTCCTCGTAGAAGAATAACAAATGACTAACTAGTAACTACTACGCACAAAAATGTCTCCACAAATGTATATATAGATTAAATTTATATTATAATCTATTAATTAAATAAGATATTAATTATAATTAAACAAAGTGTGAATATAGATTAGTCCAATTGTTATCTGTACGTACATACATTTTTAGTCAGCTAAAATTCATCATATTTTTTCGATTTACTTGGTTGATGAAATATGAGTCTAATATAGTGTTTTTGTTTGCTTATTGTCGTATTAATTTGATTAATATGCTATCACAAGCTAGATACTTTTAAATAATGTTGATGGAGAAATGTTTTGGTTTAGGAATTATATTCAGCTTAATGATGGAGGAATATGAGTAGTTATATATTTTCCAGTATTGTGGCAAATATTTTGATATAATGTTTGACATTTTAAGTCCAACTGACAACATAAACCAACCTGGAATCAGCATCAGTTCAATTCCAACAAGCATAAATTAAAGCTAAATCTATTATCATACGAAAGATCAGCACTAATGGTTGTCCATATTCTATTACAATTCCAACAAGTATTGTCTGATTTTGTTTGATTTAAGATTTGCTCATTCATATTCGAGTGAAATTTCTCGATCGGTTTCATCTCTTATTCTAACACCATCAAATACACGCAAATATATTGATGAAAATGACTGGTATGAGTCTAAACTCTGTTTATATAGGATTTTGAGGGGGTAGATTTTTTTCTTTTTATGCCTTCCATTAGTAAAATTTGTCATTTTGGCCCTTTTACTTTTTGGAATAAGATCCATCTCTAATCTTAGTTACCTCAAAGTCCAAGCTCCCATTGAAGACTCGAATTATTAATTTCTGTATTTCCTGAAAATAAAGAGACTTTTTTGCTGTTCTGCACTCAGTACAGCTAACTATGCTTCAAGAATTCAAAACCTAATTAATATATATGCTGTTTAATTTGTTTTTTGGAGGAAAAAAAATGTTAATTAAAGTGAGTATCATATCTGCGTGAGGACATAAACAGTTTATTCCTATGACTGGTAACTGTAAGAATATGCTCCAAAATATACCTTAGCACGGTGAAAATTCCAGTATTTTCCTTCTACTATAAATATATGCACATGACCTATGAAATATTCATCGAAAAACATGTAAATTTAAGGATGCATTACAGGGCAAATACTCTTTTGGCAGTTGGCCTATAAATCTTAGTGCAAAGCGTTATTGAGCACACTGCCAAAGGAGATTTGCCCCGCGATGCACCCATTAATCCTTCTCTATCTAACTGTTAATATCATGAGTTTGCATAATGAGAGGTAACTGTTTTATGTTTGTTTGGGCTCCCTTATTCCTTATATCATGTATATTAGTGATGTAGTAATGTTACTTTTTGAAATAAGGTTTATTTTTGTTTCTTTAGAAGAATAAAAACTATTAAGAGTCGTTTTCTTCCTTAGTTAATGTAACTATTTAAGGACTATGCTTTCTTTTCTCAACTTTTCTTACGTCCGAATTGAGAAATGCCAAAATCTGATATATGCTGGAAAGTGGATTTCCGCTGCTAAATTAATTTGTTTAATTTTAAAAATATTTGCATGGCCTTTTCAGGGTATTTTTCTTCTTTTCTCTCTTTTTGGAAAACATAATCAAAATACGTTTACATTTGTAAATATATATAATTTTGTTAATGTTATCATTTTTACTTTCTTCTTTTTTATAAACTCTGAAATATATCCAGAAATACTGGTTTAATTTTGAGGAGGAAATGTATTTCTAGTTATGTAGAATATTATGAATCCTTGATAGGTCTTAGTTTCTTACTAAAGAAAATAATTAGAGTGGGTCTCATGTGCATTCGGGTGCACAGTGCACTCATAGTGCATTTTAGAAGCGTGCAACTATACAAAATAAAAACGTGCAACTATTTCAAACAGAAGCATGCAATTATGTTCTCATATTAACAGTTCATTTTTTTGTGCAAATAAGTTGCAGTTTTCAGTATAACAAGTTATACGCTTCTAAAATGTACTATGAGTGCACGGTGCACCAGAGTGCATATAAGACCTAGCCAAATAATTATTGTGTTTTTTTGTACGATAGAGGTTCGGGTAATATCGGATAGTTGAAGTGTTCTGGACCGAATCAAACTTCAGATATTTCTAAAATTAAATCTACAACAATTAAAAAAAAAAGTGGAACCAAACTTCCCATAAATTCGGCCTGGAGCAGAGATTCTGTTTAATTGTTTGAATCAGTTTGAAACCGAAGAATTTAGAGAACTTGAGATTTGAAATGATGATAATGTCATATACATTTATGTTAAAAAATAATGAAAATATTAACTTTAAATTAAAGATGATAATGTCATATTATTTACTTAGTAAAGTGAGATGAATTTATGAAAAAAAATCAATTATCAAATGTAATATATATAGGTTGAATTGTAGAGAAACTACGAGATTAAAATATGATTATATATATAATGAGATTCTAATTTAATAAGTTTTTCTCCATAACAATGATGTATATATATGAAAAATAAATAAAAATTGTCTGACATTTGGTCAAATTAAGATTTGGCTATATACATAATATATATATATATATATATATATAAAATTATAATTATTTATTTTTAACTTGTTACTTATTTTATCTACTATAATGTTAAATAGATTTTCATTTTATTAATAATATATGAAGTTTAGGATTCAATCGTTTCAGCCGACTATCCAATTTGTTAAAATGATTACTCTCTCTATCTCAATCTTTAAGTTTAACTGCATTTTTTTCATTTAAGGCGTCTCAATTTTAACTACATATTTTCTTAAATGGAAATACTCACTTTATCACATAAAATACTAATAAATAATTATTTCTACCCCAACTACCCATCACTTTATCACTTTATCATATAAAATACTAATAAACAACTCTTTATACCCCAATACTTTATCACTTTATCATTTTTTCTTAAAAATCGAGCACACAGTAATCCACCGGTTAAGATTGGAACGGATGAAGTATTATTTACCAATAGAATATACTAAATTACTAAATATTAATTGGTAAAAATTGTGATTTTTATAAACATTAGTAGCATTATACACTGTTAAATTATATATGTCAAAAAAAATATAATTATTTCAATACAAGATACAAAAAAAAAAGACTTCTCAAAAAAAAAAAACAAATAAAAAAAAAAGAATATATGTATTTATTTTTAAAAACAATTTATTAAACTGTTTTTTCATATTCGGTCCTGTTCTCTCGGTTCGAATAACTAAAAAATCTCTAGAACCCTAATTTTACTAGAGATATTTGCAAACTTTACTCACAACTTAAAATCACTTCTATGAAACTAAAGATATGAGAGGACAACTTAAAAAATAAATGATTATGTCTTTCTACTAAAGAGCAGAGTTTGCAAACATACCCTAAATTCGTTTCAATTTGATTTGTAAAATTTAAAATGTTAACGGAAACTTTCGATATAAGTTGTTTTTATTCTAGTTATGTATAAAGAGGCCGAGTGGATCGTTTAACTGATGGTTCCCGTTCATGCATCGTAGTCCTCAGTCCACGAATATTAATTATGACTTAACTAGTATGCACGAAACATCACTTATTTAAGATCTGAGATTCGGAATGACTATTTTAAAAAGTAATGTTCTAGTACACCAGTTATATGGTATGATTATACACAACTAATTAATACTTTTGACCAGATATGCCACTTATTTTGCTGCAACTAATACCACTCATTCCTTTATTCCAATCTCAAAAATTTCTCATATAAATGACATTACCTTTAATTAATAATTAATTCTTTTATTCTTCCCCTTTTACATAGAGAGAAGATATTGAGAGCTAAAATTCAGGGATATGCGGAAATGGAAATATATTCGTCATTATGTAATTATTTTTAATTATTCGGAGTAACGTTTTTTTTTTTTTTTTTTTTTTGAAAACAAGTAACGTTTGTTTTTAAATGATAGGAAAATTATCAATTCACATGCGTAGTATTAAATTATTACTACGAGCTGTTTCATTTCATTCTCAATGTCTCTAATTTTTAATTTTCCCAACAGTGCATAAGTTCATGAATCCACATTTAATCATATTTAAAGAACTATATATAAATAGAGAAAGAGAAAAAGAAAAGTGTGAGCAAAGGTTGCAAAAGCAAAAATGCGATTCAACGAGAAATACGAGTATGCATGTGCATGCATGGATTTCTACTTTATTCAAAACTATTCGTTCTCGAGTTGCCACATAACACCATCAGAAAACTTTATTATTTAATTATTTATTCACCAAAAATTGGATATGCCGGAGAATTGAGTGGCATATGCGGGGAAAATTCTTGCACCAAAATTCCTTTTAATAAGAGAGAGAAAAGAAAGTGGCAAAATTCCCTTTTGTTTTATTAGGAGAAGAAAACTGGTGGCACCAAAATTCTCTTTTCGTTATGAAAATGATGGGCCATTGGGCCATGAGTATCAGTTCTAACACCTTTCTATTTGGTTTCAATATATTTATTATTTGTAACTGTATGCAGAGCTGCCACGTGTTAATTGATAGGCGATATATGCTAGCTATGTCTATTTCCAGAATTTATAATTTTCTTTCAAAACAGAATTATGACATTTGTTTTGATCAGGAGAAAAGAACTATGACTTATTATTAGATTTGTTAAACAATGTCAGTAAAATTAATCTTGTACTTGGTGGATTAAGCCGTGTTTAATATCTTTAAAAAAAAAAAAAACTTATTATATGTATAGCTGGTGGACGGTTGGATTGGGCCCCCAAATTAGTAGATCCTTACATCGAACACTGAGTATTAAAAAAAATAGAAGTGCAACATAAACATTACACAGTTTATGAAAGAGAGTAATATTGAGCTAGCTAAATCCTTTTGTTTGATCATATGTTATGGTGTAATGCAAAACGAAATAATGCATTTGCACCGAACGTAACTAAGAGCATTCTGTTGAGAATTTTTATCTAAAAAATAAGAGCCAAAAAAAAAAACTTAAGAAAATTAATAAATTAAATTGAGGATCTGAAATTTATTCCTGAGAATGTCCTTATTTTTCTCTTGGATGGTGTAATATATAGATTCAGCAACTTGTAAAAAAAATGGCACAGGCTGTAAATGCCTTCAAGCTCTTTTTACAGTATTTGCCTTCTTCGACTTCAATCTAATATGTCCCTTTGAATATCAAAGGTTCAATTCCTCAAATCTTTAGTAGATAATACTAAGTTTGTTTGCAAGTACAAATATTGAACCATGGAATTCATATATAATTAAACGTAGTATTTATATATGAAGTACATCAAAGTGTATATTGTTGACGGTCAAATATTTTACGAATTCTGATGTGGCTTGTTGAATTTGACCACCAAACAAATAAGCAATCGAACAAGAACACTGCGGGAAGAACCGTAGTTCTTCCCTGAAATGTGGGTGTAGGTATATAAGTGGAATGAAGGAAACATTTTAGAGTTTTTTTTACAAAGAAATGTGGGGTCCTTTATATAAAGAGAACCAGCACGACAAATCATTAAGCATGACAAATCAATAAGCACGACAAATCAATAAGCACGACAAATTACTAAGCACGACAAATCTTTTAAGCACGACAGATCACGTGGTCTCGGTGGGACCTGGCGGACGTGTGATAATTAAATCTGGCGGCGTGTGATAAATCTAGTGATGCTGACGTGTGATATATCTGAGCACAACAATAGCCCCCAAGATCGGGCTATGACGTTGTTCAGAGCTTGATCTTGTTTCATGTCTCGACCAGATTTTATCTTTTGTTGTATCTGTAGTCACATTGTTTGCCTCCGAGCTTGCTCGGGTGCCGTAGGAGATCTTGATCGTTCAGAATGAGCCCCTGCATAGAGGATCTTACCTTCGTCGTCGATCTATTCGTTTCACCGTGCCAGGCGAGCCCGTTATGCGAGTCTTTTTTTCTTTCGTGCCGGGGGCCCCGCTGCATCTGCGAGTCTTTTTAATGCTTTCGTGCCGGGGGGGAGCCTGTCGTCCTGATCTTTTCTATGCTTCGTGCCGGGGTGAGCCCCGTCGTCTAGACTTTTCGTACTTTCGTGCCGGGGAGCCCGTTCGTCAGTATTTTTGTCTTTCGTACTTGGGTGGCTCGTCGGAGAGATCGAATAGTATTCTGCTTTCGAGATGAAGCGATCTTGAGATATTTCGTCGGATGGGATCTGCTTTCGGGATGGCGAGTCTTCAAATAGCTCTTTGGAGAGGCGATGGGATACCAGAGGAGCTAGGAGAGTTTGAGCTCGTGCGTCGACCCAATTCTGTTCGGCGGTTTCGACTTTCCTCTGTCGAGATTATCTTACTAGTTTGGCGATTTATAGGAGTAAATTTTGCGGCTGCTTCGACCAGAACTACGGTAGAGCGGTTTTGGCACCTTTTACCGTATAAATCGTCTAATTGACTGTGCGGTCCTACAAGAGGGCCATAGTCGATGAAGACGAGCAGGTTAATGCTGATAGAGGCGGACCGGTCACGCCGAAACAAAGAGCCAACATCTCATCGCCGAGAAGGCGGAGAATACCTCGCTAAAACGGCGGACTGGACATCGCCGAGTTAGCGGAAAGCCGACGCTGAGGAGGCGGGCTGGTCGTCGCTGTAAAAGCTGACGAACTCATCGCCGAGAAGGCGGAGAATACTTCGCTAAAATGGCAGACTGGACATCGCCAAGTTAGCGGAAAGCCGACACCGAGGAGGTGGGCTGGTTGTCGCTGTAAAAGCCGACGATCTCATCGCCGAGAATGTTGGGGAATGATTTACACAGATCTATTTGGGGTGAATATTTAAATACAAATTTAATTCATTAATTATTACTAGCATGAATTAATCCTATATTAATTCAAATAATAATTGCAACAACATATCATGCATATAAAAAGCCACGTAAAACCTACGCATGCGAAATCTAAGGGTTTACGTGAACATACCTCTCGGGATGACAGTGACTTCGGTCGGACGGACTAACCAAAAGGACTTCTCAAGTATTCCCTTAGCCCTTGCTCAACTATCCGGTGGAAGGACACTCGTCGAACAATTAACAAAAGAAAAAAATAAACTTTGTTGCACCACTTATGTGGATTTGCTAATATTTCCAGCACATGGAATTGTACTTGAGAATGAACTAATCATCCCCTATTTATAAGAGGGAGGGTGGTCGAAATTTTAGTAGAAAATCAATGTGGGAAAAGACTTTTCTTGGTCACCAAGAAATCTTGAATATATCTCCTATATTCTTTTTCCCATAATTAAAATATTCCACAAAAATCTCACTTCCTCTAATATATGGATTTTCAAAAATTTAGTGCAAGAATCCAAGATTTGGATCTTCTTGAATTTATGAGATATTCTTGTATTTCAAGAAATACATATCTTCCATAATATCTTTTCAAGAAAATCAAGAAAATCTTTCTTGCCCACTATATTTTCATCTTTTTTGAAATTTACTATATAAATAAGCTAGTGGGAGATTTCTTGAATTTAATGAGATAATCTTGTATTCCAAGAATACATATCTTCATTCCATAACAAAATTCAAAGAAAATCTTTCTCCCAACATATCTATATATTTCGAAAATAATACTTGGAAAATTAAGCAACAATATTTATTTTATTTTAATCACTTTTTTTTTAGCTTATTGGACTATTTGTTGTGCTACTTTCGGGGGGCCTTTTTAGGAGAATTAAGATTGGACCTTCTAATGGATCTTGAATATCTAATATTGAGCCACAATATAATTCAAGCCCATAAATATTAATTAATCCCACTACATAATTAATATTGCACTATCCATCTTAACCCATATTACAGTCAATATGGCTCTCGGTCATTATTTCCCATGTTTAAGATTATCTAGCCCATTAATTAATTCAAGCCACCGAAATAACTTTCCGTTAATTAATATCTTTTGTCCTTGGTTGAGGAACGGTTCAACATTATTATCCATACCGAAACTAATTCCACTTGCAAGATTTGGTATGATAAAACTTATGAACCTCCCAAGGGGCAAATCAAGCAAAAGCGATACTTGCACACGATTTCTTCAGATTAAATCTTAGCAATCACATGTGACCAATAATATTGCCCAAGATAAAAAGTATTGAATCTCTCGATTCGCTACCCATGATAAGTCAAAGCAATAGTTACCAATCCCACGTGATCCTATTTAAGGGACGAAGGTTAAGAAACAACGAACCACTTGAGGTCTAATTCTTCCTTGTCGATTCAAAGAATTTATCCTCCCAGAGGTCCTATTCAAATAAGATCACCATGAACTAGTGTAATCTCTTGGTCAAGACAAACCAATCTGAGCCTTTACACCTCAACCTTTTCATGATGGGTCGCTTCATTTCCATCTAGGTCGTGAATGGCGTCTTTTTTAGTTACAAGATACTTTTAATTTAATCTTATGTGATCCGGTATCACTAAATTAACTACTGATGTAACACGCATTTAATTATTGAACAGTTATGCGAAGAAATATATATAACATTCAATCATATTTAAAGCATCAGTGATAAACTTATTATTTCAGTAAATAAGTCTGAAAATTCAGTTTCGATTATACAAAGTAAAAAACATACTTTTCAGTATAATCCCAACAGAGAAGGCGGAGAATACATCGCTAAAACGGCGGACTGGACATCGCCGAGTTAGCAGAAAGCCGACGCCGAGGAGGCGGGCTGGTCGTCGTCAGAAAAGCCGACGATCTCATCGCCGGAAGCGGAGAATACTTTCGCTAAAACGCGGATCGACATCGCCGAGATAGCGGAAAGCCGACGCCGAGGAGGCGGGTTGGTCGTCGCCGTAAAGGCCGACGATCTCATCACCGAGAAGACAGAGAATACTTCGCTAAAATGGCAGACTGGACATCGCCGAATTAGTAGAAAGCCAACGCCGGGAGGCAAGGCTCGTCGTCGCCGTAAAAAGCCGGCGATCTCATCGCCGAGAAGACGGAGAATACATCGCTAAAACGGGCGGATCGACATCGCCGAGATACGGAAAGTCGACACCGGCGAGGCGGGCCGGGTCGTCGCCAGAAGCGCCGACGATCTCATCGCCAAGAAGCGCGGAGAATATTTCGCTAAACGGGCGATTGACATCGCTAAGATAGCGGAAAGCTAACGCCGAGGAGGCGGGCTGGTCGCCGCCAGAAAGGCCGACGATCTCATCAATGGTAGGCGCAGAGAATATTTCGCTAAAACGGGCGGATCGACATCGCCGAGATAAGGGAAAGCAGACGCCGGCGGAGCGGGCCGGTCGCCGCCAGAAGGCCGACGATCTCATCGCCGGAAGCGCGAGAATATTTCGCTAAAACGGGGATCGACATCGCCGAGATAATGAACGCCAACGCCGGCGAGGCGGGCCGGTCGCCGCCAGAAGGCCGGCGATCTCATCGCCGGTAGCGCAGAGAATACTTTTGCTAAAAAGGCGATCGACATCGCCGAGATAGCGAAAGCCGACGCCGGCAGAAGCGGCCGGTTATCGCCAGAAAAGGCCGATGATCTCATCGCCGGAAGGCGGAGAATACTTTTGCTAAAACGGGCGGATCGACATCATCGCCGAGATAGCCGAATGTCGACGCCGGTATGGCCGGTCGCCGCCAGAGGGCTAACGATCTCATCGCCGGAAGGCGGAGAATACTTTCGCTAAAATGGTGGATCGACATCGCCGAGATAATGGAAAGTTTACGCCGGCGAGGCTGGGCCGGTGGTCGCCGGAAAAGGCCGACGATCTCATCGCCGGAAGGCGGAGAATATTTCGCTAAAAATGGCGACTAGACATCGCCGAGATAGTGGAAAGACGACGCCGAGGGCGGCGGGCTGGTCGCCGCCAAAGACCGACGATCTTATCGCCGAGAAGGCGGAGAATACTTTCGCTAAAACGGGCGGATCGACATCGCCGAGATAGCGGAAAGTTCGACACCGAGAAGGCGGGCGGTCGCCGCCGCAGGGGCCGACGATCTCATCGCCGGAAGGCGGAGAATATTACCTAAAACGGGCGGATCGACATCGCCGAGATAATGGAAAGCCAACGCCGGTGAGAGGGGCCGGTGGTCGCCAGAAGGCCGACGATCTCATCGCCGGTAAGGCGGAGAATACTTTCGCTAAAACGGTGGATCGACATCGCCGAGATAGCGAGTCGACACCGAGAGGCGGGCCGGTCGTCGCCGTAGCGGCCGACGATCTCATCGCCGGTAGCGTGGAGAATACTTTCGCTAAATGGCAGATCGACATCGCCGAGATACGAAAGTCGACGCCGAGGAGGCGGGCTGGTCGTCGCCGTAAAGGCGAACGATCTTATCGCCGAGAAGGCGGAGAATACTTCGCTAAAACGGGCGGATCGATATCGCCGAAGTTAGGAAAGTTCGACGCCGGCGAGGAGGGCTGGTCGCCGCCGTAAAAGCTCGACGATCTCATCGCCGAGAAGGCGGAGAATATTTTCGCTAAAACGGCGGATCGACATCGCCGAGATAGCGGAAAACCGACGCCGGTGAGGAGGCGGGTTGGTCGTTGCCAGCGGCCGACGATCTCATCGCCGAGAAGGCGGAGAATACTTTGTAAAACGGTGGGATCGACATCGCCGAGATAGCGTAAAGCGACGCTAAGGAGGAGGGCCGATCATCGCCAGAAAGACGACGATCTCATCGCCGATAAGGCGGAGAATATTTTCGCTAAAACGGCGATTGACATCGCCGAGATAATGAAGCCGACGCCGAGGAGGGCGGCCGGTCGCCGCCGGAAAGGCCGACGATCTCTATCGCCGGAAGGCGGAGAATACTTTGCTAAAATCGGATCGACATCGCCGAGATAGCGGAAAACCGACGCCGGGAGGCGGCCGGTCGTCGCCGAAAGGCCGACGATCTCATCGCCGAGAAGATTTGAAATATTTTCGCTAAACGGCGGATCGACATCGCCGAGATAGCCGAAAGTGACGCCGGGAGGCTGGTCGGTCATCGCCGTAGAAGGCCGATAATCTATCGCCGGTAGCGCGAGAATATTTCACTAAAATGGCGGATCGACATCGCCGAGGTAGCGAAAGCCAACGCCGGGAGCGGGCTGGTCGCCGCTGTGAAAATCCGGCGATCTCATCGCCGGTAAGCGGGAGAATACTTCGCTAAAATGGCGGATCGACATCGCCGAAAGTTAGCGAAAGCCGACGCCGAGGAGACGGGTTGGTCGTCGCTATAAAAAGCCGATTTATCTCATCGCCGGAAGACGGAGAATATTTTGCTAAAACGCGGATCGACATCACCGAAGTTAGCGGAAAGCCGACGCCGAGGAGGCGGAATGCCAACGCCGGCGAGGCGGGCATAATCGCCGCCGGAAGGCGATTGCCAAGGCCACGCGAATAAAGCGGCATAATCGTCGGGGCCGAAAAGCGGTGAGTGCCTATTGAGTAAAGCGGGCATAATCATCGCCCCGGAAGGTGGTAGTGCAGTGGCCAATAATAATAAGCATAATAATCGTCGCCGGAAAGATGCGGTAATGCCGATCTTAGTAAAGCGGGCATAATCGTCGCCGGTGCCGCCCAGAAGTGCGCCAGTAAGGCAGCGGGCATAATCGTCGCCGAAAAGCCCGGTATTATCAACGCCGAATAAGCCGGGCATAATCGTCATGCGAAAAGCGGTGTGCCCGCGCCGAGTAAAGGCGCATAATCGCATGTGGCTTTTTTCGTAATTTGGCGGTAGTCTTGGTTTTCTTCTGAATGAATTCGAACATGATTTGTGTCTATGTTCCACCCGACTTCTTTCATTTTTTGATTGTCTTATTGAGGTGCAATCAGGTTGATCGTCTTATTTAGGTGTGACCAGATGGGTTAACTTATATACGCAACCACCCTTTCTTGTTTTCACGATCGTCTTTATTTAAGTAGCGATCACTTCGTTCTCGGGTCATCTTATTTAGTCTGCGACCCGATACTCATCACTTGCTTTTCTTCGTATCCTGTAAGTCGAAGTCTTTTTTTCATTGCGTACCCATCACTCGCTTTTATTCATGTATCCGAAAGTCTGAACTATTTAGTTAGGTGAACATAAACTTCGGCTCGTTCATCTTTATTCGGGTCGTCCTAGAAGCAGGTCGCGACCTCTCGTAAGGGCACGGCCAAAATAAATTAAAATAAACGAATGAATGAAAAGCCACGAGGACATAAACATAATAAACCCGGTGGGGTGGGTAAAATATTCTACCCATAGATTCTTTGAAGTAATCTCGCGAGACTTCTGGATCTTTCGCCTAACTTTTCTTTTTTCTAACTCACTGGCTGCTGCCCCCCCCCCTTTTTTTCTTTTTTTTTTTTTGGGCCGAAAAGTCGGGCCCAAAAATTAAACAGCCAACAGCCCAAGCCCATACCTTAATCAGTCCAACTACTTGGCCCCAATCCTGGGCCAATTTATCTAGCTGGGCCGAAAATATATTTCAATAAAAGTTTGGGCCCAACATCTGCTATTTTCTTTAAAGTGAAAAGCCCAAAAATTTAATGCCTTGGTCCAATGGTGAGCAATGCCTGCATATTTTTCACTTAATAATAAAATGCCCAAAAGCTAGGATATGATCAAACTTGGAATCAATCGTGTAAACCGCCCAAGAATTGGGATCAGATCAAACCTGAGAGAAGGGCTCACGTCTCACCGCCACGACTCCCTCCACGCAGCATCATGAGATTCGATTTCACCGCGTTGACTCGCGACGGCGTGGGTACGAGGATGGAGCGGGGGCGATGATGATGCCGGTGCGGTGGCCTTCGGTTTGGCTCGAAGCTGTTGCGGCGGAGGCAGCGGATTTCGGTGATTTACAGAGCTACGGTGATGCGGCTGATTCCGTCGAGAGCCTCCAGTAGTGACGGTAGGGCTGTAGCCAGTGGCGTCGACGGTGGGGTAAGGCGGCGTCGTGGAATTTAGTCTCGCCGTGGAGCGGCGTCGATGTTAGATTTTAGCAGAAGAAGTGGCTCAATATTCCAGCCGCTTCTTTTTCCTTCTTCCTCTGTTTTTTCCCTTCCGTATGTATATCTGTATGTATATGTCTGGTATGTGGGTTTGTCTATTGAATTTTTTGTTTGGGGGTTTTGATTTGTTTTTGGGCTGTTCTTGTGATTTTTTGGATTTGGATTCGAAAATTCGACGTTGTTCTTGACGATTTTTTTCAATAATACACTCCTTCTAGCGTCAATTGTTGACGGTCAAATATTTTACGAATTCTGATGTGGCTTGTTGAATTTGACCACCAAACAAATAAGTAATCGAATAAGAACACTGTGGGAAGAACCGTAGTTATTCCCTGAAATGTGGGTGTAGGTATATAAGTGGAATGATGAAAACATTCCAGATTTTTTACTATGAAAGGTGAGATCCTTTATATAAAGAGGACCAGCACGACAAATCATTAAGCATGATAAATCAATAAGCACGACAAATTAATAAGTACGACAAATCACTAAGCACGACAAATCTTTTAAGCACGACAGATCACATGGTCTCGGTGGGATCTGCTGACGTGAGATAATTCGTCCTGCTTGCTGACATGTGATAAATTTGGTGATGCTGACGTGTGATATATCTGAGCACAACATATATGTACAATGTATTAAAACGGCAAGAAAATGAAATTTTTTATCCATGTAATTAAAAATTATGGATATATATTTCTTGCACACATACTCTCCTTAAATTTCACTCAATGATCAACTATTTAATACTACTTCATAATAAAGTTCAATGAACATTATGCCAAAACTTAAGAAGTAAGCCCCTTTTTTAGGAATAAAATCTGGATAGATATAAAGTACGTAGTCAAATGTGGTCAATTATAAACTCTTTTTTTGTTTATTTGTTTCTAATTTCGTACAGCATAAAGAATGATTTAAGAATATACTGTTTGTACGGCATGAAATTGTTTGTCCAAGGTACACTATATATAGATATAGAGTCCATGTTATTGATATATAGAAAAGCCAAATAGAGCGACGAGAGAGAGAAAGAGAGAGGTGTATGGTTGCATTATAGGACAATTACTCTATTGGCAGAAGCTTAAATTCTTGCAAAATATATTTGCAGCAAAATAAATAAGCTATTGCCAAAGGAGATTTGTCCGGCAATGCACTTGATCATACAAATTATATAAATACCATTTCATTTTTTTTTTTTATATACAATCACACAAGGTAACAACCCCATTCTCGAGTTAGGTATGTTTGTTATACTTCAGCTTCACAGTTGTTGGTATATATATTTTTGTCTTGTAAATGATATAAATATAGGTATCGTGTGAAATAGATTCAGTTAAAATCTCTTTTTCAAAGTAATATTGTATGAAGTATTACTATTTTAAAAATATTTGATTTTATGTATTATTCTTTTTTAAATCACTAAATAAGTAATGCTTTATATTTTAAGGTTTGAACGATAATATGTTATATGATGTATAGCGTACGTGCCGTGTTTACCATAAAACTTACGTGAACTAAAATTATAATTTTTTTTATTATTTTAGAGACTATGTCAATGTGTCACACAAGGAAGTAAAATTGAATGAGTCCCATCACTTTCTATAATTATGTGCCACTCTTTTAGATTCATAGTGTAAGTATAGTGTTTTTGTTTTCCATCTCCTAAAATGAAGAAACTCTTGAGAATTAATCATCTCGGAGAATATACCAGGCCCAGTTTTAAAAAAAATCATCTCGGAGAATATACCAGGCCCAGTTTATCAATCCATCAAATTAGGCTATATCTGGGCGCAGTTTGTAAACCCATATCAAATTTCAAATTTCTGGGCCCCGAAGAATATTATTCTTTTATAGCCCAAACGTAGTGAGCCCACCTTTAAAAATTAATAAAGGAAAAACAACGTTAATGATTTTTAAATCATTTTTAAAAATATCATTTCTCCAAAAAGGAAAAGAAGACGATAATTTTCCCTCTTAATTTATTAATTAAAATTTTTTTTGCGCATCCAACATAAAAAGGAAAATTTCTCATCCAAAAGGAATATTTTGAGTGATAATTTCTAAATGATATAAAGATAATTTTATTAGAAAAACATAGGCAATTTTTTTTTTTTTTCTATGTAATATTTTTTTATTAAAAAATATATATTTTTCTCTAATATATGGAATATTTTTTGATATAATTTCATATAAATATTCTTTTATTGAAGATTAATATTTTTTCTTCATTAAACGAAACCAGGCGGAGGCTGGCTAGCTGGGCATAAATATAAAAAATTTATATCCTCGTGCATATCATATGAATTTAAAAATAATTTTAACAGTTTAAAATGTAAAAATTATTTCTTCAAACTTAACGAGTGATGATACATATCATATGAATGTGAAAATCATATAAATTCAATAGTTATGAGCTGAATACTGATATTCAATAACAAAGTATAAAAATAAGTTTGATCCGATTAGTCTATCACCACTACTACATTAAATTCAAATCCAAATTTCATATAATAACTACCAAAATTAGATTTTTTTTTTATTGAGACGAGCTACATACAACATATGAGCAGACAAATTATGAACTTGAGCCAAAAAATTAATGAACTTGATAATAATAACACTAGGAGCTTAAATTGGTTGAGTTGAAAATAAAATGTTCTATCTTAATATTAATTGATATTTATTAATTTTAAAATATATATTTAAATTATATATATATATATATATATATATATAATTAAAAAATTTGAGGTAAGTCATTTGTTGCCTTGCCCCAACATATATAGATCTGCCCTGAACAAAACAGTACAAATATTTATACTCGTATGACGGTACTTTTGAATAGCGAGATAGATGGTGAAATATAATTGAAAAATAAAAAAGTGACACGTAAAAATAGACATGAATAGAATAGGGAGAACCCTGGCTAATACGGATTGCCTGTGGGGACTAGTCTATAATGTCATTCGCAGCCATCTTTTTGAAAAATTGAGATTCATCAATTTGAAGTCAACGTACCAAACAAGTACGACTCTACACAAATGCCCTTCACGGCGGGTTTGGTATTTCCATGAATATAATATAGTTTTCAGCAAGTATTGTAGTTGTATAAATCTGAGATAATTTTATTTTTAATCGTGTACGTTTGGACGATTTCATTTTTAGTGCTATAATTTTTTTTTTCAATTTTAGTTCTAAATATGTTAATTTCAGTCTTTTTTTATCGGAAATATTAAAATCTCGTCGGAATAAACATATACACCTCACGTGACACTTCAAAATTGATCCCTTTTTTTGTTATATGATAGTCCACTTGTGTAGGTCGCCGAAAAATTAAAAAAATCTCAATTTTGAAGTGTCATGTGAAGTACACATGCTTATTCCGGCAAGATTCTGGCGAAATTTTAAAATTTCCGACCAAAAAGGACTTAAATTGATACATTCACGACTAAAATTGAAAAAGTAAAAAGTTACAGGACTAAAAATGGAATCGTCCAAACTTATAGAACTAAAAATGATATTATCTCTATAAATCTCGACTAAACTTAATTTTAATATAATTAGATCTCACTTTTTTCTTTAATTATAATTCGATTAGGGTTATAAGTTAAATGTGTCATATAATTTAAATATAATGAAAGACCGTTTCGTACAAAAAATTTTAATAGAAAATTGAAAGTTGAAAATTAGTTCAAATTCGTGCCACTTTTTGTATTTCACTTTGTGTTTTACCCTCTAAATTATCACATACTTTCCTATAAAATTTATTCATACTATGAAATTAATAACATCACATTTATCAACTGATATCACTTCATTTATAAACTAATATCTATAACACTTAATGTTATGATATCAGTTTATAAGTGTAATGATATGTTGATAAATGTAATGATATTAATTTATAAATGTAATAATATAAATTTCATAATATGAATCAGTTTAATTGAAGACTTGCTTCATAATTATTAGCACGTGTCAATATGATATATACAATCCGTTTATTACTCCCTCCGTCCACTAATCTTATGTTTGATTAATGTGGCACATGTTTTAAGAAAAAATAGACAAAGTAGAAAGAGTATTATGGAGTATTGTGGGGTCCATTTATTAATAAAGTGATTGTTTGTGAGTGAAGTACAATGACATTTGAAATAATTAAGTGGTGGTTGAAGGATAAAGATAAAATAACTTTTTTCATAAAATTGATGTGCATAAAATTGGTGGACAGAAGAATAAGACAAGTGTGCATAAAATTGATGAACGGATGGAGTATTATTTTTATCATTTATATACTTTACATTAATCAAAATATGAAATGTAAAAATGGAACTTGTTTCAAAAAAAAAAGTAAAATGGAACACAAAAAACGCAGAGGCCTCTTTTGTTTGTTAGGGTCTAATTAAACATATTTTACTTGTTCTTCCCCTAGAGGGAGGCTTTGTCTTGATGTAAAATTTTGTTAATTAATTACTTTTTGGTAAATAATTATTTCTTACGCAGTTACGCGGCACCATCTACCAACATTAATTAATATCTTAAAATACTTACAGGCAAAATTAGAGATTTGATATTCTTGTTACACTTTTCTTTTTTGAATTTTATTTGCTTCTGGATTTTCCTTTCCTTCCTATAGTGTAGAAGGCAAAAGTCAAAAAAATAAAAATGAGTGGGCAAAAAGCACTCAAACCTCATGTTAACAACGATATAACATCATGATATATGAAATATAATTAAAATTATAAAATGATAAATGTGATTAATTGCACTGTCTGTCTGTGTCTTATTTATTTAAGTAGCGTAAGGTGTTTAACTATTACGTAGCACGAGATCTCATCCGGGCAAATTAAACGTGTGTTGCATTTATGTATCAAATAAACATGCAACAATTTGAGAACAACAAAATATAAATATTAAGATACTTAAATCGTTTTCTTATTTAATAAACGTAATGCTTTTATAAGATTTCTACAGCAATTGGTTTTGAAATGATAATATATATAGTTTTAAAAATTTGTATTTTTGGTCCCATGAGAATATTCTCATATCAAAATGGTCCAAATACAAGTACTTTTGGTCCCAAACTAATATTTAATTAGTTTTTAACAGATGTAAGTGCGTGTGTTCCCACCAAAATAGCGGGATTATTAAAATTCTACAAAAAAAAAAACCCCAAAATTCTCATCCTCAACTTGAACATTAGGAATCGCTACACCTTCAATATTTAGTAAACTTTATAAAAATTTTACTCAAATCATTCAAAATTAAAAGTGCACAAAAAACTTTAAACATATATAGATGGTTTTTGTGTGATGAAGTTGTTAGATGAACATGTTAGGGGTTTTTATGACGTGCAATTAAAGGTTTGAGACAAAAAATACACAAAAAAAAAAATACTTTAAAACAATGGGACCAAAAGTACTTTAAAAATATTCTTATATGATTAAAAATGCAATTTATCCAATATAGTTTCGCCGAATATCCATAATCGACATATTATGTTCGTGCAACAGGACAAATTTCCACTGATTTATCTCAATAATTTTCATCCTTTATATATTGGGTTCTAGATAAAAATCGAAACTTGCAAGAAACTAAAAAGAAAGATTAGCCTAACAAGAATCGTGGAACGGTCAAATGGTATATTCCAGTTTTCGTTCCGAGAAAAACGTGTAAATTACTAGTTTGAGTGTGAACTTTGAATACTTGCGCAGTAAAGGACAATTTAGTCTTAAAATTCTATTTAAATCACCCTATATAACTCCTCATTCAATTTCCGGTGCAAATAATAATCTTCTTGTTTCTCAATTCTCAGCCGCCATTAATGGAAGCTGAGGCCATTTTAAGCCTCTTCGAGGCCTTATGGTTCCACGTCGACATCTTCCGGAACCAATCAAAAACCTCAACACCAATCCAACAAAATTCATCAAAACCAATTAATATAATTTCGACCCAATTATCAAGATCGAAAAGCGATGAGGTCTCATATATTTCTTCATCTCCAGATTCAGTCCTCAAACCCATACTCCCATCGGATAGAGAGATTTCGATCGAGATTCCAAACCCTAGAAAGTTTGGAAAAAACGACGTCGTAATTAGAAAGAAAAAAAGATTGAGCAAAAGTTTATCGGAGCTTGAATTTGAAGAGGTCAAAGGGTTCATGGATCTGGGCTTTGTGTTTCCCGAAGATGATAAGCCCGATTCGAGGCTCGTTCAAATCATTCCGGGCCTGCAGAAATTGGGCCACAACGAAGAATTGAGAACGAGGCCTTATCTTTCTGAAGCCTGGAAAATTAATAATAGAAATAAGGCGGCGCCATTGATGGTGGATTGGAGAATTGGTGATATGAGCAATGAGATTGGCATGAAAGATAGCCTCAAGTGTTGGGCTCATACTGTTGCTTCTGCTGTTAGATGAATCTAACCGAGTTGTTGATTTATTTTGTTTTGAATGTGTAAATATTTTAGTTTGTATATTTGTGTAGATTTAATAAAAGTATTTAGGTAGACTTTTGATTTGTAAATTTGTGTAGGTGAATTATTGATCGTGTGGTTGCTAATTGACATTCTTTCATTCTTTATCAAGAGATGTTCGTCAAATTAATATCGTTTTTTCCGTGTACGAGATACTATACATATTATTTATCTTGATGGGTAGAAATGTCAATGTATACATAACATGCAACGACGCTGCTATATCTGTATTTTTATTATGCATCAACAAATTCACGTGCACGATAAAATAGTATTGGACGAATTTTGAAAGGTGTCAAAATACATATTTTACCCATGTATCCGCAGTACCCTTTTATTAAATAAATTAATTTTGAATATATGTGAGTGTATTTATTTGTAAGGAATTTATAGTATGATAATTTTTTAATTTGAAAATGTAAGTAAGGTATATACAAATATCAAATGGAGCTTACTAATGAAATTTTTGATACATGGTCCATATTATTATACCGCTGGAACTGGGAAGCGTGTGTTTTACGCATATGGCGTTTATAGCTTATAACGGAACAAATATGGAAACACGACTTCCTGCCCTTTCCTACGAGAGAAACCGCGACGGAGAGCCACATCGACCGTAGCATAAGTCGTGTGTAGCCGAATAAAAGTGTTAGGAGCTAGAGGGAAAGGCGCTCTTTTATTTCTTTAAGTGACCACGCTTCTTGTATCCGCGTTTATAAATACCCGCAATACCAACTGGTACCCGCATCATGTAACCCATTTTCAGTGATTGAAATCTAAAATTTCCCTCCTTTCTCCCCAAATTTCCAGTTTCTTCGACAATCTTGATTGATTGTTGTGTATTTCTGAACGGGGCCGCAGAGATGACGGTACCGAGACTGCTGAAAGGGCACACAGCGGCAGCGACTTGCTGTATCGCTTCCCGCTGCCGTCCAGGTCTCATCGCCACCGCCGGTGAGGTACTCGCTTTCTTGAGTCGCTTTTATGCTCCTGTATCTATTTTATTGAGATGAGCATTGATTTTTATGGAATTTGAGTATTTTCAAGTTTGAATATTGTTAGGGTTTTAGCGGGTTAACTTTTACTCTGTCATCTACTTGAAGAAAGCACTTTCTTGTTTCTTGATTTTCTTTTTATGTGAAATAGGACGGTTTCTTCTGCTGTTATTTTTTTTTAATGTTTGTGTGTGTATTTTTATTGAGATGAACATTGATTTTTATGGAATTTGAGTATTTTCAGTTTTGAGTATTTTTAGGTTTTTGGGTTAACTCTGTTATCTGCTAGAAGAAAGCACTTTCTTGTTTCTTGATTTTTTTTTTTTTTTTTTTAATGTGAAATAGGATGGTTTCGTCTGCTGGTATGATTTGTGGTGCAAAGATATGTTGTATTCTATAGATGTGGGGAATGGGAACCCCGTATCATCTGTATGTTTTAAGCCAGGTTTGTTTTCCCCTCTCTTGCTTTGGTGGTTCCTTTCTTTATTTTACTGTTCTTGCTTTCTTTCTCTCTCTGTTGTCTTCTTTTTAGCATGAATTAGGGCTGGAGACTTTGGTTTTTATATGCAGGCGGTTGTTCTTCATTTTGCTGAAAATTCATAATGCTACGTCTATAAGCCACTCTTCAGTAGGAGGAAATTTCTCGGAATATCAAATAATGGATGTACTGTATTTTTTATTCAATATGAGATGTTTTTTCTTAGCTAACAAATTCTTTTCTCATGATATATGATTAGACGTGTCAACATCAAGTATTGCAGCATGTCACCTTTTATCTTTGTTGTTGGAGTATATGACTGCCTGTGTAGTTATTTTTTTTAGTTTCATTTTGGTAAGTGTTTAAAAAGATAAGTATTGTGGGAGGAATTCTTCTGAGAAGAGTTGTCTTGTGATGTTATCCATTATTACATGCTGCAGGGAATGAAGACATCATATACGTTTCTGTAGGAAGTGATGTTATCTGCATGAGGTACGCTTTGATTTCACTTTTTCTTTTGTGGATCATGTATTTGTTGACTTTACTCTTGAAATAAAATGTCCTTTTCTATTTTCATGGATATTTATTGTATTTTTCATTCTCAAAAGGAGGTCAATGTCGTAATATGACTATTTATTAACGTTGAAATGGATATATGAATTTGCTCCTTCTGATGATTTTATTTTCTTTTACATACTTGTTCTTGTTATCATATTGAGGGCCATACTATATATTTGATGATAAAGGTTTTTGCTTTTCTGACCCTTATTACCTTAAACCATAATATGTTGCAGTAAAGCGGATGCTCAAAATCTGAACACTAACACCAATAGAGTCATATTTAGAATAAGTGTGTCGTTACTAACATGTCCAGTCAATATGTCAGACTACTTCATTGAAGCAACTGGAGAGTTACAACTATAACACGGACGAAATAAATCAGGTATGACATCTGAAGATTTTCATAATTGTAAGATTTCTTCATAATAATTTTCATTGTGATTGATTTCCCTGAGCTTCCTTTTTGACTGGATAGTATACTTTTATTGAATAAGAATTACAAATTACTGATTTTTGGGAGCTTTGGTCGATTGTCTGTCTTTGATTGTATCAAAAAAATCTTAATTTGTTTCTTTGTTTATTTTTCTGTACATTTAAAACTGAATTCTGATATCTTGCAGATTACTTGCCACCCAAAATCATTGTTTCTAGCTGCTGCGGATGATGCAGGACAAGTAAAGGTATACTCTTTTGCTTGTTGGTTTTATATGATCAAATATATTGTGTTGGATTCAAAAGTTCATATCTAAAAAATAACAAGAACTTTTAAGATTAAAAGGATGGTAAAGCTGTATGGTCATTCTTTGGCGATCAAGATGAACTTGGTTTACGGAGGGGGAAATACAATTTATTTGTAAAACTACCTGAAATTTGATTAATCATATGCTTAATTACTTACATGAGAAGAGAAGACCACTTAGAAAGGAAGGGAAATCACCTGATTTGAACTTTGAATATTATCATGTAAGCTATACTGACAGAAAAGAAGGTTGTACGAAACAAGTAAAGCACAATGTTGATATTGCATTTGGTTTGGTCCTGGAAGAATGACATAATATCCTTGCGACTAAGTAAAACTTATAGTAGCAACTATATGTATTATTATATTATATGATGTTTTATAAGTGTCACTAATTCATGTTTACAATGTGCAGAACCACAGAGATAATCATTAATATTATGGAAGAGATTATGACTATTGTCTTTGTTGCAGATAATTGAGTCTCACCAACGATGTTTGTACAAAACATTAAGAGCTGGCCACCAGAGTGTATTCTTTCCTTTGTCGTGCACCATTGGTTTGGGAGGGACGATTTAATAAGGATCATTATGTTTTCATTTTCTTTTTCTTTCAAGTGTTAGTTCTAGTTCTCCTGATGCTAATCCTGTTGGACTTAAATTATGCAAAGGTAAAGCTCATATACTGATGATGTTTCTTAATATTCATCTGATATTCTTTGCTACTCTGTTTGGATCTGGAGCAGTTTCAAACTTTACTTATTTTTCCTATTAATATGTGTTTTGCCTTTACATATGCTTCTCAGATTTGTAGCAGTGTTCAGTTCCTTCCTTGGAGATCTTGGGAAGGTATTTTACAGAACTTTTAATCTTTGATTGTGTTTAGGTCATTTGATCAATTTGCAATGTTTCCATGTGTCATTTAATTAAAACTATCTCACTGTCTATCTGCTCTGAGTTTTAGACAACACCATCCTCTGCGCCTTTGCTGATTTGCCATTATCTGCTATGGTTCGTTAAAATAATATTCTATTTTATTTTTGGGTATATTTTGAATGTACAAATAAGCATCTTACTCTTATGGTGTTATATGTTGCTGTAATATCTTCAGTTCCTTCAATCTGAACTCGGGTTAATACTTGTTTTTACTATCATTCTTGCAGTCATTACTGGGGGTCTTGACTCGAAACTTGTGATGTGGGATTTCTCCAAAGGGCGTCCAAAGAAAATCATGGACTTTGGTATCTTCATGATCTTTAGCTTTGCTCTTTTCTGATTCCTAAACTTATGCAATGAAATCAGAAGTTAAAAGTAATCAGTAATCACACATCTGTTCTGCTAGAAACCTGCTGAATAATTTATTTGGCCTTACACTTGATTAGAATCATATTTTGCAGTAGAATGGGTACGGATTGTGATTGTGTTTGTGTTTAAGAAACGCAAGCTCAAAATTGATATGCCTTCATCTAAAGCTGTACAGAAGTACATTTAAGTTTTTGAATTTTTAAAATTTATCAGTTAGATGTGAGTTCTAGTGCAATGCTAATGTTAGCTGAAAATTGCTGGTTTGAACTTAAATTTCTTAATTATTCTTGAGATGATTGAAATATTATCTATTGTATTCTCATCGTGCCATTTAAACAACTTATGCAGGCAGTGGAGGTGATGCAGCACAGTGTTGTAACCCAGCTTTTGTCCATGGTCTGGTAGTTCCTGACCTCATTGATATTGTAGATAGAGTTGGAAAGATCTGTGTTGTGACCAGGGGTGATGGTGTTGTCAGTATAATTGATATTGAGTCTGAACTTGCTGGCCACAAATCCAGAAGTTCAACAAAAACCAATCTGAGTACTAAATCAACATCTAAGGGTGAAGATCAAAATGGTGGGACTCGAACTCTGCATTTGGACTACTCGATGGGTGGCCATGGAGCTTCCGTATCCTCCTCATGTAAGTGATACAACGTCTATTTCTCTTTCTTTTTTTCTTGATAAATCTATTTCTTGCATTAGAATAACTGGTGTTCTTTGACATCTCGAAGGGCCTTTTCTATGTTTGGAGAGAAAGGGAAGTTCATCATTTCTGGTGGAAATGATAAATCAGTAAAGGTGTGGGATTTACTTAAATGTTATGATGCTGGTGAGACTAGAGATGGTAATAATCTTGTATGTTCTAACATTAGTTTGAGAAGAAAGGTGAGTAGCATATTCTTCTAAGGTGTTGCCCCTTTTCACATTAGTGTATGGCATTGTTATGACTGCATGTATTGTTGCCTGTTCAGGTTAACTGGCTTTGCACAACTCCCTCTGATTCAGAGAATCTAGTAGTATGTGACACATCCAAAGTGGTGAAGATTTATACTGTTGGATAATCCAGTGGCGGGAGAGACCACTTGTGCATGGATGAGCTCTAGAACGTCTATGCTTTAATTGTTTTCTTTACATGTATTGACTCCAGAACTGGATATTACGACCCTTGGTTTAAGAATTTTGGAATAGTATTAATTGCAATAGTCATAACAATTTGGAGCTTTTCTATGTTTGGAGTTATTTTTTTGGGTGTTGGTAATACATGCCGAATTGATCAAAATCGTATATAATCTTGGTGGCGATGATTCTGTCCTGTGTGTTGGAGGTTAGTTACTATAGATTCTTTTACTATTCAAATTCAACTTTGAGAATGGAGCAAGTGTTTTTGTATGCTTGTTCTTGTGATTTTGTTCTTATAAAGTATCCTTTACATAATTTAGGTGTTCAGGAAAGGTGTCAGTTTGGAAGGTGAGATGGCGTATGCCTGAAATATCAAGTATTGCTTGCTGTCCCATCTCTATTCTACACCCACCCCAACTCTCTTGCACTCTTATTTGGGTAAATAAAAAGGTCTAATTGCATTAATCCCTCCAAACTATTCTGATTTTGCATCTAAACCAACAAATTATATATATATTTTTTATAAAAACTCGTATGAGACGGAGTACAACTTAGCATAAATCAACACTCACCTCTCCCAAAGTGTTAAAGCATTAATGTCCAAATTATACTCCGTCTCACCGTGTGACGGTCTCAAGCAAGTGTGCCTTTTTTTTGTATAATTATATACAAACTATTTAATTTTGACAAATAAATTATTATACTTTTTCTCGGCCAATTCTTTATTGGCGAAGGGGCATTTATGTGAAAATAAATTAAATTATATTGAAATTTTTAATTTGGTGGGTTTAATATATTTTAATAGTTTGGTGGGTAAATTCACGAGACGTTGTTATGACCTTCTAGGCCATTATCTTCAAAATTAATCGTACGAATAATTGGAAGAAAAGCTCTCTTTATTTTTTATGAAAAGCCAGTCAGGGATTTATATTTTATAGTATATTCATAAATGGGGCGGTATTTGTACAAATATGGTGGGTTTTGGGGTGTTTTTGCAACGACCCAGACAAGGGGGGACAATTTTGCAATTAGAGTCTGTCTCAAGAAATGCTGGTATCGAGTCAGTTGAGATGTACAAAGCCCAACCACAAGTTGCCTTACAATTCCCGCAAAAATTTCAAATCTTTGCACCAAGAAAATGACCATTCTCCCCCTTGCCTTTTGCTTAAAACTTGTCCCAACTCACATATTCAACAGCCATTTCCCATATCTGCTCTATAATAATATTCTAGGCAATTGAGTCTTATTTTGTTGAAACTCTTACATATATCCTCTAAGGAGTTGCAAATTTAGCAAAGTTTGGCCTAAGGAAGTAGAGATGATGGAATCTGGGATGCCAATATGCAACACTTGTGGTGAACAAGTGGGATTAACCTCTAAAGGCGAAGTTTTTGTAGCTTGTCATGAATGCAACTATCCCATTTGCCACAATTGTTTCGATTATGATGTCAAACAAGGCCGTAACGCCTGCATTCGCTGTGCCACTCCTTACACTCATGGTATCCCACTCTTTTTTGTTTCATTAATCTCTTGCTCATTATCTTCATATAATTCTTTAAGAAATTCAAGATTTGAATCAACAGATGACGCAGTAGTGGCCGAAGAATCTGGAAATCAGGTGCCGGTTTCATCACATCAAAATGCTTCTCAGGTATGATTCTTGAAAATGATGCTTTACAAAGTCATTATTCAACTTTTTGGATGTGCTGCATACTTATCAAATGTTGCAGGATACTGGAATTCATGCTAGAAATATTAGTACAGTTTCTACACTGGACAGTGGTGAGTGAATAGATTTGATGACAATCCACTATAATCTATCTACTTGCATTACTGAACCGAACGTTAACACTGATCGGTGATGTACTCTTTTCTTACTTTGAAGAATATATGGATGAGTCCGGAAATCCAATATGGAAGAACAGGGTGGAAAGCTGGAAAGACAAGAAAGACAAGAAAAGGAAAGCCGCAAAAAAGGGAAAAAAAGAAGAAGAAATTCCATCTCAACAGCAAATGGAAGAAAAAACACAGTAAGTTTACTGAAAGCAGCACTATCTCTAGACAATTAAAGAAAATCAGTATCCAAATAATGTTTTATGATGAGAATGTAATGATTCCAACTATTCCAATGCAGGTCAGGAGATGCATCAGAGCCACTTTCAAGAGTATATCCTATTCCAAAAACCCAGCTTTCACCATACAGAGCTGTGATTATCATGCGTTTGATAATCCTAGCCTTTTTCTTCCATTATCGTGTAACACATCCCGTTGATAGTGCGTTTGGCCTCTGGCTCACATCCGTCATCTGTGAGATCTGGTTTGCGTTTTCATGGGTGCTCGATCAGTTCCCCAAGTGGTGTCCTGTCAACAGGGAGACCTATATTGACAGGCTATCTGCAAGGTGTGTTTTCTTTCATCTTATACAACTTTTTTTTTTTTTTTGTGAAATTTATTTTATTTAATCTCTCATTTTCTACAATGTATCTGTCAGGTATGAGGTTGAGGGGGAACCTTCCGGGCTTGCTGCTGTGGATTTTTTTGTGAGTACGGTTGATCCGTTGAAGGAGCCTCCTTTGATCACGGCAAACACAGTTCTGTCGATTCTTGCAGTGGATTATCCGGTCGATAAAGTTTCTTGCTATGTATCTGATGATGGTGCAGCTATGCTTACTTTTGAGTCTCTTGTTGAAACTGCTGATTTTGCAAGAAAATGGGTGCCCTTCTGCAAGAAATTCTCGATCGAGCCTCGTGCCCCTGAGTTTTACTTCTCACAGAAGATTGATTACTTGAAGGATAAGATACAACCTTCCTTTGTCAAGGAACGTAGAGCAATGAAAGTAAGTTAAGATTCATTCATTTTTCATATAATTTGAATTTGATTATAAAAACGCTCCATTTACTTTTTTTTTTATTATAGAGGGATTATGAGGAGTATAAAGTGAGGATAAACGCTTTGGTAGCCAAGGCCCAGAAAACACCAGATGAAGGGTGGACCATGGCAGATGGAACAGCTTGGCCTGGAAACAATTCACGCGATCATCCTGGCATGATTCAGGTGTTTTTAGGAAATACTGGTGCGTACGACATAGATGGCAACGAGCTACCTAGGTTGGTTTACGTTTCAAGAGAGAAGAGGCCTGGTTATCAACATCATAAGAAGGCTGGTGCTGAGAATGCTCTGGTATGCTTGTGTTTTAAGACAGTGTTTCGTTTTTCTTTGTTATTATTACCAGAGATTGATGATTGCTTTCTTCGTTTTCCAGATAAGAGTGTCTGCTGTTCTCACAAATGCACCATATATACTCAATCTTGACTGTGACCACTATGTTAACAACAGCCAGGCCATTCGTGAGGCGATGTGCTTCTATATGGATCCTCAAGTTGGTCGAGACGTTTGTTATGTCCAGTTTCCTCAGAGGTTTGACGGCATTGATAGGAGTGATCGATATGCCAATCGCAACACAGTTTTCTTCGATGTAAGATTGAGTACAATGAATATAATTTCTAAAAGCATTAAATCAGAATTAGTTAGTTAAAAATTGGTTGTGTTGTGATGTCAGGTGAACATGAAAGGATTGGATGGTATTCAAGGACCTATGTATGTTGGAACAGGTTGTTGTTTCAATAGACAAGCCCTTTACGGCTATGGTCCTTCTAATCTCCCCACTCTACTACCTAAGAGTTCATCGTCATCGTCTTGCTCGTGGTGCGGAGGATGCTGTTGTTGCTGTCATGGAAAGAAGCCCGCCAAAGAGAAAGACATGACGGAGGTTTATCGTGATGCCAAAAGGGAAGACCTTAATGCTGCTATCTTTAACCTCAGGGAAATTGACAGTAAGTCTCTTGTACAGTTGAATGTTGCACTTTTCAGTGAAAACAACTAATATTTTTTAGTGAAACAAGTAATACCATTTAAAGATACACTTGAATTGCACGATGCACGTAGTGTTTACAAAATTTTCTCTGGCTTATATGTGTTTGCAAACGCTTATAGGTTACGATGAGCACGAAAGGTCGTTACTCATATCTCAAATGAGCTTTGAGAAAACCTTCGGCTTATCTTCGGTCTTCATTGAGTCGACAATGATGGAAAACGGAGGAGTGGCTGAATCTGCTAATCCATCAATGCTAATCAAAGAAGCAATCCATGTCATTAGCTGTGGGTATGAAGAAAAGACTGCATGGGGTAAAGAGGTGAGAAATTTGGTTGCTGTTTTGAAACATACAAGTTGGACTTACTTGAAATCTATAATCAACCAAGATTTTTTGTGATTTGTAGATCGGTTGGATATACGGATCGGTTACAGAGGATATCTTGACGGGTTTCAAGATGCATTGCCGTGGGTGGAGATCACTCTACTGCATGCCATTGAGGCCCGCATTCAAGGGATCCGCACCTATCAACTTGTCCGATAGGCTGCACCAAGTCCTGCGATGGGCGTTGGGATCAGTCGAAATCTTCTTGAGTAGGCATTGTCCGTTGTGGTACGGGTTTGGAGGCGGCCGTCTCAAATGGCTCCAAAGGCTTGCGTACATCAACACCATCGTCTACCCTTTCACGTCTCTCCCGTTAGTCGCCTACTGTACGCTCCCTGCTATTTGCCTTGTCACCGGCAAGTTCATCATCCCCACGGTATTAGTTCTTTTACTAAAATGTATTAGTTCTTTTACTAAAAAGTATTAGTTTATTATCTAACATTATCATTATCATTGTTTTTCCCTGTTCATATATATAGCTATCCAACCTAGCAAGTGTTCTGTTTCTTGGCCTATTCATGTCCATCATCCTAACCAGCGTGCTCGAGCTGAGGTGGAGCGGCGTAAGCATCGAGGCATTGTGGCGAAACGAGCAGTTTTGGGTGATCGGAGGCGTGTCGGCTCATCTCTTTGCAGTTTTCCAAGGATTCTTGAAAATGTTGGCAGGGGTGGACACTAACTTCACGGTCACATCCAAAGCAGCGGACGACGGCGAATTCGGGGATCTTTACATAATAAAATGGACGACGGTTTTGATCCCTCCGACGACCATTCTGATCATGAACTTAGTCGGGGTCGTTGCTGGTTTTTCGGACGCTCTCAACAGCGGGTACGAATCGTGGGGCCCGCTGTTCGGAAAAGTCTTCTTTGCAATGTGGGTGATACTGCATCTGTATCCGTTCCTCAAGGGTCTAATGGGCCGCCAAAATCGAACTCCCACCATTGTTATCTTGTGGTCTGTTCTTCTTGCCTCTGTTTTCTCTCTTATTTGGGTCAAGATTGATCCTTTTGTTACCACAAATGATGCTTCAACTGCTGCTCAAAGCTGCATTGCTATTGATTGTTGACCTTCCAATTTTAGAAGATGGTTTGGTTTTCACCTTCAAATTTTGGGAGCATGTGTAATAATGGAAAGTTAGTTTGATTTGAATATTCTTGATTTGGTCAAGAATTTGCATGCATGATGTAATGGATGATGATGTTGCTTCAGATTACTATATTTTAGTGTGTAACATCATTATTATGTTATGCGGATTTAAAGGAGCAATTATGAATTGAGGATTGATTTTTAAGAGTCTAAGACAGTTAATAATGGCTAATTATTTAAAATGGTTTAAAGGAATTATTTAAAATTTAATCAAATAAAATCTGCTAACCTGAGAGCGCGTGCATCCAGTTATGCCCATATGTAGGGGTGGAGGAAATACCGAATACCAGATATCAAGACTTTACTGCATCGAAAAATATCAATTTTATCAAAATTTTTGATTATATACCCAAAATTTTCGATGGGATAGTACCGTACCAAAAATTTTTGGTACGGTATAGGTATGGAAATATAAAAAATTCGGTATACCGAAATATTTTCGGTATTTCGGTATATATCGAAATACCGTATTACCGAAATACCGTATTGAATTCATTTTTTTTTAATAAATAATTTATTTTACCCAAACCCTTAAAAGTTAAAACACATATCAGTGTACATGACTCACATTTCAAAATATTTCACAAACCCTAAACATCTCCCCATCGTCGCCGCTGCGACCATAGCAGCCACGCCTCCTAATCGCCGCCGTCGCTCCGCCTCCCCATCGCCGTCGTCGCCCAAACATTTCACAAACCCTAAACATTTCTCCATTCTTTGCCAAAGCGACCAAAGCGAACGACCGCCTCCCCATCGATCCGCCTCCCCCATCGCCGCTGCCGCCCGCCCCCCCATCGTGGTGTGTTCGGTTTAATTGTTTCCTTTCCTCTGTTGCCGTCAATTCCGCTCATCAAAAGGCCTGCTTTTTTTTATTGCAAGTGTTCTTGGAGCTTGGTTAAGTTGGATTTTTTTTCATTATTTGAGCTCTCAAGTAGAAAGCCCAGATATCATTAATTGAGCTACCAAGAATCCTGGAGAAAACTAAACATCTTATTTCAAATCTAGAAAGAAACATGTTGCGAGTCGTTTTGTTTGGAGAATATTATGTGGCTAATTCGATGACAACTCACAAACAAAATATGTACGTGTAAAATAAACTGTAAATAAGAGGAATTTGTTAAATGCAGGCTTGGTCTTCTTTCCTTCTCTGTTAAATGCGGGCTTCGTCTTTTCCTTCTCTGCTAAATCCAGGCTTCGCTTTTCCTTCTCTCTTAAATGCAGGGTTTCGCTTTCGACCATTACCCGTGTTCGCCTGTCTTGTTGAAAGGTCACTGGGTTGTCGGGAGAGCATAATTCTTGCAGTATCATGGCTTTGGGCCCGGCAGACCGGCCGCCCTTAAACCGGGCGTGCTCTTTATTTTTGATGGTCCACGATTAAAATTAGGCGAAAGCACGCGGCGCGAAAAAAGCTTTTTTCAGTTGACCTTGAGTTTGAGTTAACTAAGCCATCAGGTTATCTTAGCCCTCAGGTTGACTGAGCCTTCAGGTTATCTGAGCCCTCAGGTTGACTGAGCCTTCAGGTTGACTGAGCCTTCAGGATGTCTGAGCATCGAGCATACTGACCCCTCGGGTTGTCTGAGCCTTCAGGATGTCTGAGCCCTCAGGATGTCTGAGCATCGAGCATACTGACCCCTCAGGCCATCTGAGCCCTCAGGATGTCTGAGCACCGAGCATACTGACCCCTCAGGTTGTCTGAGCATCGAGTATACTGACCCCTCGGGTTATCTGAGCCTTCAGGATGTCTGAGCCCTCAGGTTATCTGAGTATTCAGGTTGTCTGAGTCCTCAGACTTGTCTGAGCCCTCAGGTTGTCTGAGTCCTCAGATTACTTGACTCAGCTTATCAGATTCATTTTTTTCCTGATCTGAGTGGCGAACATACCTGTTTGCTCGGTTAGCTGGTTGAGCAACCTTGGTTGGTAAATGGCGAGCTGGTGAACAAAACTTACTTCATAAGCGAGCATACTCGTATAGTTTGACAAGTGGCGAGCTAGCGAACAAACTTGTTTGTTCGTGAAGCTTCGTGCACACTTATCCATTGAGCGTGGTTATTTTAATAATTGAATATTACACGTATCGTCCGACGTGTTCGATTAATACTGAGTAATTATATCGAAGACAACAATACCCCCAGCCGGGTTGCTTTGTATTCATCATGGGGCCCGACTGTTATAATTTGATTGGGCCATAGTAAACGTCATTTCGTATTCTGTGCCGGATTTTCAAAATTGAACCCGGTATCTATAAATACCTCATTTTTGCCACCTCAGTGCCCTTTCTTTCTTTACTTCTTCTTCTTGCTTTCTATCTTCAATCTCTTTCGCATCTAAAACTTCCGGCAAGGGCTTCATCTTTCCGGCGAAGGATTTTACTCAGGTAATTATTGTATACTTTCTCTCATTGCAATTATGGCTTCTCGTTCAAACTCTTCTGCTTCATTTGAATCGGATCACCATAGTTTTTCCTCCCCCTCTCTCTGTACAATCCCCCGTAGCGACGCTAACACACCGGAGATGAATGTCTCGGGTTCAGGGTCTCGTTGGCAAGTTCGGCAACCATTTGCCATTCTTTCCTCCGATTCCGATGATTCCCTAAACGAATTGGATAGGGACTTAGCCCGTAGTGATTTTTTGGATGATTTGAGTGATGGTTCTTTGCCCCAATCCCAAATTAGGTCGAGGGTTGTAGATAGTCTTGATGTGAATAGGAATGATGATAATGTGATGGAGGAATTCTTGATGGCTGTGAATATTGATGAGTCGAACAGGGGGTTAGGCAGCGAACAGAACACAGAACTTGATATGCCTGTTGCTATCCCTCATAGCCCAACATATAACGAGTATAATGCTCGTTATAATTTTGATTGGCCCGAACAAACTCACAGGATTAGGGTTGAGAATGAGTACCCAGCGAGCAAGATTGCTAGTGTAATCGATGTTGAAATGCTCGCTCAGCTGTATAGAAATTACGAAACCCCCAAAGATATCTTTTTCTAGGCTCCTGGTCCCGATGAGCGAGCAGGTCAGCCCCCTGAGGGTTGTGTTGCTGTGAATTTGGACATGATGGAAGCGGGCCTTAGGTTTCCACTCCATCCGGCTATCACTCGTTTGCTCGTAGAATGGAACATTACCATTACGCAGCTGAAGTCGAATGGGTGGCACATGATTATGAGCTTCTTGACTTTGTTCGGCAAAATGAAGCCCAGATATTATCCCACAGCAGCTGAACTTGCTCGACTAGTGCATTTGACTCGTCCGAAGGGCAAACACGGATGATTGTTCATGCAGGCAAATGCCAAGTGCAAAATCATTGAGGATGTGCCGAACAAAATCAGTGATTGGAAGGAAAAATTCTGGTTCGTTGGGGGCAATTGGAAGAGCCCGACTTCTGGAAGCGAACCAGATGCTCGTTTGGACATCCCCACTGATTTTGGGGTTTACCGCAGTAAGTATTTTTGTGTCTTTTGCTCTTCAGCTTGAACTGATTTTAACTTATTCTTCATTTCAGGAATTCCAGCTGCGACGGACAAAGAGACCAACGACGGCTATTTTAGCAGTGTCTGGCAAATCGATCTCGAGTCTCGCTCAGAACGATCTGTGAAGACTTTGAATACCGCCGATCAAAGGAAGAAAGGAGGCTTGTACGCGTGCCCCTCATCATCTTGTTCTTTATTAATCCTACCGTAAAGATTGATTTTTTGCATTTGCATGTTTTGTACCTTTTGCTCGTTGTTTCTCTTTCTTGTATAATGAAGTGTTTTATCCATAGCTTTCCCTGCGGTTACTGTTGTTGTGAGTACATCCGAGCATACTGAAATGGCTCAAAGAAAAAAACCTCAGGAGCTTGCTCGAATCCAAGCCGAAATGGGAGGCTCAAATGAGCAAATCGGCGGAAGCGGCGAGGTGAGCAAGGTGAGCCGAAAGATCTGCGTCAATGGAGAGTCGAGCCGATCCGAAGAGGATAACTCGTTCCGAGCGGGGAGAGCGAAACGAGTTCGGTCACCAAAAAGACCAAGGATGGAAACCGATGAGCAGGGGGCAAGCGACCAGGCTCAGACGAGCATCGATGCTGTTAGGGAGACCCCCACTACCTAAGCGGTCAGAATGACCGCCTCTGTGGTCGGTCCGGTCGACTCGGATAGTTGAAATGGAGGTGGGTACATCTTCTCCACCTCCTCCAGGACCTCGGACTTGGACTCCTATGAACCCTCAACTCCGGTCCCCCGAAGATAAATCATTTTAGGGATGAGATCCTGCTCGGGTGAACAGGTACGTTTGTTCGCCCATTGAATTACTTTTTCCTTCAATTGATTTTGTTCGCTTTATTTCATTTGTTTGCTCGGGTGAATATGCAGGTTGAAGCGGGTTAGGCGCCTCGATGCCCTTGAATTGAAGAATTATTACTGCTCTCCGAGTGTTCGCAATATTCCGGGTCTTCCCGAGCATGTTCAGAATGCTTGCGAAACCCCCATTCGAGCATGGACTACTGAGCTGAAAGAGGCCACCACAGGTCCAACACCTTTGGAAAACATGCGACTTGGCCTGGTACACCAGGGTCAATCTTTGGTCATCCTTGAGAAAGTTTATGCTGAGTCCGCCAACCTTCATGTCAACTACTTGGCTCTGATCAGAAGTTTTGAAGAGAAGGTGCACGAGCTGAGCAAAACTCAGGATGAATTGAGGTTGGCTCAAGGACAGATATCCTCGGCTCAAGCAGATGCTCGTAAGGCTCAAGAGGATGCTCGCCAGGCTCAGGAAGTTGCTCGCCAGCCGGAGCCGCCAAGGAAGGAGCTAAACCTTGCTCGTATGAGGTGGTGGTCGATACTGGAGAGTTCAAAATGAAATGAATGTTGAGCTTCGTAAACTCCAAACTGACGTCGAGGTCATGGAATGCGAGAAGAATTTGCTCGGCCAACAACTCATCATTGCTGAAGAGACCAACACTCGTTTGGGTCTCGAAAATTCAAGATTGCACAGTGAGGAGTATGTTGATTCCATGTCGAACTTTTCTTACATATGTGCCTTTGTCGATGCCATCCGGTCTGCTCGTCACACGCTCACTGGTGAACAAATTGCCCCGCTCATATCCAATTTTTAGCAGTACCTGATCGACAACCTCCCAGATCCCAACCTTCCGATGTCTGATTTGAACGATCTGTGTGATTTCTCCAATCTTCCTAAAGGGATCGAGATTGATGATCCTATCCTGGATGAGGAAGATGGCTCGAATGCGGACATTGCTGCTGTCGTCGACCAAACTCTCCGACCCGAGCCCGGGTTCGATCAGGTGCAGGACGAACAAATGGGGCCTCATGTGATCGAGCAAAATGTGCTATCTGGCGAGCAGACTGGGCCTGACCATGCTGGAGGAGCCGTTCCTGAGGGGGCCGAGCAGATGGGGCATGATTTGTTCGATGCTTCGCTTCCGCCCACCCCCAATAATGAATTTGTCCCTTAGTGTATTTTTTTGCATTACTGAACAATTGCTATGTAATTTTTGTCTTCTTCTCTTTTTTGCTCGAACAATTTCCTTTGAACTTGTGTAATTTCTTGCCTTTTTTCTATCTTGTTCGAACAACTTCAAAGTTGAATGATTGAATTTGCTTATTTGAACAATTTCCTCTAACCTGATTGTTGAGGATGAATGTTGTTGTTGATGAATGGTGGATGCTTGTCTTGTTTCCTTGTTTATGCCTCTTTTCTTCTAAATGAATTCAAACATGATAAATGTCCTTGATCTTGTATGTTTGGTCGCTAGCGCCTGTTTTTCCGTATAAGAATTGAACAATCGGATGTGTCTGTGTTTGACTTGACTTCGGTTTATGATTGGCTTACGTTGGTGCAATCATGAAGGTTGGCTTACGTAGGTGCAACCCATCGTTCACAATCGACTTACGTAACGGGCGATCACTTCTGCTCTGCTCGTCTTATTTATGGTGTGACCTATGTACTCAATGCGTGCTTTGTTGCGAGCATGGTAAGTACACGTTCTTTCGCCAAGCAAACACAAACTCTGCTCTGTCCAATTCTTGTTGGATTCTGGTCGTCTTATTGCGATGCGACCAAATTGGGCATATGGCCAAACAAACTAGATAAAGGAATAAAACACCACGCAGGATGTTTTTAATCTTTGAGGCTCTTATCCACACTTGTTAAAGCTCCTTTCTTGTAAACAAGACTTGCTTACAAATTTACACTCGTGTATAAACCTTATTGATGCCTTGATGTCTTTTCCTTTTGCCAGTCGAGTAGAGGTCTTCTGGTTATGTGTTCGACACCCCTTGCTTGGCTTTTGAGGTCGGTCTGCTTATCTCAAGCGAACAAAGGTTTTCTGACCATCTACTCGTGATCAAGCGAACACAGACTTGTGCTCGAAGATATGCAATCACTTCTGTTCGAAATGGTTCCAGTATTTCCGAACCAATAAATTCTTCTAATTCTGGTCTATCCGGGTCGGCCCTGACGGACTCTAGCTGCTCAACAGGAGTTGCTCGTCTTTTCTTTTGTTTCCACCGGGGATCTAAGTTCGACCCCCTGTGCTCATCTTCGACCTCCATAGGGTTGAATCCTATGCGAGGTTCTAAGTCCGGTAACCCGCAGTCAGATTATTCTTGGGCAGATCTATACTCATGGGATCGGTGACCTGTCAGATCGCCCCGGGCACCTTGCTCGCTCGGGGAGTTATGTCCGCCCAGAACGATATATTCGCTCGTTAGCTTGAATCTCTGACTTCCCATATTGGTTCTACCAAGCTGACAATATTTTATCTTTCTGGTACGCACAATAGTAAGCAATCACGAGTTTTTTTCTGATCGTCTTTTATGTTTGCCCGTTCCATCAAAAATAGGAAATTTAAGACAATAGTAGTAAGTCGAACAAGCTGCCTTAAATTCCTGGATGAACGGGCGACCTAAGAACCCGTTATAGGTAGATGGAGAATCGACGATTACAAAATCTAGTTTTTCTAGTTAAATCGAATCTCCTGATCTAAAGTTGACTCCCTAACTTTGATCAGATCATAGGGCCGGGTTATAGATTCCCCGAAACCCATGATGGTGTGTTTACATAGTTCTATATACATACATAGATCCTCAACTTACTTCTCCATTTAGTGCGAGTGTTTACGAACAGAATGTTAAGATATGCTCCGGTGTCAACCGAGGAGGCGTCTTGCTTCAAATCGAGAAGACGAGCGCTAAAGGTTAGAGAGAGTCATTGGGGGGGTGATTATGCAAAAATCCTCCTCCCAGTACATGATTTGGTGAAAGGGTGGGAAGCTAGCTGATGTGCTCGCCACATTCACCTGATGTGCTCGTCTGTTTGACAGGGAAGGCACTAAATAGCAACCCTTACCCAGGGCCATGATTCGGATAGATCATGTTAATTTCTTGCCCCTCTCTTCCTTTGTTCGTGGTTGGGCCCTTTCTTTAGTAAGTGCAGCTGTCGGCGGAATTCCTCTTGATCGCTGTCGGACTCCTCTTCACCTTCTGCTTTCTTTTCGATCGCCCGGAGCCTCTCGCGCCAAAGTTTTCTCTGTTAACTGTAGCTTCTTAATATATTGGGCAAGATGATTTTCCTCATATAATTTCTAGAGCTGTCGCATGAGGTTGCTGCACTCGTCTGTATTGTGCCCGATAAACTCATGGAACGAGCATAACTTAGAAGGATTTAGATGAGTTTTATCCCTGAAAATTCGTCGGGGTTTTTCCAACATGTCACGATCCTTGATCTGGTTATATAATGTCTCAGCCAAGACCCCGAGAATACTCTGAAGCTCACGTGCTTCGGCCCCTACTTCAAATGGTTTGAAAGATCCTGGGGGTTTGTACCCCCCTTCGCCTGTTGGTTTCTTTTCGGCGATCACCTTCCTGGTCGCCACGTCTTGGCCTACTTGCGATTGGGCGAGCAGATCTTGCATTGTTATGATCTTGGCTGCTCGTTCACGGAATTCGGCATATGTGTTTGGCCATTCTTGATGCATGACCTTCCACATGTCCGAATTCAGAGTCAGGCCTCCGACCACCGTGAGGATCTTGGCATCCTCTTCGACGGGAGCCCCATCATACAAACATTTATCGAACCTTTCCACGTATGCCCGATCTGACTCTCCCTTGAGTTGGGAAAAATGTGCTAACTGTTGTTTCGGGGCCTGGCGAGTACACATAGATGAGAAATGGGATAGGAATTTCTGTCCCAACTGGGCGAAAGACGTGATGGATGCGGTGGGCAAAGTAGAAAACCACCTATGTGCTCGATCACCGAAAGTCATGGGGAATGATCGGCACTGCGTTGCATCAGTGGCACCCATTGTGATCATGTAATCCGAATATTTGCTGAGGTGAACATGTGGGTCAGACTCAGCATCGAACATAGGGATTGGTGGTCGGTTTTTTACTACTTTTTCTTGTACTTCAGCTGCCATGATCGCCGGTGTTAGTGGCGAGCACGGCAGTGTGCTCGCCCGAGGGAGTCCTTTCATCGCGGCCAGGTCGGCCTGTAAGGCCTCGATTGCTTTTTGCATTTCTGCAAATTTCGTGGAACTGACAGACTTGGATCGGGGCTGCGTCCCATCATGAGGACCCAGAGGGTCATGCTCGTGATGGGGCAGTCCCCATTCCCATGCTTGTCCTTGACTACCCAATCGATGATGGATAGATAATTTAGTTCCAGACGATTCTTATTTTTTCTGTTGTCTTTCGGGATGCGGGCGATCATGAGGAGCTGAAGGAGCCGGCATGTTCGTCGGCTGTTCCTTCTAGGGATCCCGACGCCTATGATCGTCGATTCGGTCCTTAACAGAGAGCCTCAAACGTCCAAATACCGATTGTCTGGACCTTTGAGGCTGCTCGTCGTCCGACATATCAACAGCCTTTTTGTCGGCCCGTTTCTTTACAACTTTCATCTTAACTTGCTCGCTATCAGGTGTATGCGAGCGTCGATCACCATCATCTTGAATTCGCAATTTGGCTAACTCTTTTTCGGCCCTCTCTTTATGTGCTCGTAGCAACAAAGTGATGGCCTTTGTTGTGGTCGTCGGATCATTGGCGATATCTTCAAGATTGATGGTTTCTACGGACTGATTTTTGTGAGGCTGATGTTGAGCCTTTTTCTGAGCGTGAGGTCGGCTTTGTCCCGACCTCTCCCTCTGGGTATTCCTAGATTGAGGCATTATATTTCTTTTTTCTGCCTCGGCTATCTACGGGATTGTGTATGGGTTGGTTTTTTTTGTACCCTTCTTCTAGCACCAATTGTTGCGAGTCATTTTGTTTGGAGAATATTATGTGGCTAATTCGATGACAACTCACAAACAAAATATGTACGTGTAAAATAAACTGTAAATAAGAGGAATTTGTTGACCCAGTTCGTCAAGAAATGACTACTCTGGGGGAGTTCCAAGCCAGGGATGTAGTATTACGAGTTTCACACGTACAATATATGATACATCTCATGAAGATGAATCGCTATGGATGAAGATGATTTGGAGAGTTGGTATATGAGTGCTAGGGTTTTTTATGTGTATGGATGAACTTTCGAATGGGAAATTTGTGAACTCTGGATTTTTTCTGGACCTCACCCTCTGGGAAATTTTTGTGAACCTTACCCCTCTGGAAATTTTCTGAACCCATCTCTTGTTCTTTTTTCTTCTATTTATTGGATTTGGATAAGTTGGTGGTGTCATGGCTTGAGTTGTTGGTGTCCTGGCTAGCACGAGCTGACGATTTCTTAACATGCACGAATCTATGTGGTGTTGCCACGTTTTTTGTTTGTGCTTATTTGGTTGACATTTGTCTTTACTTGCTCGAGAAGTATTCGACTTGTCATCCAGGTGGTGATGGTGGCGTCGTGGGTGACCCGATTCTTGTGCTCGCCAGTGGTTATTCGTTCATGAGGCTCAAATTTCTTGGTCGTTCATTGGGCGTGGCGGCAAACCCAAACACCACGGCCTTGATTACATTGCTTTCGCCTTTCTAGGGGCGACACACTCTTCTGCTCTCCACTCTTCCGGTCCTCTGTTAACCATGTATGCGTGCTCGCTCCCCGATAGGTTGCTTTGCTTGCCTGGAAAATGTTATTGTAAACCAAAAGCTTTGGTTCTTCTTTGTCTAATTCGCTCGCCGAGGCGGCGTGTCATCCTCCTCTGTTAAATGCAGGTTTTAGTCTCTCCTTCTCTGTTCATCCGGGCTTCGTCTTTCCTTCTCTATTAAATGCAGGGCTTATCTTTCCTTCTCTGTTAAATGCAGGCTTCGTCTTTCCTTCTCTGTTCATTTGGGCTTCGTCTTTCCTTGCTCTGTTTGTCTCGGGTTTACGCCGACCATTACCCGTGTTCGCTGTCTTTGTTGAGCAGTCCTTTGGATTGCCGGAGAGCATAATTCTTCGATACCATGGATTATGGCGCGCCAACCCTCGATCGCCCTAAGCTGGCGTGCTCGCTTTATTTTCTTGGTCCGAATTCATCGTGTGAGCCGTGGCGAGAAAAAAGCTTTTCGGGTTGGTAGAGTCTTGAGTTAAGCGAGCCATCGAGGTTATCCCGAGCCCTCCGGTTGGTGAGCCTTGAGGTTATCCCCGAGCCCTCGGGTTGGTGAGCCTTGAGGATGTCGGCGTCGAGCATCTTGACCCCTCGGGGTTGTCCGAGCCTTGGGATGTCTGAGCCCTCGGGGATGTCACGAGCATCGAGCATCTCGCGACCCCTCGGGCCATATGAGCCCTCGGGATGTCCCGAGCCCTCGGGATGTCACGGCATCGACATCTTGACCCCCGGGTTGTGCGAGTCTTGGGGATGTCGAGCCCTCGGGATGTCACGAGCATCGAGCATCTCTTGACCCCTCCGACCATCGAGCCCCTCGGGATGTCGGCATCGAGCATACTGACCCCTCGGGTTATCTGAGCCCTCAGGATGTCTGAGCCCTCAGGTTATCTGAGTATTCAGGTTGTCTGAGTCCTCAGACTTGACTGAGTCCTCAGACTTGTCTGAGCCCTCAGGTTGTCTGAGTCCTCAGATTACTTGACTCAGCTTATCTGTTTCCTTTTTTTCCTGATCTGAGTGGCGAACATACATGTTTGCTCGGTTAGCTGGTTGAGCAACCTTGGTTGGTAAATGGCGAGCTGGTGAACAAAACTTACTTCATAAGCGAGCATACTCGTATAGTTTGACAAGTGGCGAACTAGCGAACAAACTTGTTTGTTCGTCAAGCTTCGTGCACACTTATCCATTGAGCGTGGTTATTTTAATAATTGAATATTACACGTGTCCTCCGACATGTTCGATTAATACTGAGTAATTATATCGAACACAACAAAACACAACTTGGTTCCCTTTAAAAACCAAGAATATTTATAGTTCTTTTACAGGAACATTTACAGAAAGTTCTTAATTATGGTTTCTTAATTATTAAAGGAGCATTTACAAGAAGATTTATGGTTTCTTAATTATTAAAGGAGCATTTACAGAAAGTTCTTTTATCTTCACATTTGGTAGTCTGGTAGTGTATATTTATAGTTCTTAAATATGCTTGTCTAGTCTCTACTTGTGATCTATTCTTGGAATTTACAGAAAGTTCTTAAATATCGAATGGTATTCTCCTAATTTATCTTGGTACACCATAAAACTCAATACTGCATACTGATTATTGATCTGAGATTTCGTCTTTGGCTTAAATTTTGATTCCTTTATTCTCATTTAATTGCTTAAATTATTGTGTTTTGCAGGCTTCTTGAGATTTTGAACTTCAAAAGTGATGAGGATTTTTATTTTCAATCATGATTTGTTTTATTTTAGTACTGAAACAGATTGAGTTTCTTTTAATATGTGTTGTGTTGAACTGTTGAAACTTATTTTGTTGCGTTGGATTGTTGAAATTTATATTTTGTGTTGGACTGATGAGTGATGAATACTTAAATCTTATTCTGTGATCAAATATTTTTTCATAAAAAATACAAAGTTATTTAAAAAATAACTTCGACAGAACGGTATGCGAAATTTCAATTACAAAAAACGGGTATTATCGGTATGCGAAATTTCAAAATTTCGGTCTTTAAACGGTATTATCGGTATGCGAAATTTCGGTATTTAAACGGTATACCGATAATTCGGTATGGTACGGTATATGTCGAAAATTCGGTATGGCACGGTATACCGAAATATCGGTACGGTATCGGTATCAATATTGACATACCGAAAATTTCGGTATATCGAAATTTTCGGTATGAGAACGGTATGATATTTTTCGGTATCGAAAATTTCGATTTTGATAATTCATATGACGAAAAAATTTTCAGATGTCGTCATCATTCCACCCCCTGCCCATATGTAATGTGTATAGGGTTTTGAACCACTAGTTTAATTAACTGCACTAGTACTTTTATGTTTAGTTTAATATATACTCAGATATGATATGTTGATTAATCGTATCTCAAATGTTAATTTTATTTTGAAAAGAGCATTTTTCAACTACTGTTGGAACTTGATTTGACTGGCCCAACATCTAGTAGACCAAAGTAATAGGAATAGTTAAAAAAAGAATTCTCTATATAGTATTTTTATGATCCTAACTTGGGATTAATAGAATATATTATAAGTTTGATGATAAAGAAAATAACTTTTTAAAATTAGAAAGAAACCCATGTACAAATCTATGGACCCGATGAGGCGATGATAAATATATTTGGCAACCGGAGATCAAGTTTATTAATTTCATTAAAGACCATTATGATAATTTTTTGTGTGATAGTCAAATTGAAGTATAATAAGATTCAGTATGTACATGAAAAAAGCATGAACGTTAGCATTTTTTGAATACACAACATGAATTCTAGTAATTTTAAAATCACGGATAGGTGGAGAACCCATTACCAAGACAAAAATTTTGATGGCCTTGCTTCATTCCCGCAATGATGGAGAACTTGCTATTTCGATTTGTAATGAGAATGGAAGGTAACATTAAAAAGATTTTTTTTTTCATTTTTTTGTATAATTAATGAAGTTCTTCTTTTAACTAAAAAGAACTAAACCAATAACTAATTGCATTACATAATAAACAAAGTTTCCCCAAACCATTTCAGGTGAAATTTCTGCATTTGTCAATACCAAAAATCATTCATCTATCTTCATTCTTCACTACTCATATGGGTGGGACTTGGGTGTGCAAAATAAGCATATCCAGGGCTATTATCGTCACACCGCCACTCTCACCCTTTCTTCCACCTCATAAACACACACACACTACTGTCCAGTCTACACTTGAAAAAATCTTCCATTAAACAAAACAATGTCACCGAATCCCTATTCCCTCCTCATCTTCCTCCTCCTCATCTCCGCCGTAAAATCCACCGGCGCCGCCCGTACCGCCATTTCCCCCACATCTGCTCCGTCCCCGTCTTCCACCCCAACCCCCAAACCCCCCTCCCGCACTTCCTCTTCCCCCCTTGACCCCAAACAGCTCAGAGCTCTTCAATCCCTCAACATCCCCACCTCCAAAGACCCCTGCTCTCCGCCGCCGCACTCCGCAACTCCCACCACCACCACCTGCGACGGCTCCGCCCCCTTCCGCCACCTCCTCTCCCTAACACTCTCCAACTGCTCCGAAGACGTCGCTTTATCCTCGACAGCTCTCCAATCGCTCTCCACTCTCAAATCCCTAAATTTCATCAACTGCCCTGTTTCCCCAATTCGATTTCCCTCGACCTCACCTCGAATCTCCGCTCATTCACCTGCATCAACAGCCTTAAGAAGCTCACTGGCGTCTGGCTCAGCCGCCTCCAGAATGTAACCGATTTAACCGTTTCCGGCGTGGGCATAACCGCCAGCGGCCCCTCGATTGTTCTCGGAAACATGAAATTCCTGCACTCTGTTACGCTTTCACACACGAATCTCACAGGTATTCTCCCCAGGCATTGGCATCCGAATCTCACTTTTGTAGATTTATCAGGAAATCATATCAGAGGTAAAATACCGATCTCACTCACTCGCCTCGAAAATCTGGTGCACCTGAATCTCTCGTCAAATGCCCTGAACGAGACGATTCCAACCACCATTGGAGATTTGAGCTCTCTGCAGAATCTCTCTCTGGCTTCGAATTCATTATCAGGCTCGATTCCGGAGTCGTTAGCCGCATTGCCGGGGCTTACGCACCTCGATCTAAGCTCCAATCAGCTCAATGGGACGATACCTAATTTCATTAGAGATATGAAGAAACTCAAGTACTTAAATCTTCAGAGTAACAACTTCCGCGGCGTTTTGCCTTTCAATGCGACGTTTATTAAAGGATTGGAGGTGTTTAAGGTGGGTGATAATTCGAATCTGTGTTTTAATCGCTCAATTTTGGGGTCGAAAGTGAAGATTGGGGTTGCGCCCTGTGATAAACATGGAATCCCGATGTCTCCGCCGACGGCGAAGTCTTCATCGTCCGATAATGATTCGAGTGATTCCGATGATGGAGATTATGACGACAATGTGGAGGAAAAGAAGCATCACAGTGGACCAAATAAGGTTGTTCTTGGCGTTGCGATTGGCCTTTCTTCCATTGTTTTTCTTATTGTTTTCTTGGTTCTTTGCTCTAAATGTTGTAAATGAAATTAAAAAATGGGGGGATTTATTTATTTTATTTGTTGGTTAGTTTTTGTTTAGGGGAATTAAATTGAGTTTGTTCTGGTAGTTATTTTGGTAAAATGAGAAATTTCAAGAAATTGAGAGTGAAAATGGAAGGGTGATTCTTTTGTGTAATTTTAATATTATTGATGGCAGAAAAGTTTGACTGATCGTACTATCTTTTAGCTTGGATGTTGGCTGTATGATTTGCCACGCAATAAAAAAGAAAGCCTGATTATTACTTTTTAATTGTACTGATTTACTTTAATGATACTCTTCAGCTTTGTTGCTAATGTAAGAATTTGCTTTAATTTTTGCATTTTATGTAGTATCAGCCTTTTTTTGTCACTTTTCTGAACTCAGCCTTTCGTTTATTTATTATATATATTGGTTCTGAAATTAATCTATCATCTCTTAGTAACACGTCATTTTATTTTATTTTTGTAATTAATAAATACCCCTTATATAAATTATCTTGATCATCTTTTAACTGGTTTAATGTGTCCTTTACTTGACCCCATTTGAAAAGTACAGCTGTTGATATCTAAAATTCAATTGTTTTAGATGTTGGCTTCCAAATCTAATTAGATGCACCAAGGACCACCTTTTTTGCTCTCATGCTGTATAATAACTGTCATTTAGCTTGTTCTAGATTAACCCTTTTCTTATGCAATCATTTGTTCTTTAACTTGAAAACTAGTACAAGAAATTGAATGCTTATGGTTCAAGTATAGAGAACTTATGAATGAGTTGTCTATTCTAGACTTTGATTGCTTTAGATGTTTTAATGGAAACAACATGAAATTACCTTTTATATGTCCTCAATTGAATAGATCATATCTATCTTGCTTCCTATTTAGTTTTATGCATATCAAACCCATATCATCATTTCGCTTCATTTTTATGGGGTGCATTTATGTTTTCATTATATGTGTGTGGGCACATTCTATAAATAATTACAGTGGAGCAATGCCAGGTCATTGACAATATTTAAGCAAATAATTATGGCTTATTACCTGGTCCAGTTTTCATACTTGAGTTGTTTATTAGGGTTTTGCAATTGAACTCCACTTTCAGATGACATGGAACATCTACTCTATTCGTTTGAAAGTGAATTATAAAAAGATTTTATGAAAAACTACTTATAATACTAATAAATGATTCTCATGTCTATTTTCTCGTTTCATCTCGTATTTTATTATTTTTTATACAAAACACGTGGCCATAAATCCTCATACATGCGAGGGCATATTGATCAAAGGATTACTGGCAACAATTTAACGAGGTGATTATTTCAGAAAAAAATCATTTCACTTCTCTCTTAAATTCCTACTATAATAATTGGATAATGGACCATTAAAGTAGCCCATAATCGAAGTGTTGGACATAAACAGCATAGGTTTGGAGGCACTCCCAATTGAAATTGTAAAAGATTGGTGGAAAATTGACCAAAATACTGCGAGTATTACTATTATAATTTGAAAGAAAACGCGAAAGAAGAAATAGAATTGACAATTGGCCGGTTCAAATTTACTCGCATTAAAATTATTCTATTTAATTTTAAAGTTTCGAATATAGGTTTGAAAATGGACAAGCATTTTTGAAATTGATGGTGGTTTTTATAGAATCCGTCTAGTAAATTTATATATATATACTAGCACGTAATCCCACGGATTTCACGGGATTAAAAAAAAATAGTTTATAATATCATTTTAGATTAAATATTTAATTAATATGATTAATTCAGTTATAGATATAATATTTTAAAAATATTTTATGTGTATAATATACTCACTTCATCTCGAGCAAAATTTTACATTTTGTCATTTCGAACTATTCAAAATTATGTCAACTAAAAAAGAAATAATCTAGAATAAATTATTTGATGGAAAAGAAACTGTGAGGGGTGGGATTGACATGATTGAAGCCATATTTATATGCAAAAAAAGATATTTATTTATCTAAAAATCTAGCTTATTTCAAGATTAGAACATCTCCATTGAAATTCAATAGATTCATAAATTTTGATTGAGAATTACCTAGTCTGCAACTATATTGCAATATAAAATAATAAAATCAAATTAAATATATAATACAAAATTAGATTAAAAAATTTATAAAATTAGGAATGAATTCATAATTCAAATTGCTTATATCAATACTTCCTGCAATATGTACAAAACGTGAATATTAATCGCTATGAACAAATTAGAAGAAACTCATCCTTGCAATATATACAAAACGTAAATATTTATCGCTATAAACAAATTAGAATAAACTCATCCACAACTAATTCAACACTCAAATTACTTATCTCAACACTCCTTGCAATATAAAAAAACTCCCTGCAATATACAAAATAATTAGACGATTTTAAAAAAATTCATAAAATTAGAAAAATTGTTGCAATGCAGAATTGCGAAGTTATTATGACATGGAGAATTAGAATTGGTGCGTGAGTATATATATATATATATATATATATATATATCGGGCAAAGTTAGATGTTAATTGTTTGTACATTAAGCACCCAAATACTTCACAAAATTGTCAATCCACCTTATAACTCCCATAACTTTAAATTCATTTCCAGAGGAAATGATCTTCCACTTAAAAGAGGAGCCCAGTGGCCAGGTGCGTCAATATATATATATATATATAAGTAGATTGGCGAACATATATATAAGTATCGTGATTATGATATGCAGAATATATATATATATATATATATATATGATTGTTCAATTAGATCGATTGGGGGCATTAATAGACGTATAAATATCTTTATAACTAAATATCTTTATATCTTTATAGACGTATATTTTTATAATTAATTTAATTAAATAGATTAAAAAAATTTATTTTAAATAATTTTTAATGAGAGTGCACGATTTTAAAATGAAATAATCTGGTTGAATTGAATTTTACGCAGACTGACGTGGTTCCGACCACATAGGCTGAATCAAGTTTACCAATATATAATACCAATATATATATATATATATATATTAATATTTGTATATAAATTTATCTTCATATTATTATATAGAGTTACTCTCCTGTGCACCTCATGCACTAATTGAAATTGGTGCAATTAGATTCAATTTTAATTTGGATGAACTATGTACTCTAACCCCTAACCCCTAAACAATGAACCATAAATCATATATGAATCATTCGGGTCGGGTGAACCATGAATCACTTGGACCGAGTGAACCATGAATCACTTGAGCCGGGTTTGGGCCCGAGTAAAAAAAAAATACTAAAACTAAAACTAAAACTGAAAAAAATAAAAAAAAGAACTCCTAAAATTAAATTGTACCAAATTGATTTGGTGCAAATGTCGCACAGGAGTATATACTAATGTTTGTGGTTTTATAAATTTAAAATATTGTCTTTAAGTAGATATTTTAATTATAAAATATTAAAATTAATTTAAATATAAGTGGGGGACATGCACGCTCTGTCGTAGTCTGGTTAGGATATACTGTATTGTATCCTCCAACAACACCATTTATACTTGCCTACAATTGAATCCTCAATTTACTCATAGCAAAGCAGATATGGGAGGATCCAATCTCTACCTACATTCCGCCGTTGTTCTATTCCCAACCTTTTCCGCTTTCACCAGCATACCTACATTCGGAAAACCGCTTTTTTCTCTTAAAGGTATGAATCACCTTTGTCTTTGATTATTATCATCATTTTAATATCCACTCTTGTTTGAATTAGGCATTTGATTTTTCTGTTATTTCCAATTTTGGGCGGTACACTTGTTTAGGTTATTCTTTGAATCGTAAGTGAATTTGAGACATGGGTAACAACAACTTGTGGAGTTGTTGAGAAAACCCTTAATTTGAATCATAGGTGAATTTGTTCTTCTGTTGTTACGAATTTTGGGTGATTCACCTGTTTAAGTTATTCTCTGAATCACATGTGAATTTGAACTAAAATGGCCTTTAATTTTTGGTTGGTGGTGATAATACTTCAGTTTTCTCAAAATTTGCTTACACTCTGGCTCATACATTTGAATAAATGTCAATCTTAGTAAATTTGGTGCAGGGATATATACTAGGATTAGCATTATCTCAGCACTTCATCATAGTAATCTGTGGACTAAATGTAGCTGAAATATAGCTGAATCCATCATTAAATTCTGATAGATTGGGAATGCCATCCCCCAGTCTTGTGTTCATCATTCATTTCTTTGGTGGTTAACACTTGTTTTGGTATTTGGGGTCTTTTTGCAATCTCCGTAGTTTAAACGGGTCTTTAGACATTCATATAGATTAGCATATTTCAGATGAACCTGTTTCCAACATCGAACTGAGGTATCATTTCTTGATGCAGCTTGTTCAATTTGGCAGAAATGGGAGTTAGGCCTCTGGTATGGAGCATTAGAGCTGATGTGGAACAGAGAAAGGCCTAAAAAGAAGGCTGGGGATAATCCTCAATCATTTGATGATGGATCATCTTTAACGTCTAACAAGGAAGAGATCTTAGCTCTGTTTAAGCGAATACAGACTTCCATTTCTAAAGGGGAGGCTTTAAATTCCAAGAACAGGAATCCCAAAGCTGCTGCTGAAGATAAGCCCTCTCCCTCCCCCTCAGCTGAATCAATTTTGGAAGTTCTTCACCAATCACGAACCCGAGGAAAAGGTGAGACGAATAATGTTTAATATATGGAGAGGATGCAATTCCAATTCAGTTCAAAAGGATGGCAGTTTATTCACAAGATTGCATTGACTATATGCATACCTTAAAGAATAATATTTTAGTACTAAGATTAAAAATATATGCATTGGTAGTTGGTGGTAGTTATTTTAGTCTAATTGGTGTGTATAATTACTCTGAACTGCATCTATCTTCTGTTGAAATCTCTTTTGCCTTGTGGTGTTTTATTGTTGATCTAAACGTAGTTCATGCTTCCTGACAGGGAAAACTGTAGGTAAGAAAAGGGACAAATTTGTGGCTCCTCAAAATGATTCTTGGAAGAAAGAGGACAGAGCAGAGCAATTATCAGCAACGGGCTTGAAATCAATGAGGCCACCGTCAAGTTTCACAAGGAGGTCTCCAATACCCATTCTATCAACTACAGATGAGGAAATTCAATCGGGTAATGAAAAACTACCAGAAACGCAGGCACCATCAATCCCAAGGGACAAAATTGAGCTCAAGATTGAAGAATTACCAGCAAACGATGAGCAATCACTAAAGTTGGAGGAAATGAAACTCACCGAGTTAAAAGAAGTTGCCAAATCTAAAGGAATCAAGGGTTATTCAAAACTTAAAAAGAGTGAGCTTGTAGAGCTCCTAATCAGGTCGCTAAATGACATTTCTTCATAAACTGGATTTCAATTGTTCGAACTTGTATTTCCCATTTCGGTATTTTTTAATAGACGGGTCTTGCGATTTGCCAAGAATCAACTAATCTCCACAAACGACTGCTGCTTTCAGTATAATTGTAATGGAAGGCTTGTGGCATAATCAAAATATCCGAAACAGGAAAGAAAGATATGGGGAAAATTAGAACATGTTAACACGGAAAAACCAGGGAACTACAAATGCTATAACCAAACATGACATTAAAAAGTTACACAATGGCTGTCCATTGAAGCATCCTCTTCTTTCATCTGATGTGTTGTTGTAACTACCGCCGTTGATCTCGTTCCACTCTTCCATGAATCCATTATCACCAACACCTGTTATATTTCTGGCAACCTCGCCACATATCTCACACAATCTACAACCAAAAAATCAAACAAAAATCATCTATATGTGTAGTTAAAAGACTTTTTATGGGAGTAGATTAATTACCTGTTTCCTTTGACTTTAAACCAAGCCTCAGCACAAGGCAAATGAGCAACTGCAAGCTCACCTTTACATCCACAACCAAGCTCCACCAAATCAACTGCTCCCTTATTACCACTTTCCTCAGAACTCAAATGACATATTTTGCAGATCCTCTCATTTTCACCTGAATAATCGACGTCGATCGAACATGATTCTAGTTCCCTTTCCACTTTTGGACCTGCAAAAGTCTCTGAATTTCTTGAATCATCACTGCCTCCTCTCTGTTCTTGAGCCATCACAGCAACTGAATTCTCTTACATAGAAGAGGATGGATATATGACATAGTAAGCATCAAAATTTTGTACATATACGTAGGAATGAGATTATAACTATTTGGGAGCTGAGCTGAAACGTGCTGGAGGAGTGGTGTTGGAATTACATTATTATTCTTTATTATTGAAAAAATAAGTGAAAACTTGGTGGATCTGATCTGGAATATCAGAACTTCACTATCAAAACCTCCTTCACTTACAAAGTTGGCTTGTCACTTCTTTTTATATATACCATTTACTTGTTTGAAACACTATACGGGGAAATGGGTTAAAAATTAAATAGTGGATAATTGAGTAAAATGCACTTTGTCAACTTACTTATTAAAGATTATTGTAAGTTAATGGTAACGGTTAACATATTCTCTTTCTATATTAAATAATATTTCCTCCGGAAAAAATATTTAACTATATTTTTTAATTTTTAAAGATACCATGTCTAGTGAATAACAGAATCTTCCTTTCCTTTGCTATATTAATACACGCAATAGACTAATCATTCATTCATTATTTGAGTGGAAAAGATTATTGAGACGCCGTATTTCCCAAAAAATTAGTTCCCCTTCACAACAGACAATTCTTCTTATTTCTTAACTATCACGAATTGAGTAAATGTACAAATAATCCAAAGTAAAAAATTAGTAATCTAGAAAATATACAGGTATGAAGTGTGAGGAATTGAGTATTATATATTACTAATAAATATAGCTAGGTAGATGCAAATTAAAGGAGGAGGGACCTACATGGGGCAAGAAAATGATTGGCATCAACAGCAAATTTGTTGTCATTAGAGTCTTTTAATAAGGGGAAAAGAGAAGAAACAGGGAACATCATTTGTGTGAAGCATGTGGATTGCACAGTCCACAGGTTTAGGTTTAGGTTTAGGTTTGGGTTTGGGTTTGGGTTTGGGATATCCAAATAATTAATTTCATGTCTATTCATCAAATTCTTACGCCTCTTTCATTTCCATCATCTATTTATCATCATATATCCATCTCTCTAATTTTTTCACTCTTTATTTTATCTGAATTTTATTTTTCATAAACATACTCAAAACCTGAATAATCACTCTGTAGAAAATATGACTGTGTACAAGTCTGCCAAAATAATTTATCGCTTCAGCATACAGCAATTAGTGAAAACTTTCTGTTGAATAGGATAATAAGAGTAAGTGGATGATTATTTTTTTGTTACTTATGTTCGATATAAATAAATCAGATTCAAAATAAGGTAACTTTTGAATCGTGTAATCCAGTAATCGTCGTTTATTCTCCACTTTTACGTCAACTCAGTCGCGCTCCTAAATCAATGCCATGCATATATGAGTATATATTAACACACGTATAATGAGTTATTACCATTATTAAGATTGAATTGAACCAAATATCGTCAATCACTCTAGTAACTATTTCAGATCAGCATTCAATTTGCAAACTCTACTTACACCTTAAAAAAACACTTTTTAAAAGCTAAAGCGGTGAGAGAATAACTTAAAAAAGAAGTACTTATGTCCTCTTCCACCAGAGTTTTCAAACACATTTACAAAAAAGTTTATCTCACAAGGACAAATTCAGCTTCAAATCACAACTATGAGTCTATGCCACAAGAAATACGTTTTAGTATAAAAAGTATCACATTTTAAAAAGTATTTAATTTCATGAATTGTTCATCTCACAACCACTGACTTTGATGGCGAATTTTCTTACACACCATGTACTTGCAATAATGAAAACTAATCTTCTCCTCTTTCAGAAAAAAGTATTAAAACTGTCGAAAATAGGTTCAAAGACCTTTTTTGTAATTTAGAATATAAAAGAGAAATTAAAATTTAATTAAGTAGGAGTAGGTGCAACCAACACACCCCCAAAAAAAAAGGAAAAATAATAAGGGAAATATTAAAAGAATACAAAAGGGGTAGTTAGTTTGATCGGTTAAAAAGGGCCCGCAATAAAAACTTCCTATCTGTGCCTCTTTTCAGTGGCCTTGAGGTTGAAGCCTTCTTTTTTCTATCTTCTTCATTCCAACTTATTCAACTCAAAGCATGGAAAATAAAGAAGCCTGTTTGGTGGAGGGTTGTTTTTGGCTATGTTATTCATCGCCTCTTGTTGTTACAAACACAACTATAAGGTCAGAATTTAATTATATTTGCTTCCAATTTCAGTGTTCATTGACTCAATTTATGCGTGCATTATTTGTTTTAAATATTGATATGTAAACCTAAGTTTCACCAACTTTATAAACTTAACTTGCCATCCATGTTTTTCTTTGATATTTCTGCTTCATCTATTTTTTCCATGCTCCAATTTCCCTCCAAGTTTAGTACTTTTTCTCAAGCTTCCCTCTCTGTAATCTAATACAATTCAACTCATGACATGAATATAGTGTCCTAATTTTCATCATTGTAATAAGAGAGCTGTGATCATAGTATCCTAATTTTGCATCATTTTAAAGAAATGGGAAAGCAGGGGTTTCCGAAAAGCCCCCGACCCGATTCTTTAAATTTGGATGGATTGAAGGAGTATCAGTTGAGATGGAGTGAAATGTTACAAAACGGCGATCCTTCGCTAGGTAGGAGAGTGTCTGTAGGAGAGTGTAATTGGGACAAAACTATGTTGGTTAAAGGATGTAAGAATGACATTGTTAAGTTTAATGCCTGTAAAGGAGTTTGTGGTGGTAAAAGACATCTATGGTGGTTCCATAGGCACATGAGGTCTATTATATTCACATTCGTGTTGATGGGATTCTTTTTTCTCTTAGATTGGTTTATGTTTTCCTATTTTGATCCAACATTTCTCAAGAATAGTCCAATTCCAAGAAACGCGTACGCCCCACAGGTACAACTTTGGCGCGTTCTATCTATTCTCTATCGATTTTTCTAATTGTGATTATGGTTTGTCCTTGTGTGTAGGAGACAAATTTTACGAATAATGAACAGGAAAAAAGTCCGGTTATGTACTCTCGCCTATTACATATGGCTTCTGTTTCACTTGCAGAGGTATGACTCCAAACGTGTCGCTTCCAGTGTGTTAAGGAAACCTTAAAACATAGACAAAATCTTATGTAAACCAGAATTTTGTGTGTATTTTTATACAGTATTAGTTGTTTCATTCAAGAGTATTAGTTGTTATACTATATTACCGACTCTAAAACTTAAGTTTTTTTATTTACTACTTGTTGTTCTATTGCAGAATGATGTTGGGCAGAAAGTATCAAAGTTTTGGAGAGAACCATATCCAGAAGCTTCTTTGTGGAGACCTTGTGCAGATAAGAATGTGAAAAGGTGCATCTGTGTACCAACTTGTCATTGCTCGACATTTGACAAAAGGTGATTCTTGTTTAACCGTTTATGTTTGTCAGGGCAGGGACAGTGAACAACCACACTGGTTTTATATTGGTTAGTGCTAATGGTGGACTGAATCAGCAGCGAGTAGCAGTAAGATTTCTTTATTTTCTTTCTTGTTCTCAAGTAAATTCTTTTTTGATGTTTCCTGTTTCTGATGTTTTACATTGACATGATAATGTGCAGATAAAAAATGTTTTTCCATATTTTGTATTTTATATCAATCTGTTTTTGCTTTCTTCTGATAATTCACTTTTCTTGTTAGTTCTGTCTGTAAACTCTTGCTCCTTGTGTTATGTGCAGGTATGTAATGCTGTGGCCGTGGCATTTCTACTAAATGCAACATTAGTAATTCCAAGATTTCTTTACAGCAATGTATGGAAGGATCCCAGGTGATAACAGACTCGTTATTTTCTCCATTTACACTAGACACAAGTTATAACTAATTTAGTATTCTTCCTTTGTGATTGCAGCCAGTTCAGTGATATTTATCAAGAGGAGACTTTTATGAACGCGCTAAAGGATGATATAAATATTGTAAAGGAGCTCCCGTGTCATCTGAAATCAACTGATTTTGAAACCATTGGTAGTCTAGTATGTTCCACATTCTAATTTTTGTCTGACAATTGCTTTACCAGAACAATGTTTTAAGGCATTCGATACTGTTTTTACAGGTTACGGATGCAGACCTTTCAAAGGAGGCAACACCTGATGAATATATACAGAATATATATCCTATTTTATTGCGTAATGGAATTGTTCATTTCCTCGGATTTGGAAACAGACTCGGTTTCAAATCATTGCCTTCTGATCTTCAGGTAAAAAATCAAATGCAGATATTTCATATATATGTTCTTCTATTGCCAAGGTTCACTTGTTTAGATAAGAAATACTGGCTTTGCAGAAACTTCGATGCAAATGCAATTTCCATGCTTTGAGGTTTGTACCTAAAATTCAAAAAATGGGTTCTTTACTGGTGAAAAGGATAAGAAAGTATGGTACTGGTAGGAACATGGTGGATAAACAGCTTCTTGGAAGCTTCTTACCTCCCAAAGAGGATGTCTTAACAGAAAGCCCTTACAAATACCTTGCTCTGCATTTGAAGTTTGAAGTCGATATGGTGGCATATTCTATGTGCGATTTCGGAGGTGGCGAAGCTGAAACGGGGGAACTTGCAGCTTACAGACAAGAGCACTTTTCTCTGCTTCTCGAGCGCTTGAAGAAAACCAAGTATGCAATCAAGCTCAAACTCTCTAGCTACGTTTACTGATCAATGATCTACCCACTATGTTTCAAATTTTGTTTTTTCTGAAAATTGGACAGACCCCTTTTGCCCGAAGAACTGAGAAATATGGGAAGATGTCCATTGACACCAGAAGAAGCAGCACTTGTTCTTGCTGGTCTTGGATTCAACAGTGGGACTTATATCTATCTTGCTGGATCCCAAATTTATGGAGGAAAAATGAGGATGCGTCCTCTGATCAATCTTTACCCAAATCTGGTGACGAAAGAAGATCTTCTTTCACCAAGTGAAATGGCACCTTTCAGAAATTTTCTTCTCAGGTATTAAATAGTATAACTGGTTTTATTTTCCTCACTGAAACAATTCACATCACCTATATTTATTATTGGTGCAGCTTGCAACCTTAGACTTCATTGCTTGTACTGTTTCTGATGTGTTTGCCATGACGGATTCTGGGAGCCAGCTTTCGTCTCTGGTGTCTGGCTTTCGAACATATTATGGGGCAGGAAGTGCTCCCACATTGAGGCCAAGCAAGAAGAGGCTAGCAGCAATTTTGCAAGAAAATAGCACGATTGGGTGGCATAGTTTTGAGAGCAGAGTGAGGAAGATGATTGAGGAAGGTCAAAGAGTGTGTATGAGACGTCCCAGTAGAAGCATTTATCGACAACCCAGATGCAAAGAATGCATGTGCAAGCATCAATCATGATGTGTGTGTCTTTTTTATCTGAGAATGAAATTGAATGGCTTCTTTTATACTGTTTTGTAAATAAATGAATATGATGAAATTATTGAAACACACAGAAAAGATGACAAATGTAGTTTTATTGGATTAAACTTAGATAACCCAACAACCAGATCAATCTTGAAATAAATGAATAAATAACTGACAGAGGAGGCTTTATCTGTCATCAAGTAAATCCACTACTCAAAATACATTTGGACACTCTCTCTCATCACTCATAAGCTCATTCTTATTCTTCTTCTTCTCTTTGAAACTTGTCCTTACAAAATGATGAGATGATCATGATGGAGGAAAGAATCTGTTGAGATTGAACGGAAGGGTGTAAAACTCTTCGTTTCTGCTGTCATCTTTGAACGTTCTGAACTTTGCCCACCATGGCATTCCACGGTCCTTGGCGCTGTCCTTGTATTCGAGTGTGTTGTCCAAGAACACAGCAGTGATTAATGCAACCGTTGGGGATGACAAAAACACCGTGTTGAGTAAATCATTGAACTGCGATTGCAATTATGATCCATTTCATCAGAACAAGAATGTATAATGTCTACTGTTTTATTTGGAAAATGAAACAAAAACTCACCCATCCAGCCCTGGTGTGAGCAGGACCATGAAAAGCACCCGTAGTGTATTCCCTGAAGTATTCAGGAATCGATAGTCCAAGAAATAAGGAGACGCCCACAATGAAGAGGTTCCTCATCGAGTTCATGTTTGTAAATTGCAAGAACGATAACCCCACCGAAGCTGGAAAAGTCGTTAAAATAAAAACAATCATCACACAATTGAACATTATCATCAAGAGAGAGCACATATAATCATCAAGAGAGACAGAAAGCTCACCAACAAGAGCGAACATAACGCAATATAGTGCTGCAAATATCGTGAATGGTATTGATGCAAACAAGGCTCCAAATTTGCCTACACATATCAAAAAGTATGTATTAGTATTACCAGTTTTGTAACAATACAAGTCAACTGAAATCAGACTCTTTTACTCACCTAAAATTGCGAAGAAGATCATGAAACCAGCTGAAATTTGGATTACCCTCCTACTCCCTACTCGAGTGCTTCCAAGAAGACCAATATTTTCCCTGATTGATATAAAAAATAATGTTAGAAAGCAAACTCTAACTAAATACCCTCACTGTGTCTGAAAATTAGCAAAAACACTTACACAGATACTGTCGATCCTGTACCAGTACCAAACAATCCATCCAGCAGGATACCGATACCCTGTAGCACATTAAAAATTACATACTAAGTTTCGACTTCATTAAGAGACAGAATTTTCAGTTACATAACAGTAGAATTTATTACAGACCTGCCACCCTATTCCACGGCTAAGAACATGAGCAGGAGGCGGTGTGGCACTAGCCAAACGAGATGCTGCCTTATATGCTCCAGTTGACTGCACAAAAACAACAAATTCTTGTTAACTATTTCACTATTACACTTTTTTACAACATCAGAATTTTTTTTTTTACCTCAATCAAGGAGACTAGTACAGCAGCCATCATTCCAAATGCGTGGCCAGCATCGAACGTGGGCGCGCCCCACTGAAGTGGATACGGGATTTTGATCCTATTGAGGAATTTTAATGGTTTTTATCATTTCTGTTAAAATGTGACAGATATATAAACATGCACGTATGTATGTATTCGAACCATGGTGCAGCAGAAATTAGATGCGCTTTATCAGTGCGACAGTTAATTTGGGTCAACTCCGGGTGATGTTTGTATGCTCCGCTAGCCGTTAGGAGGTGTGCGTAAGCCCATATAACAATGACGGAAATAAGAAGTGCAAATCGCTCCAATACGGGGATTTCTCTTAGTTGGAAGTGCTTCAAGTACTGTGTATCAGAATAACACAAGCATATTATTAGCTTGATAATACAGAGTTTCTAAAATGGAACCCAAAATCACTAATCTATCATCAATATGTAAACTGTTTTTTGAAATGATAAGTATTATTGGGGCAACAATAGGGCTCAAGATTTCACTACTGAACAAAATTTCTGAACATTAGGGCTCAAGATTTGAATAAAACTTCTGAACAACTGTCACACATTTTGTTATTTATGTACTGGAAATTTCACTACTCCTAACATATTCTATGCAATCTTGGAGCTATAGTTAATAACCATTACCTGAGAAAAGGCAATAAATAAGATGAACATTGGAATGCCAATTTCCACGCATCGCCCCACCTGATACATTACATCACAAACACATTTTTGTTAAATCCAATCAATCATATATATACTAATAAAGAAACTATCTTTTCAGCAATTTAAACTGAGGTTTCAACGTACCACGGGGAAGCCACGATCGAACAAGCCGAAACCCACTAGAGAAATTACTGGAACCATCCCAAGTGGACTGAAAAACCTGAACAGAAAAAGCTTTCTTCTCTCAATTAACTCACACAAGCAAAACTTCATAAGGTTGAAGTGTATTAAAAACTATACCTGGAACAAATAGCCCACAACTGACTATAGCCCAAAATTATCTGCACGCTTGATGCTACTATTAAAGCACCTTGTATTGCTCTCATTGTACTAAGAAATCTCTACACATGCAAAATAATGCATCAACAGCCATTGTAAAAACTATACCAAAGTCCAGAAAAAATGGAGACACTGAATTGCATCTATACTTCAAGGATACACTTTAGAAGTCATATATTAGGAAATATATATAAAATAGGCCTTGTGTATAAATACCATTTGAGTACTTCATTTAGCATTAAACAGCATGTGCTTTGAACTACCTACTTCATGCAAGATGATAACTTGTCCTTCTTATAGTTAGTTGAAGCAAATCATTTCAATGTCTTAGGTAAGTTCATTTTCTAAGAACAAAAGAATTGTATATGCTGACATAAAGAAGAAACTTGTGAGAAACAACACAAGATATATACCTCATGAGGATCTTGAATTCTTTGCAAAGATGAATCATGTATAATTGAGATTATAGGCACCACGAATGCCCATGACCCTCCAATAACAGTGGGTAATCTGGTACCAAACAACGTTTGTAGCAGTGTGTTTATTCCTCCAACAAATAGCAAAGTCTGGACTACCCTCACTTTATCATCCTGATTACAAACATCAACAAGTTTAAATTAACCACAAAATCTCTTCTTTTTTTTAAAGCAAATTAACCACAAAATCTTGAATGCACCGCTGCTTCACGAAATCAAGAACATCTGCCTTTTTGATAATGAATCTTTAAAAAAACTTTTTCTTTGTAAGAAACAGAATGTTATTGCTGTAAGTAATAAAGAATCTTTAAAAATCAAGAAACCTAAACAAAAATAAGTAAAATTAATTAACTTATCAAATTGTCTTACGTCAGATCCGCCCATCAACGGAACAAGAAAGGTGGGAATCATGACAGCAGTCCCTAATGCCAAGATATAATGTTGAAATCCAAGAGCTATTGCCTCCCCTGTTTTCACAAGCATAAATCAATCAAGAAAAGAAAGGGGTAATCGATTAAATACAGAAAACGTGGAAAAAACAATTAAAAAAATATAATAAAAAGGAACCAACATTCAACATACCCCAAGATGGATTAGAATCAATGCAATACTCCAAGCCTTGGAGTTGCTCCATAGGCGGATGACTTATTTCCTCTGCTTTTGGAGCAGCCATTTCTCAACTCAACTATTTTCTTCACAATCTTTCCTCTCTCTCTCTCTCTCTCTCTCTCTTTTTCGAAAAGGAATTCAAGAAAACAATAAATTAGCAAGACTTATGCTGCAATCATACAAGTCTTGGCTCAAAGTAAAAAAAAAAAAAAAAAAAAATCGAGGACAGAGAAAGAAAAGCAGCAAAAGTTGAGACAGAGTCAAATGTGATTGGACCAAAATACAGTGGTCGTGTGTGTTTATGTAAGAGTATGAGTTTGCAGTTTCAGCCCACTCTGAAGCTTTTTAACGAGGGAGGGAATGTTGATTTGCTTTTAAGCTTTTTCTTTGATAGTGAATGTTCCGTTAACCTTTTCTTAATTCCACAATTGCCCTTCAAGGCACTGCCAAAACCAGATGTTACCGTTAGGCCCTGCCTTCCTGCTGTACTTGCCCTTTTTTGTTTAAATCATGATTACTCTAATTATTATAATCTTTAGTAATTTAGGTAATTTTGTGAGGCTCGCAAATATTTGAATACCTACAAAATTAATTTATAAAACAAGATTCCTTTTCTTTTTGAACAAAGTCTTGTTTATATTTTACTATTGGGTGTGAATTATGCAATTTAAATTTATTTTTTTAATGATATTAATTTTTTTATTAAATAGTATTAATTGTTCAAGACTATTATTTATTTTCACTAAATAATATTTTTTTACATGCATATATAGCGTATAAAACTCAAGCAAAATTTTTATGAATGGACATCTCATCATAAAAGCACGACAATTATATGAGAATAAAGTTTATCTACTCCGATTTCTCAGACAATATGTATAAATTTTATTGTCCACTAATAAAAAGGATGACGCTACTAATAAATAAAAATTCCTTTGAATTTAAGTCTCACCAAATGTAAGTGTCAGACAATAAATTTTGGCAAAATTTTTGAATAAAATTAGTCGAGAGACACTTTCTATAAAATATTTTATGTGAAATATTAGTGAGAATTGAAAAGGAAATAAAAAATTCATAGCTCCTTTGTGAGTTGAATCGGGCTCAAATGAATTTTCTCAAAACATTCATGTAAAATCAAAACAGTAAAACTCTCTCACAAATTTGTGCTTATTTTAGCTAATACTCCCTCCGTCCCGGGATTAATTGAACACTTGTCTTATTTGGACGTCTCAATATTACTTGAACATTCTCAAAATTAAAATAAATATAATATTAATACACTCACAACACCCTTATTTTATTCCACTAAAACCCACTAAAACTCAATTTACTTTATTTGCGTGTCATTTTCAGTGTTTAAGTCTTCATTGGATGGAGGGAATATAAAATAAGCATGTTTGTTTTACTGTAAAGATATATTAGTAATACTTGTTATTTTCTGTATTGCATACATATTTATCTTTATAAAAATACATGTAATGTAAAGTAATGGAAACTTTATTCGTCCCCCAGTTTCATCTATTTTTATTTGCAGTTCGTTAAAATATACCGACATAAAAAAGATAAAGTTGATTATCATAATAATCAGCAACATTTTCCACCACCCGTAAACGAAATTACAAGAACTGTAAATTTAATTGCCATAAAGTTTAGTTAAAGGAGTAATCGTAACATGGGATTGAAGATAAAACTTTTGTCAGCTTCAAAAGTCGAAAGGCCGCTTTCCACGTAGATGCAGTTTTTATTTAATTTTTCCTTTTTCAAGTTATTATAATTATATTACCTGTGTTCACATTAAATTACAGAAAATCCGACGTGTGAAGTGGTGAAGAGTATCAACGTCTCTGTTGCGAATGCAGAGACAAGTTTGCAGCATTGATATTCGAGCCACTCTGCAATTAGGGTTTATTGTTTTACAAAATCCTATTTTATTTTTTTTTATTTTATTTTTGTTAGTTGCGGGGCCATTCATAGCAGCATTTAAACCTCCTACCTGCCCAATAAACATTCAAAAATCAAGTTCCAATGGATCTTACATGAAGGGTTGGTTGGGTAAAATATCATTTTGGTGTAGTAAAACTGAGTTGAGTGAGGTCAAATATAATAATTTGACAAAAATTAATATGAGACGAGCTACGATCTTAACACAAATCACACTCACTTCTTTTAAAGTATTAAAATGTCATTGCTCAACTTATGTCTCAACTCACCATTAAACTGTCTACATGCAAGTGTGTCTCTAATAATTTGAATATGATTTATTTATTTCATTGAATGTAAAATATATATACAAATTCCAAAAAAAAAAATTTTCCCCTCAACAAAAATAAATAGATAAATAAATTTTGGATTTTGTGGTTTTCAAACAAATCCAGTTTTGCTACTCCACCTGTGAAACCTCTGTTTTAAAAATCGGGTCCGATCGGCCGGTCGGACCGGTGAACCACCTCAAAGCGGCCCAATAGAGGTGTATAGAACCGCTATTGGACCGCCCACCTCAAAACCGAAAAAACCGTTCGAAAATCGGTGAAAACTGGGAACCGGTGAACCGCCGATTTTCACCGATTTTCAAAAAAAACAAAAAAAAAAAAAAAAAAAAAAAAAAAAAAAAAAGGGCGTCGTCCGCCCTTTTTGAAAGGCAAATCGGTTAATTATTCACGACCTCTCTCGGTCTCTCACGGCCTCACCAGAGTCGTGCAAAAGCCTTGGGCGGGCGGCGACCTTCGGGCGGGGAAGACGACAGGCCGGGCTCGTCGCTCGGCATTCTGAGGAGAGGGTGTGCTTGTGTGGTCGAGGAGATGGTCGCATGGCAGCTGGCGCGAGGTACGGTGGTTGGCGTCGGCCGAAAATGGTGAATTTAGGGTTTGAAGTGTTTGGCCTTTATCACCTTCTCCGCTCTTCTTTCCTAAGTTTGCACGCAAGTAGCATAATTGAAGTTTTCTACTTTTCTTGGCCTTTTATTACTGAAGTGTTGGGACATTTTATTGCTAAATGTTTATGGGTCTTTATTAATTAACAATTAGTTTAATATTTTTTATATTGGAATTAAAAAAAATAATAATAATAAGTTTGAAGTGATTTTAGATGTTTTATATTCACTTATTATACTCAATATTTTGATTTTTAAAAAAAATTATGCATATTATATATATATATAATATTTATTATGACGTCACACCGGCTCAATCCGGTCCGACCGATCCGACCCCGGTCCAACCTTTTTTTGGGGTCGTCCGGCTCAACTTCCGGTTCCAGTTTTTAAAACATTGTGTAAAACTAAGATGGTAAAAATGAGTGTGAAAAGAAGAGCGGCTGCTGCCGAAAAAGGTAAAAACTGGGAATCCCATTAAATTATTGAGCAACTTATCAATCATGATATTTTGGCACCCACTAGATTTTCCCAATACGTACAATACATGGAAATCATTTATTCAGGCATAAAGATAACTAAACACAAACACAGAACGGATAGAGAGATTTTATGACTCGAAAGCGATGACACTTGGAACGGTATTATGATGAAGCTCGAGGTAGCTGGGGACAATTTGATTCTGATATAAATATTAGGCAGACAAGTAACACTTTGTCGTAAAGAAGATGATTTAAGTCGCCTAACAAAAACAAGTACAATAAACAATTAAGCACACACACAATGATAGGACCTTACCCTTTCCTTTCTGCTTGGTTCCACATCACATATCAACAATGATGCTATTTGACTGCATACTGTAAATTAAAGACCATGATAAAAAATTTACTATTATAGTGAAAGAGGGAGGGAGCCCACTGAAAAGCAACGACACTAGGGAAAATTAAGCAAAATATGGGTTTGGATTCTCTTTATTTATCATATACTAAATTTAGGGACAAACCACATAAGACTTGCTTGGATGTGAGACATTTTTCAGCAACTTCAAGTGCAGAGGATCCAAATATGAATATCCCATTAAGGCGATGAATCACAAAATATTTCATTATATGTGGATAAACATCGGTGTACAGCTTCAACTACCTATCATCAAGAAGTATAGCCGCTAGAGAATCAAAGGCAGAATAATGATGTTATCAAAACAACAATTTACCCCCGACTATGTATGAGAAATATGTTTCCAACCAGGGAGGAATGGAGGATACAAGCTTGAATGTCTGCAATAGCCACTCTTTTCATCTTCGTGCAAATATGCAAGTCAAGGTTTACTATCTTCTATCAGACTTTCTATCATTAGATCGCTTATCTTCTGCCTCCTTTCTTCTTTGTTGCCTGTCATTATACAAATTAAACCTATATAAACATACTCAAAAGAATCACGTATTTTGTTACCCCTCAACTAGACCAAAAATCAATCAGAAGATGGGATCTTGTGGTAGGCGTATTCTTAATCTCATTTCACCAAAGAGGCAGCAAAATTTGAAGATCACATTAAAATAAATGGAAGGTGAGACAATTCCAAAACAAAACTTACGCGAAAGCAGAATATCCACTGCCAGCTTTAGCAGCAGACAGAAGCGCTGGATGAGCACTAACACTGGAAAGACTTTCTTGCCCCCCAGAGGTCCTCTGATCAACATCCACCTAAAACCGAAAACATTCAGGCATTTATCTCAAACTCAGATTTTCTTAAGAAAGCAAATCATATGCAAGTAAAATGAACCTTATCCCACTTTGACTTCTTGTTCGGTCTACCTTCCCGAGCCATAACATCTGAAGCAGCTGATGTTACATTTATTGCTCCACCAGAAACGGCAGTCAATCCTGAAGAACAATGAGCCCACATTCAAAGAATAGCACTCGAAATTTTTTGAAAATGTATACCATAAAGAGGAATGGGCTGAAATTTTATTCAAGTACCTGGAGTTGGTATGTTGTTTTTCGGTATAGGGACAACATTTCCTGGTTGTACTCCTCCAGGAGTGAACTCTAACTTTTGACTTTTCTTCCTTTCTTGCTCTTTCCTTTCCAATTCCCGCCTCATGTCAGCTTCTACTTGGCACAATTAAAAGCGGAAAATGAAAACAATAATATGTTTATTTTTCCAAAGGAAAAGCAGCAATTTCTGTACAGAAGGCGAGCGAAGCACCAGCAATCATACAAGCAGCCAGCAAAGCAACACAGACAGTAGAATAATTGTAAGAGGCTTGAGTGGAAGTACAAAGTTTAAACCAATCATTATGTACAGAATATATTGTGGAGTAAGCAGTTGCTATTTAAAGGCACCACAACCTCTCAATCCCACACCTACTTCTTTAATGTCTAACAGCTTATACAACGAATTATATGGCAAAAAATCTTCCAACAAGTTGATTTGTTCACTATTTAATGTCTAATAGCTTATACAAGCAGCCTTCTTTCCTCAATCACCATTTATCATAGATGATCACCTTGGCTCACAATTCAAAGTAACACTGTAAATGCATTTAAACTTATCATCACATTATGGCTCATGATTTGGGGATTAAATAGATGCATTTAACACCCACAGAGGAGGAAAAGAATGTTGCAGAGAATAAATCTTGAAACAACGCAAAGAAACAAATATTCTTGTCCTCAACAAAATAATATACGACTTCACTATATGTGAAAAATGCAGGCAAAAGCTTTTTTGGATGAGAGGAAGGATTAAAAAATAGAACAAAATAAAATGGAAGAGAACACAAATCTCAGCTTAAATCATTCCACTAATATATGCATTCACTCAAATGGCTTCTTTTTTGCAAGAAGGATGTATGACTCCTGATCATAAATTGCTACTTATGATGATGGAGACATCTGCGAAAATTTGAAACACAATATCTTCCTGTGTCAATGAATCTTTATATTTTTAGATTCAAGTTTGGTTTCTCCACATAATTTATCTATTTTCAGGTCCAGACTGTTTGATCCATACTATATTATTAGTCTTTCTCCTAATGCTCAGACTTAACACCAACGAATTATAAAGTGAAAAGGATAGTGATTCTTAAAGAATACTTAACTATATGCTGAGAGTAAATTGGTCGTTGGGTCTCATACTGGACATCTAATTTTGAGAGCTTAAAGAGCAAGTTGATTATCATTCTTAACATCTAATGATAAAGGCAGTACATATAGAAATAATCTAAAGTCTCGAACAAAATGATAAAGGCAATACATGTATAAATATAATCCAAGGATGCTAGGGAACAAACCTAATTCATCATAGAAGTCACTTTTGTCATATCCATGAGGATCAAAGACATCTTTATGGAAGCAAGATCCTATCTGATCAATATCTTGGTAAGTCACGGCATGCAGCAAGAAGTCCGGGTTTCGGTATTCCTTTCTATTTCGCACTTCAGCATTGAAGCTTCGTCTAGTAGTCTTCTTTATTGAAATAAATTTGCTAATCTTCTCCTACAGCAGCAAAGTAGAAGGAAAAATCAATGCATATAGAAACAAGTTGAGGCAAAATATTTTGGCAACAAGGAAATACAAATTGAATCTGTTCCAGAACAAAAGTAATATAGATGGAAACAAAATAAATAATGAAGGAGCAATTTATCAATTATGCCACCCTTTTTTCCTCGAATCCATGAATATGTGTATTAATTTTCACAATGGGTGCAAATGTGCTGCATGCTGCATCTCAATTTAAAAACGCAAGAGTGCAGTGGCTTCGAAGGAATTTACAGATTTTCTGGAGCAAGTCCAGTAAAACCGCACACTGGGTTTGAAAATAATAACTTAAGAAAAGAACCAGCAAAATGACTGTATTTCTGAGATTTACCAACTAGAGGCTTATTTAAATCATTACATGATGATTCAGCCAATCGCCTCATACCTCACAATTTAAATAGAAAATGTTTAATCTATTGCCAGTGGGCTATAATTTAGAACATCAGGTCATCAGCTCCATCAGTGAATACCCTTAAGTTGTCTCACATGCATTTGTTTATTTTCATGCTCCATGGCCTCAATTGTAGCATTACATTGTGATCCAAAAAGCAATCAGTAATAACCAGCCTTTAGTACACATGATGACATGAAGATATAGAGTAATACCCTTTTGTGAGGCACTAAAGAAACTGTGAAAAATGAAATCACATTTTCGTGCTCATGGCAAGCCCTCTGCAATCTAACAATGAAAATTGATGGTCCTCTCAGAGCATCTATTAAATATAATGAGAAATATCAACGTCAATCAATTATGCAATTGACCATTCAAGCACAACAGATATTTACAGGAATATACACCATTTTCATATTCAATTATGTATTAAAACGAACTCTGACAATTTTACAAATAAACACTTTGCCTTTTGTTCTCTTACACTAAAGTATGAAAATCAGTTCTGCTAGTATGGAAAATGTACTTACTTGAAGTTCGTCTGAGCATTTTGCCATGGGAGGTGGAGGAAGAAATTTGTCCAATGGATCAACATCCTTTTGCTCTGCAGCAGAATCCAAAACAGCATCCTTGGCCCCTGCAGATTCTGACTTATTGACAGCATAATCCAACGCATCTAAATCGGGTTGATCAATGGGCTCTATCAGTTGAGGGGTCGCTGCTTGAGAGCTAGGTGTTGGCAACCGAGCTATTCCTGGGGAAGTCTTTTCTCGTGACTCACCTAAAACACAGGCAACAAGTATAGATACTGTTTAACAGACCTCTAAGTAGCTCGAGATATATCCTTTGCTTGCATGTTAATAAAATACAAATGAACTCTTCCATCTATGAAGTCAATAAAAAAACACAGCAAATCATGCATTTACTAAGTTGAAAGGCAGGAATATTGCATTATCTCTTTCTTTTCCTAATGCACATGTGTAATCCAAGCTTACTTTAGACACTTGCAATATATGTGAGCAAATGCTCATATATTGATGTGGGGGATTACAGGTGATAAATATGAAAACAAGTACACACAAAAAGGAACAGTGATAATGCATTAGAAATCATCTTTAGAGATTTTTAACCTTTCAATAACCAATTGACCACCCTTACCTACACAAACTAGCGTTAGACGAGATCTTCTTTTTTAAAAGAATTTTAGCATTTATTTTCAGCTACACCGGACTCCTACAAGTTACATAATCCTAGGAAATCCACATGAGTATATAAGCCAGATAAGATGATAATAAGACAAGAATGATATAATCAAAATCCCCACATACCATCGCTACTTTGAAGTCGCTCCCCATACATAACTCGACCAGTCGCTGGGATTTCACCTTCCTACCATTACGAATGAATAATCAACTTCGTAAAATAAAATAAAACGAAAATTCCAACAGTTCTAGTTGATAATGAAAAAAACAAAGCAAACCTCTGCTTCTGGAGACATTGCGCCCTCTTCATGGCCATAGTCCACAATAGTTAATCGACTCTTTTGACTCTGGACAGTATAAGAATCTAAACCAATCGTTTGTTGCGGGGAAGAAGGAGCTACCTGTGGAGTTGTGGATACTGAAGTAGTATTGTCATTCAAACCTCTCTCTTCCTCTTGCCACGGCGTATTTTCACGGCTAAAATCACTGTTATCAATTGCAGCGTCCAAAGCGGGAGGGGGGATATCCTCTTCAAGAATATTTTCTTCCTCTTCATCTATGTCTTCCATTTCATCATCTTCATCGCCGTACATTGACAGCAAGGCTATGCCTTCCGACGCTTTCTTCCCCGATGCCATTCCTCCAAATTGAACCCTAATTCAGGGATTATTACAGATGGATTTTCTTTAGTGAATGGACTTTGATCTTTGATAAGTGTTTGGAGAGGCTATAACTGAGACAACATTGAGAATTCGCGAAATTAGGGTTTCGATTCAGTTGGAGGCGGCGGCGGCGACCTTGTCTTCGTCTCTCAAATCAGAGGGATGGAGACGTCGGTGTTATTCCCTTGCTGCGATTAGGACGAAGAAGTTAGGTTCCGGCAGTGGTGGCGACGGCGTCGAGGATGATGAAGAAACGTGAAACAAAGTTTTGGGGAAGAAAGGGTACGTTTGGAAGTTTTTGAACTGTTCTAAAGAATAAATGGGGCTCCGAGTCCGACTGCTACCGGATTCAGCACATTATACTATCGGACTCTGGGTCGCCTTATCGAGCATATACTTTATTCGGCTTGGGCCTTCAGATAGTAATTCACGGCCCATTTGTTAAAATTCAGGAAATTTAGGAGTTGGGCCTTACCAACCCTACCTATTCGGCACTTAATAATTACAATCTCAAATTATGACATCTCAATTTGTTCACTTCACTTAGAAAATTATGACATCTGTTTTATAATACATTTTAAAAACGTGCAACTTATTATATTGAAAAGTGCGACTTATTTACACAGAAAAGTGCAACTGTTAATATGAGAACATAATTGCATGCTTTAGTTTGGAATAGTTGTGTGTTTCTATTTTGTATAGTTGCACGCTTCTAAAATGTACTATGAGTGCACGGTGCACCCGGGTGCACATTATAACCACTCGAAAATTTAAATGATGCAAACCGGTCCATATTTGTAAGTAGAAATTTTCACAATTTTAAGATAAATGAGCTTGTCCTTCTGACTTTTAGTTTCCATTTTCTTCTCAATATATGATTTATTACTACAGAAAGAGTATTACTTGTGATATTAAAAGGGTGTGACTTCTATTATAAGAGAGATATTAAAAATAATAATTAAAAAATATAACTTGCATTACAAAAATGTACAATATTAATCATGATAATTGAAATGTTAAATTTGTAAATATAAAATTAGTTTTACCGAAAACCTATTCATCTTAAATTAATGGGTCGAGTGCTAGCTGTTACAATTTATTTTTAAACACAGAAAATAATTTATTGAAGTGTGAAAAAGCAATGTCAATGCCTCAATGGCTTATGTTCAGCCTTTTTATATTCAGTGTCTAGCTTCTAGGATTTATGTACTTTATTTGCTTTAATCATGATTATTAATAAGCTATATTGATCGACTTTGATCAACTAATACCTTTAGTTGGGTCAACTAATACCTTTCTCACTTAAGTGTTATTTACCCAGTTGTATAAATAGATTAGATTAGGGTTTCATTCATTCATTCAGCTAGGTAAATAGCACTTAAGTGAGAAAGGTATTAGTTGGTCAAACTCGTTCAATATAACTTATTAATTATTATTTTTCTCTTCTCTTGTGCATTAAAAAATTTTATAAAGCGAACGATCACCAGAACTTTTCTATAAGTGAAAATATTTATTCATCGATCTGGGCACAATGAATTGTCATTGGACTAGGGAGTGGTTCATTAGATAAACCTCAAATTTATAGACTTATTTTTATATGTAAAGTAATTTTTTGCTAATTAATTACTAATATAATATAATGCATTTTGATTATATTAAAAAAAATCTATATAATTTTTGTGCAAGATCTAATCCAACTCATATAATCGGGGCGGGTTGCGTAACAACAAATAATTAAAAGGCCCGATCAAGCATTTCAAAGAACATGTACCCCGTTAACATAGAGTTATCTGAACTTTTAACTTTTATATATAAAATTGTACTAAAAACTAAAAATCCTCAAGATTGAGTGATACGGCAATGCATGAAATTAATAGAAATTGAATATGTAGGTGGAATCCAATGAATAAAGAAAGATGACATTAGAAACAACTGAATATGAATGGTCCCTACTCTCAAACAAACAAAAGAAGAAACAACAAAAAATGCCCCTCTTCGTAAATATTCTATTTTTGACCCAAACTCTTTGCTAAAGATTGTCCGTATGTACTTTAATGTATGTAATGGAATATTTCTTTTATACAGCTTTAAATAAACCCAGGGAATATGATAAATCTAAAGCCACGTATAAACAGAAAATAAAAGAGCAAACTAACAAAGGGAAAAATATTAACAAAGGCAAAGTAAAGACCGTAAAAGAGTAAAAGATTTAAAGAGTAGATGATAAGTCTGTACATGTAAAGAGTAAGGCAAAGTATACTGTGAACAAGTTTTAAATTGAAATTGGTTAAGGAGTGTGACTTTTATTACTAAAGAATGTGATTTTTTACTGTAAAGGGTGTGACGTTTTATTATAAAAAGATTCTTTTATAAAAAGCAAAAAGTGTGACTTATATTATATCAAAAAAATGTCAGAAATGATAATCAAGGGTGTGAAACTTATATTACTAAAGAAAGACGCCTATAAAAAAAATATCGGTTTACTAAGAACAAGTTTTCACAACATACCAACTCAAAAAGTAATGGTATTTGGCGTATTTGCCTTGTTGTATAAAAAAAAAAAACACACAGCGCTCTTTTTTCTGATTAACGTGTTTATTCGTGACAAGATCATGAATATTAAATTAATGAGAACAAATATTTTTTACAATAATTTTATCATTTTTTTTTATTTTGGTTACAAGGACTTTCAAAATTTGATGGATTTTAAAAATGTAATTTGCACGCTTTTGATTTTTTAATTCTTTTAACTTTAAAATTTTATTTTTGATCTAATAATTTGCAGTTTTTTATCACTTTTTTTTATTTTAAGTTGTGTAACTTACAAATTTACAGGGCACAAATCATAATTTGAAAATCTATAGAATAAAAACAAAAAATGGTAAAATTACGTTAAAAAATAATTATTTTCCCTAAATTCAATTATAGTATTATTTTTTCATTAATGATACATTTACAAGACCACGAACACCATAAAGTACTAAAAATTTTGTAAAGTTTAGTGTGTGTTTTGAAACACAGTCGCACCATTTAAAAAAAAAAAAAAACACCTCCACACCATTGATATGTGTTTCAAAACAGCCGGAGACTAGCGCAATATCACATAGCATTAAAGATGAATTGGAGTTTATTTTTTAAAGTTTCAAACAGAGTAACAATTTAGAGTTTAGAACTAAAAGAAAAATGAAACGCTGTATAATCGATTGTGACTCTAATATCTAAATTCGTATAGAGAAGGACGTATATCTTTCAACAAGCCCACAACTTGTTGCATAGTGGGCCTTTTCCCCGGGGACTCGGCCGTACACAAGTACCCAACTCGGAGGCACTCCACCATCTCACTCACTGAGTCGACACACCCTCTGAGCCTCGAGTCGAGCGCACTCGCCCCTTTCCCCTCCTTCACCAACCTCCTCACCCACTCAACCGAACCCGACCGCCCCGCCAGCAACTCCATTAAAATCACTCCAAAATTGTACACGTCATCCTCGGTGGACCCGGCAACTCGGTCCCGACTCAGTGCGAACCCGGTGATCCGAGGCTTCGAAGTCGTCCGCCAATAAGATGTTGGACGACACTAGATGACCATGCACCACCGGCTTCGACTGCGCGTGGTGGAGATACGCTAGCCCACGCGCCACCCCCACGGCTATGCGGTGGCGCGTGTGCCATTCCATCTTTTCCGGGGAAGAGCTGTGGGGCCCGTTTTGGATCTCCCATGTGTCGGTGCTCCAATCTTCGACGTTGGGGGCCCCACTTGGGAGTTCATGTAGCCATCGGTGGAGATCGCCGTTGCCCATAAACTCGTATAATACCAACTTTTCTTTACCTGCAATCAAGGGCAACAATTAATATGCCTCGTTAAATTAATTAGTAGCATTTCATTTTTGGTTTGATGTACGTTGCTTTAGTCTCTATGAAAGTTGATCACGAAAATATACCAACTCAAATCAATTTTCTCTCATTAATGATAAAGGATGTAATAATTCAATTATATACACTTAATGATAAAGGAGTATTAAATACCACGTGTATGCAAAAACTAATGACTCAAGCCTATCATCTTCAATATGGATAATGATTGATTCAAGTTTGGGTGCAATTAAATTAAATAGCATAGGAAAGACATGAATACTCCCTAGTTACTAGGGAATTAACCTCAAAGTCTTCAATTGCGAATCTCAATGTCAACATTTGACTTTATTACATACATTCACAGCAATGCAGCAGTTAAAAAATGAATCTAGCACAAGCATCCAAGCTCCTTATCACGAAAATCTAACAAGTTGTAATCATGATCACTGCAAGAATATCTGAATTGGCATTTTCTCACAATTTGAAACCTCACGTGAATTCATTCAATACGGTCCCAAATAAATGCTACAGACTCATTAAATTCAAACCACCACCCCGATTTCAAATACCGTCATTTTCAATTCTACTTTATTGTTAGAAACACGTACGTGTCAAATGTATATAAAAAAGATATAACGTAATTAAAATTAAATAGAGGACGTATATACGTACCAGCAATACAATAGCCAGAAAGGGGCAGCAAGTTGGGGTGCTTGAGCTTCGAAAACTCCTCAAACATAGACACAGCATCGCCATGGCTAAGCCTGCGGGCATTCTCCAAGACCTTGATTGCCACGTGGAGGTCAGCGGGTAGCACGGCCCGGTAGAGGGGCCCAGACGTCCCCTCAGCCAATAGGGACTCTTTCCCGAAGTGTGACGTGGCAGCAATCAGGTCCTTGAACGTAAGCTTTATCAACGGCTTCTCGAACATCATCACCGCCGCCGAAGTCGGCTCCTTGATGTCGGCCACCCACGACGACCCGGATTCGGTTTCGAACGAAAACGGGCCGGACTTCTCGACCCGGAACGGAATTTGGATCGGTTTTGATATGGACCATTTGTTCTGCCCTGCTTTTTTCCTCTTTTTGCACGTGTAAAACGTGAAAGCGCCGATAGCTAGGAGGATTAAGGAGGATGATGCTAATGATATTGCCAAGATTTGTTTTTTTCTGGATTTTGATTTGGGTTTTGAGTTTTTGATCGGGTTGGTGTTTCTTCCTCTACTGTTTTGTGGTTTTCGGGTCGGGCCGGGAGGGTGGGGATTGATGTGTAAAGCAGGGGAGGTGGTACTGGTGTTACTTTTACTGTTATTATGATTCCGTGTGATGAGATTTCCGGCATTAATAAAGGAAGAAATACCGAATTTTTTTACACTTTTTGAGTCTAAAACACCGGAGAAATTATTGATTGAGATGTTCAAGAAATTGAGGTTGCCTAATGGTGGGAAATCCACTGGGAAATTACCAGTAAACCGATTGCTCCGAATATCTAAGTATTTCAAGAATTTAAGTCCAGAAAGGGGCCTTAAATTCCCGGAAATATTACAACCAGAAATGTCGAGAATTTCAAGATTAGTTAAGTTGGTGAACCAAAGAGGAAACGTACCTTGAAATTCATTATGCGAAATATTGAGAAAGGTTAGATTACGAAAACTTGAAAGATGAGCAAAGTTTTTAAACCTATTAAAGGAAAGATCCACCTTTCGAATCGGCGAAGATTTGAGGAGGCCCGAATTAGGATGGCCGATTGCACCGCCGAGGCGGTTCCGGGCCAGATTGATTTCAAGGAGGCTGGGGAGAAGCCAGAGGACAGGGGAAACAGAGCCCGAAATGGAATTGTTGGAGAGATCTAAAGCGCGAAGGAAAGTCATGTTTTTGAGGTATTTCCATGCGATTGCGCCGCTGAGATTTCTGGACCTGAGATTTATTTCTTGGATTGGAGGGTTTGAACAGTTGGATTTGGTAAGGAACCAAGAAATGTTGAAGCCCGAAACAGAGGCGAAGGCTTTAGAGAGAAGGGCGTGATCTGAGGTGTTGCACGTTGATGATGATGAAGAAGAGTTGGGTAGTGAGAGAAGCAGGGTGAGAAGCAGGAATTGAAGGAGGCGTTTCATGGTGGTGTTTTTCAAAATCTGGAGCTTAATTTCAGTGGTCTTGAGTTCCCATGAGAGAGAGAGACAAGTGTAAATATGAAGGTGATATTCAAAGGTGTTTCTGTCTGCTTTATGGAGAGGCCTTGTCAACTACTGAAGACTAAAGCTGAACTACTTGAAATTGGAAAATTAGTGGACTCTGCTGCAGCAGTTGGGATTAGTGACAATATCTAATTCTGAGCTTATGCATTTAAATATACTTGTTTTATTACGTGATTTAAGTAAAGTGATTAAAAAATAAATTACACTTGCGTAAATGATTTCATGTGAGTTAGTTATGTTTCAAAATATGCCCTTAGAATCCTTAATGAATAGTAAATATATGTGTTTGTTTTTTAATTTAAATAAGGTGAGATTTAATTTTATGTCAAATCAATGTTTAATAGTGATTGATATTGTAGTATTATATTATATTATATTAAAAAGATAGTAATAAATTATGATTTATTGAGAAGAGTAATAAGTTTTATAGGTATTTGTAAGTCGGATTGAATGTAAGATTTGAAAATCAGACTCTAAATTTTAAACTCGTATGTGACGGAGAGTGCAAAGTCATAAGTCCATCGAGTGAGTTCCAAAATAAACACAGTCTTAGTTATTTTATTATGAAGTAATTGTTGTCAACCAATTATACAGTAAAACTATTTTATACCAGACAAATCTAAGGGTATGTTTGTTTCAGGACATAGGTGTGCGGGGAAAGTCATAACTTCGAAATTCTATAGATTTAAAAGTCTTGATGAATAGTAAAAAATATGTGTTTATTTTGAGATTTTTATATGATGGGATTTTACTTTATGTCAAATCAATGTTTAATAATAATTGATGTAGTATTATTATATTATGTTGAAAGTTAAAAAAGTACTGATGTGATTGTATTGAATTATGTGGAAAATAGGGGTGTAGATGTACTTTAAAGGAAATGATTTTGAAATCTAATTTTAAATTTCAAATTATAATGGGAGATGATTTTTAAAGTTATAAGTGCATTCGAGTGAGTTCCGAAATAAACATACTCTAAATGAATTGATTTGTCAAGGCCAAAAAAATTAAAGAAGCAAGCATTACTGCTAATTTGTGGCGAGAGTGCCTGACAGAAATGGGTAGTGCACCAATTGTGTTGTTTATAATTAATAATCGGATATTAAATCAGAGATTTAAATAAGTAAAAACAAGGCTAATAAAATCCTTAAATATGAAAACACATGGGCAAGTGCATTGAAATTTCACACCATTACTCCTATAAAGGGTTGTGTTGCTCAAGACATACAATTTAATTGAAAATTTAAAAAAAATCCGCTTTGAATTGTTTACATGAGACCCACGATCCAAGAGAATTAAATAAACAAGTGAATAATCAATATATGGAAGTGCATAAATTATAAAACGCAAAGTTAATATGAAAATTTTCATACATGAAAAATTTTTAATTTACAATCAAATTTTGTAATTGGTGAAAATAAGATAAAATTGAGTGGTTCATGATTCACTCTGCCCAAGTGATTCATGGTTCACCCGGTCCGAATAAATCATAATTGAGGGTTCATTATTTAGTATTTAGGGTGTAGATGGTTAATTTAGGACAATTTTATAGATTTTCATACATAAAAAATTTCACACTATACCTACTCATTATAAAATTATTTGTCAACTTTTCTCGACAAAGAAAGTGATGTGCATTTAGTCGACGTGATTAAATCAACGATAAGAGAATGTTGGCAATAAATTTATGACGTGTATTTTCATGCAAATCTTGACCTAAATTACATTCCTAAGACCCCCCCACCCCCAATTAAAAAACTTTATTTACGAAATAAAAATCTGAGTTAAATTCGAATTCTTTATAGTTTATCCATACGATTGTATTTACTGGCTTGATTTTTTTATATTAGCATTGTTAAAAGCTTTCTGTATTTATTTAATTTTTTATGAGCCATCAATAAATATATACTTTTTTTTAAGACATCAATAAATATATACTACTTGAAAGTGAAAGTGGATTTGGACATTAGCAGGCGACTTACTCCATAATTCGTATCTAGATTTGGGTTTGGTCGTCCCACCCCCTGAAAAACGTGATTATCGCCTTAATTATTCTTATAATGAATAAATAAATTGGTTTTAAAGCAATTTTACGGGTTGGAATATTTAAAGCTTTATACCTAATACCATGTAATCCAAACCAAACATTCCAATAAGAATTCCAACTAGGATTTTGAGTCTGCACCTTAAGCTATGTGTGAATTAATCTATTGAAATTAATATTGACCTCGATTATTGAAGAAAAATAACTTTGTAAATTTTGTACTACTCTTCAATAATTTATGATTTACAGTTTCGACGTCTCGGACAGAGAAGTAGCGTGACTCGACTGAAATCTCAGGTGGAAAATGGAGCCATTTTAGGATGAATAAAAAATTATATTTTTAATAAAATATTGTAATTAATAAATTGAAAAGTGGAAAAAAAAAAAAGCAAAATAGTTTCTGTACCACCTAGACAAATATGGAATGAGGAAATGATTATTTAAAGAACTATTCACAATTGACTTGTAAATTATTATGAATTCATTCACCTTCACCTTTTACACGAGTGCATAGAGGGTGCAAATTTTGGTCGAATTTGGCCTTCGAAATCGAAATTGTATGCAAGCACGACCATTTGTATGCGAATGTCACACTAGTTTGATAACGTTCGACAAATAAAAATTTGTACATGAATGTCGAGCTAGTTTTCATTTGTGAAAATTTTAAATTTTAAAAAAGAAAAAGTTTGACCCAATTCAACACAAAAAAAGTAGTGAATTTTCAACCCTGCATAACAGGGTACTTACCGAATGATATCATCCGTTCCATTTTCAGTGTTCCACTTTTTTTCATATTGTGAATGTATGACAAGTGAAAATTAAAATATTATCAAATGACCCATCATAATCTTGAGTCTATATGTTAAAGATCCAAAAAATTTGATATATTTAGAACATGATAAAATGACAAAGGAATGAAAGTGGGTACTCACACCTACGCATTTAGTAAATACACTTTCTTGTCACTTTTTTTTAAAAAAAATTGACCCATAAAATGTCAAAACTACCCTTTTAAAATTTTTCACCCTCACTGTTATTAGAAAATACACTCTCCTAATCAAACAGAAACGATCGAACCTTCCGTCTTCCAGTTCCATAGTCTCACAGTTCCAAAGCCTTAACTATTGCACGTAAAGTTTTTTAACTTTTTGATTGAAAAGAGGAAAGTAAGAAGAAATTAGACTTTTTTTCGAAAAGAAGAAGAAATTAGACTTTTTTTCGAAAAGAAGAAGAAATTAGATTTGGGTTATCTTGTGTCACTGTACTGCACCAGATCAGAAAGGTAAAAAAAGAATTTTAACTACTTACTGCTAGAATATAACCTCTGCTTTCAATGCCTTCCCCACCCTCAAGGAGAACAAAAAAACTCACCAAGAACATCAACAAAAAAGAAGGAAAAGGAAAAGAGTTAAAATAATTACAGAAGCAAGAAAATTTTAGATTATTAATTTATTTAGAGCGGCAGCGAACGAGCGAACGCGGGCGAGCAACTAGCAGACGCGGGCTGGCGGCGGCGACACGGGCTGGGCCGATGTTCAAAGGGTTTTTGGGGTTTCTTCTGAAAACTGATGAATAGGAGAGGAAGAAAGGAAAATGCATAAGGAAGGATAAATTGGGGTATTTTGGGAAAATAAGAGGGAGTGTGTATTAATCCAGATGGTGTATTAGCTAAAAGTGTAAGTGTGAGTAACCTGAGCCTTTGCACTTATATTTCATTGTACAAAATTTTAAAGGATGGGCCATTTACAAATCAGAAGGTAAGGCCCATTTAGAAACCAAGATCCAGCTTAATCCATTGTGCATGTTCCAGTTTGGGCCGAATTTGGGGCTCAAAATGAACGCTGTACAACGCTGTAGGGCTCTCCCAGTTTACAGCAAAGATAATTATAAAAGGTAAAATTGTACTTTCAAGTTTCAAGCTTATTTTTATCACAACTAACTTTAAGTATTATTCATTTATATTATGCTAAATAAATTTAAGAGACGATTAAATGTTAAATTGACAATTTAGCAGTCAAAAAATCAGAATATATTTGGCTCATTATTTATTTATCAAATGGAATTTTACCAGAGATGACGTGGGCTCAAATTGAAAGAACTTGCCTCTTTTACACAACAGTTAATAGAATAATATTTATAGACACCCCACAATTAATAAATACACCCCCGTAATTAGTGAAGTACCAAAAATATCCTTCCCCCAAATAAAATCCCCAACTCCTCTTCTCTAAGTTTACTGTTTCCATCTGCAATATCTCGTAAGTTCCGCCATCAACCTCCGCCCAGAAACGCCGCCCACCCGCGCCGTCCCACTTCACCATCGTGCCGAAGTTCTGATTCGCCATGGAAAAAGGGAAGATGATAGTTGAAGAGTTGCTGCTGAATTGTTTATGGTTGTAATATATCCAAGAAAAGGACTCTTGGGTTCGCGTTTGAATTATAAATATGTATGCTCATCCAATTTTCAAAATTTTCTTGTTATAGTTGGGCTATTTGTGGGGCATTCAGGCTTCAAGAGCTCAGATATTAGTGCTCTTTCACTGTTATTTTCACAGATTTTTCCGGCGAAATTCGTGGCCAAAATTAATTGATAGGTTTTTACAGTGTGATTTTATTTGATTTTCAAATGTTAGGACACAAGTGTCGGCGCGACGACCCTGACAATGGCAGTGGGGCGGCGCTCGGTGACGAACCGCCTGGATAATTGCTTGAATATAATTTCAAGGAAAGGAACGGTTGGAGAAGACGAATTAGGGCTGAACTAAAAAGGGTAGATTTGGTAGTTTTTTAATTAAATGGGTATATTTATTAATTATGGGGTTGTTAATAACCGGACCCCTTCTCAAAATATCTGGCCTGATTAACAGGCCCATTTATTGGCCCGTCAATTATAATTCTAGAATCCAGGGCGTGAGAATTTTCAAGCCAAGAAAGGAGCAGCAAGAATATGAAGAAAGATTATGTACTTTGGGCCCTATTCCATTTTAAAATCTAAAAAATATGGTCAACAATTGCATATGGTGGGTCCCACACCAAAACTCCCTCCGTCCCGCACTCGTTTGGACGTTTACTATAGATATTGTATAAATTGTTTATTAATATTTAAAGGAATAAGTGATTTTTATTTGAGAGTATTATAAGTATTTTCACTTTATTATAAAGTAGATTAGAGCATAAAGCGATTTTTAGTGTGTATAAAATAAGGAAATGATAACTTTTGAAATATTAGAAAGATATAATTGTAAAAAGCAATTTTATTTTATTGAATTTTTTTTAAAAAAAGGGAAAATAAGTGGGACGATCAAAATAAAAAATGTCTAAATAAGCATGGGATCGGAGGGAGTAATTATTGAATCCATCTTCCCAGTTGCTGCAGGAATGTAATTTCAATGAAATGGGCTTCCAAGTATATATGAACGGCCACCCACCGTCTGGGCTTCATGCACTTCCTTTTTTTTTTTTTTTTCTCCCCAAGCCGAACTACAGTTTTTATTCTTTTCTACTTTGCACGTCTCTCGATTTGTTCTTTAATTGAACTTAATGAATAATATTTGGCACATATTTTGCTTTAAGAATCCTCATTTTACTTGTAAAATAAACAAAAGATCTTGCATCATATCAAATGCAATTAGTCAATTTAATTTAAAAATTACAGAAAATCCTATTAAGTTAAGCAAGATATACACATGAATTTCAAGCAACTATAAACCTAATGAATGATCTGTAGGATAGAATTATTCTTTGTTTTATGGCTATATTGCCATTATAGTGTACGCAAAAAATAAGTATACTATTTTAAAGGATAAGTTTCTAGCGAAATACATATCAAGTACATGTCAAATCCGGTCATGTTTATTTTCAACTGATGATCAAATTAAACTAGGACTTAATCTCACAGAATATATTACGTGAGACCTTCTTCACAAAATTATAATGCATACTTGCCTACATTTATATGAATTAGAATAGAAACACAAACTTCTTACTAAGTATTTTTTGGAACCTTCGCTTTAGTTTAATACAGGTATTAACAATTTTTTAATTAAAATATCGTGCAGAATAATTTCCTTGATTAATGCCTAGATAGTAGCTAGACAATTAGTACACATGAAATTTGTACTCCACGAAAAATATCATTATGCAATAAAATGATTAGCTGCGTACGTAAGTGACGTGGCAGGCGGGTAACGAGACCACCACCAATTTGGCCACCCACTTTTCAGGCGGATACTTCGTAAGGCGTAAAGAATGCATCTTACTAAATTTGAGTGTAAATAATAATCACCACAATTTAAATAATTTATATTCGAACTTTTTAAATTCTTTCAAATAAAATTTGATCAAACATATATATTTCAGATCAAATCTATTGATATCTCAAAAATCTTTCATTAAATTTCTTAATAATAATAATAATATAGATACAAAATAATTTTGCTAAAGACTAATTATAGCTAATCATTAAGCCATAAATTGGGTTGATCAACAATTATATTACTATAGATTCTAATATTAAGCGCACATATTAATTTACATGTCCTTTCGAAAAAGGAAAAGAGTTAAAAATGTGGAATTTGTAAATATCGACTCTCCATATACAATATCTATTATATCTTCAAAATTTGATTTCATACATGTATTGTAAATTTGTAATGATAAAAATATTTTAATATTATAATATATTTTAAATAAAATGATCAAATTCATATATTTTAAATAAAATCAAGATCAAATCTATTGATTTATTAAAAAAAATACATTAAGTTTCTTCCGAATTTATTATTTTTTTTCTAAATCCTATATGTACACTTTCAAAACAAATACTCACGCCACACACAACAAACTCACGCATGATACTTTCGGGAAAAATCTTTGGAAAAAATATTAACAAATTATAATGGATTGAGTAAAATCTTTGAAAAAAATATGTGTAATATTTTCGCAACACTAATGTTAAATTATATTTCCACAAACTCCAATGTTAAATTGCGATCTTTGAATAAAGATTTATTTCTTTATCTCTTTTTCCTTTTCTAGCAACAACAAATGTTTTCATTTTATATTAACTTTAATTTTTTTTATAGATTAATACATTATAACCGTGCATTGCAAGGATTCAAATACTAGTATAGGTATCAATTAAAATTAAAATTAAAACTAAAAGTGTCAATGTTAAAAAAAAATAAAAAATTACACATCAATTAAATTTCTTTCATACTCTATTTTGTAAAAATTAAAAAATGTTAAAACAAAATGCTATTGAAGTAATGTTATTCTCTTTTGAAAAAATTACAATTAAGTTGATTTCATTTCTAAAGAATATTTGCAAACCAAACAAAATCAATAATTATGACAGTGATTCCTACAATTAATCAAACAATACAATTTTAAAGAGCACACACATTCCATTTCGAGAAGATCTTGTGTGAAATATTGCACACTAGTGTTATGTGCAATACATCACAATTAAGACAAAATGACTTAAAATTCACGGATCGGTAGTGGCGGTCGGGCGGGGGCATGGGTTGTGGGTTGCATGGGTTGTGGGTTGTAATAATAAAAGGTAATCTTTATCAAATATGTATTAATAAAAGGTAATCTTTATCAAATATGTTTAATTGTTTGTTATTAAATTTACATGATTTTTAAAATATTTTTTTTCTACTTTTTGTTGTTAATGTGTTTAATTGTAGGTTCGATCCTTATTAAGCACATGATTTTTAAAAATATTTTTTTTCTAGTTTTTGTGTGTTACTACATCTATGTATAAGTTTTACTATATTGTTATATTGAAAAAACTTCATATCTTATGTAACACATATTAAAACATATCTTAACACATAAATATTCATAAGGTAACATGAGTCATGAGGTAACACAGTATTGTTCATGTGGTAAAACATGGGTGTTCACATAGTATTACGACGATATGTGAACAGTGTTACATATTACTAAAAAAACATGTGTTACTCTATGAAGAAAAACATGTTACCACATGAACGAAACCAGTACCAGCACGAAAAGAAATCTCCAGTCCAAAATTACAAATTTAAAGAACAACTTGATGTGTTACTACATGAACAAAAATAGTGTTACTATATGAGCAAACAAGTGTTAATACATGAACAAAAACCAGTACAAACGCGAAAAAAATCCTCAGTCCAAAATTACAGATTTATAGAACAGCATGAAAAGAGTGCAGAAACATTTGAAAAATTGCGCCCAGAAAATCAAGAGGAAAATGAACGGAATGACCTGTAAATTTGCCAGGATGAGAAAACTAAAAAAAAAAAAAAGAATATGGAAGAATTTGAATAAGGAAGAGAAATAACAGAAAAGAAAGAACAAAAGAAGAGAAGAAAAAACTCTAAAACCGCACCACTGTAAAATCTGAAAATCGCGAGGAAGAAGAACCCTAAAATCACGAGGAAGAAGAAAACAGGCAGCGCGCAGGATCTGAAATGACCTTGGGCCTGACCCGCAAAAAATAAATATATCTCCTATTTGTGCTAATTGCACATAAATCACACTGTGCAATATTACATATAAGTTTTTGTGTTCTATTCCTTATTACTATCATTACAAATTCTATTTACATTCTTCGTGGGCAAACCAAGCAGCACATTAATATTTGTTGATGGGATCATAATCATATTCAGGGAAACTTTTGTGATGTAATTTTTTTTTTGTCCCTTCCTGAAATCTAATTAATTCAACAAATTAAGTTAGGACGAGAAAATGGTCACCAAAGTAATTTTATTGTTTTTTATAATTTGGCGCTTTATTTGAACTTTGAACGTTGCTCGAGTTTTCCAAGATGAAATCAATATTGACTGGGCTAATCCCAAACTAACTAAAGTTTATCAACTTTCCAATTTCTAAGTGTTGACTAAATGAAATGAACCCGTTCATCACGGAATTAATTTTACAGAAAATCTCATGTTGAATCATAAGCCAATGGCTTATCATATTTTCAATAGAGATGAATGAAATTGTGATAAGTTCAAATTTCGATTTTCTTTTTAAGATAAGTTCTCCTCGCCATTCATAATAGTTGACGTTCTAGAAATTTTTACACGTATTAAAAAAACAAAAACAAAAATTTATATAAATTTGATTAACAAATATGAAATGACGAACTCTTATGATCTTATTAACAAATCCTAAACGAATCCTATACATAAAATTTTATTATGCACATTTGACAAATGAATTAAAAAAATGAAATTCATATGAACTAAGTCGATACAAATATTTCTTTGAAAAAAACTAAGAAGATGTTTACCATACCACTAATTAATATTGGAAATGAAATACTAAGATGTTTACCATACCACTAATTAATATTTGGAAAATTCCCAATATGATTGCGTTCATGAATGTAAACAAAAATTAAAATCACCTTGAAATCTACAAACATAAACATCAACAATTGTGAAATCGAGGATTTTTTAAAAATATTTATATTTACATATTCTATATTTCAGGATGCTAATTATTCAGGGTATAGTGGTAGTTCGTTTTAATGAATGCTTTAATTGAATTGTTTTTATTGATTATCGTTCAAAGTAAGTGAATACTATTACCGAAAAAATGTGAAATTTTCTAATTTAGTAAAAAATGTTGTCAAATGAGTCACGAAATAGACTTTAGCAACACGCGAGTCACATATCCTATTTTGAACCATTTTTCTTCATATGCAGTTGATTATTATCATCTCCGCAATCACCACGTGCGCACCACATCATTGGTCCAGCTCAAGTCTAATCGTGTTCGCGTCCACACGTGATCACTATATCCACGCGAGAAATAGTGTTAATATTAAATAGCCGTTGCAAAAAGAGCTCGCGTACATCCAGCTGTTTAAGGCGGTAGATATCATCTTAAAAAAATACTATTATACTCAATTTATTTCCTTTTCCGTTAATTTATTATATCCCGTATATTTTTTTTTTTAATTTAAAGCCAACGTCAAAACGCCGTCAAGTAAAAATAACGGTAGTGTTTTGTGCATTTTCCAGCTCTTTTATAGGCACCAAATTCGTATTTTCATTGTGAGGGCAAAAACACACACGAAAACACCTGCAATGGCGGAGCAACCCCTTCCCCACCACCACCGCCTATATTAAGAGAAATTGAGATCTCCTTCAAACTTTCATTCTCAATTCCACCGAGGATCAATGGCCGCCACCGCCGTCGCCGCTGCGATCAGCAGCGCGACCAAACAGAAGGAGATGAAGGGGCTTTTATTAGGCCGATTCGAAATCGGGAAACTTCTCGGCCATGGGACCTTTGCGAAGGTGTATCAAGCCAGGAACGTTAAAACCGGCGAAAGCGTGGCGATTAAGGTGATTGATAAGGAGAAAATTTTGAAGGTAGGGTTAATTTCGCACATCAAGCGCGAGATCTCGATTTTGAGGAGGGTTCGGCATCCGAACATTGTGCAATTGTTCGAGGTCATGGCGACGAAATCGAAAATCTTCTTTGTTATGGAATACGTCAAAGGCGGTGAGCTATTCAATAAGGTTGCGAAGGGGAGGCTGAAGGAGGACGTTGGTCGGAGGTATTTACAGCAGCTGGTTTCCGCGGTGTCGTTTTGCCACGCCCGCGGCGTTTACCACCGCGATTTGAAGCCGGAGAATATATTGCTCGATGAGGATGGGAATCTTAAGGTCTCCGATTTTGGATTGAGTGCTATTTCCGAGCATAATCAGGACGGCCTTTTTCATACCTTTTGTGGAACTCCGGCGTATGTGGCGCCGGAGGTGTTGGCGAGGAAGGGGTACGCTGCGGCGAAGGTGGATATATGGAGCTGTGGTGTGGTGCTGTTTGTTTTAATGGCGGGATACTTGCCATTCCACCATCACAATGTGATGGCTATGTATAAGAAGATCTATAAGGGGGAATTTAGGTGCCCTAAGTGGTTTTCCCCTGAATTGGTTAAATTGGTCACGCGTATGCTTGACTCAAATCCTGAGACGCGGATCACAATTCCGGAGATTATGCACAACAGATGGTTCAAGAAGGGGTTCAAACAAGTCAAATTCTACATTGAGGATGATATACTGTGCAGTGTGAATGATGATGATAATAGTGAAATTGAATGTCTCTCTGATCATTCCTTATCTGAATCAGAGCCGGAGATGGACATACAAAAGAGGATCACTAGTCTTCCTAGGCCTCCTAGTTTGAATGCATTCGATATCATCTCCTTTTCATGCGGTTTTGATTTGTCGGGGCTGTTCGAAGAAGGAGGATCAGATGGGGGGCAAAGGTTTATTTCAGGGGCGCCAGTTGTAAACATCATATCTAAATTGGAGGAAATTGCCAAGATTGTGAGTTTCACAGTGAGGAAAAAGGATTGTAGGGTGAGTTTGGAAGGATTAAAGGATGGTGCAAAGGGGCCCTTGACTATTGGAGTTGAGGTATTTGAATTGACACCATTGTTGAGAGTGGTTGAGGTGAAGAAGAAAGGAGGGCATAGGGTAGAATTCGAGGAATTCTGTAACAGGGAACTGATGCCTGGATTGCAGACTCTTAATACTGGGAATGTTGCTCATTCTTCTTACTTGCCTTCCGATTCGGAATAGAGATAAAGAATGAACAAGAGTACGCCCTAAAAATTTTCCTTCTTTTCTAACATTGGTGCTTTTATATGGCAATTGCTGTGTTTTATCTTTCTTTTATACCCGGATTTCATTCTGCTAGTTAGGCTAGCTGCTATACACAAATGTAAACTCAGCCTCTATGGTTGTTTCTCTTTGTGTTGAAAGTAGATCATGTGATACCCTTTAGAGAATGAACATTCGGTTTTGTTATTGTAAAATCCTTGATTTTATCAGCGTATATAATTACACACTACGTACCTTGTTATTGGTTGATAAGTGTAAAGCTATACTGCTAAATAATCTCTCTGCCTGTGTTAACTGTTTAGAGTCAATATATGTAAGATTATGCCCTTTTGTTGCCAATATTTGTCTTTCAAGCTTGAAATGGTAGTTGTTTTCTCCATGTAATGTTCTTATATCAGATTAAAGAAGTCATATTTGCCTTGGAGCTATTACATCTAAAATGATTTCCAAGTATTCTATGCAACTACTATCTTATATTTTAGATTGAATCATCTTGTTGTGGCATAGACAAGAGTTTACTGATTTTGCTTCTTGATATGATGAAGGTTCCTGACCATTTCGCTCCTGGATTTGTCAAAATAAAAGAAAGCTGGCATCAAAGGATGCCAAAATTTTGGTATGTTGCCAGAAAATTGGCAGTCTTAGGACCATGGGTTAGTCGAATATAGTGGTGGATTATCCGGGATCAATCTTACTTTCCGAACTATATAGAGCGTTGTGGTCCGAGATACATATGCATGCATCTTCTATCTGCTGTACTAGATATTACATAGAGAGATGAAACGGAATTGTTCTCACTTTTGATTTTTGCTAAAGATTTTGGGCCAGAAAAGCTAGCAAGAGAGCAATATATTATGTTGATAGATGTTATTTATTCAGAGGATGATTGAGAAAGTACATATTTGTTCATATATACTCTATTTCATTATATCATGTTGGTAGATGTTATATATACCAAAATATTATTGTTATTATTATCCCCTTTTCTTGATATTCTTTAACAAATCTGTTTCGAGTTCAGTCATCCTCTGAATGACACAAACTTTCCTCTTCATCACCTTCAATCTATTCTAATGTACCTGTACAGTAACATCACAGCAGCTGGATTAGTCATTTATGTATGGAATCGGACACTCTAAAATGTGAATTGCCAATTTTAGGAATTTTTTTGTGGGGTCAAATATTTACACTGTACCGCAAGGGTTCTTCATGATTTTTGCCATTTCTCTGCCGTGCGCCTCCAGTGTCTTGTCCCCCTTCCAGAGGTATCGACACCAGAGGCAAGTCCATATGATTCTGTTGCAATTCAGCCATGCTGCTCGACAGTTGAGTTTCATGTCTTATAGTTTGTCTCTGCAGCTCATCCACTTCCCGGACTTGCTGATTTGTGAGTTCCCCAAGATCTCCAGAGAGGAAGTCCGCAAGTTGGGACTCGATTTTTCCAGGGAGGAGCACCAGGTGGGGGCAAAATACGAACAACAATCTGATCGAGCAATGAGAGTTCTCTCGTGGAAATGCTTCACGATATCGTCGATCAGTTTGGTCAGGTACACGTCTCCTTGCTGTGGTCACTTTCCTTGCCTTCTTGGGAACTTGTAGCCGTTTTGGTTAAGCTGTTTCTGATTGCTAAAATCTATTTATTCACAAGCTGATAGTATAGGCTTTTCTTTATTTTGGTGAAGGTGTTTTCTTTTATTTTGAAAGCATAGCGTTTTTGATTGCTACAATGTATTTATTCACAAGTGGAAGTAGATAGTATAGCTAAACGTGTCTTTATTCGTTGAATGTGGACAATGTTAAATTCAGAAGATGGTGAACAGGTTTGTTACATAAGTATTTGGTCTCTCAGTCCTAGGGGTGCGAATGTGCCGTTAGAAAAGTCTAAGCCTGGTATAAAGCCAAACTAGTTATCTGTAATAGGCTTTTCAGTAAACTCAAACCCAAGACCGAGCCTGGTGCAAGTCAGACTAATCACCTATAATAGGCTTTTCAGTAGACTCAAATCCAACATTATTAAAACAAATCTGATTTGAAACCCTTTTTCAACACATTTTACTTAAATATAAAAATAAAAAATAATTATATTAATATTATGATTTTAAGAATTGTTTATTTTGTTATATTTTTAACTAGATTTAGGGCTAAAATTATTTAATCGAATGACTTATATTAAATATATCAATGAGGGATAGTGTTTCCACCCCTAATGACACTTGCCTCGCATGTCTATCAATTGCCAAAAAGAAAATGGTTAAGGGGCATGTAAATTGATAATTGAATAATTTATTCGTCAGGCTCACACTGTATTTATCTCGTAGAGTGTTTGGTTTTTGTTTTTAAGAAAAGAGGACAGGGTCTTCAATCAGGCATGTTCCTTAAGTGGAAACTTATGCTCATCGCCTCAACTAGAGCGGGGAAACCAATGTCTCCTTTCTTTATCCTGCCAATTGTCTCAATTTCATTCCAAGGATCAACTAGCCTTTTAACTTTGGCAATTTCTCCAATGCATCATGCATCACATGCACCGATAAAATTGGTGCAATTTAATTTTAAAAGCTCTTTTTCTATTTTTTTTTTAATTTTAATTTTTTTTTTCTTTTTTCAATTTTTTTTTTCTTTTAACTTTAATGTCAGTTTTAGATATTTTTTTTTAATTTTTTAATACCCGACCCCAAACCCGGCCCGAGTGGTTCATGGTTCACTCGGTCCAAGTGGTTCATGGTTCACCCGGCCAAATGGTTCAAATATGATTTAGGATTCACTATTTAGGGGTTAGGGCTTAGAGTGCACCATTTTTTATTGGTGCATGTGGTGTGGTGCACAGGAGAGCAATTCTTTAACTTTTCCCTCCCTAATAATAATAATCACAAAAATTAGACACATATCTCCACCTAGTAACAATCTCTTCATTTTAGTTAGTTATCTGAAGCCCCACCCCCCATGGGAAGATACTGGAAACAATATTCCCCCCTTGCAAATGTAATTGATAACATAATCAAGTAAGGAACATCTCAAGCAGGAATTTAAGGAACACAAGGTGAAAGCTCAATAATAATGTAGACTAATGTAGTGGAAATCAGATGATTTTAAAACCGTTGAAAGGATAAAACATGCCAATTTGTTTTACTAATGACAGGTCGATATATGTACTTACCTGATTTCAAACAGATTTGAGTATATGACTACAATAGACAACCTCACCACATCTAAAACTAGGTCAATTTTCACCATGAGCAGAATACTTGCTGCCTTTGCCACCATGCTTCTTACTTTTCTTATCACCCTGTTTCTTGTCCTTACTTTTTCCAGGTGCTTTCCCACCTCCCACACTTGCTTTGCTTCCTCCGCCTTTACCCCCCTTGCCTACACCTTCAATCACCACCCCTTTGCCGCCACTCTTTTGCCTGTTTTTCCTGGCTATGCCCTTCGCCTTCTGCTCACTCCTATGCTTCTCATTCTTGTTCTGTGTATAATGATCATCAGACGTACAAGGTGAATCGTAAACTTCAGGCGACCATGAAACCCGACAGCCCTTAAGTGTCTTGCCTTCTTTCTCACGACTTCCTTTAAAAGCCGAAACAAGTGTAGTAATTGGTTCGTGCTTCGGTGGTTCGTTCTTTAGATAACCCATTTGTGCTAGAATCGAATCTTCTGAGATATCCTCCTCGTCCTCGTCGTCTTCTTCTTCTCCTTCCTCATCAGTCCTTTTGTGTACCCCATTTGAGACAACAATGCTTCTTCTGACAAATCATCTTCGTCGTCCTCTTCCTCTTCCTCTTCTTCAATGTAATGTCCCTTTAAAGGAAATTCCCTCACACCATCTATAGGTTTTGTTCGGTTTCCATCACTGATCTTTAGCGCACTAGATAGGCCAGTTCTTAGCTTGTCTTCTACATTATGATCTTCCAAGGAAACGCTGCTACTACTACTACTACACATAGCTTCTGTGTTTTCTGTTTCAGAAACGGACGTATCGTAAAGAGAACTATCATCCATTGATCATCAACAGCAGGAATAAAATTTGGGATTATTCAGCCTACAATGATAAAGATGCAGGGACTAAGTTCAACATCTGTAAATCCAAACATAAAGTCTTGAAATAGAATTTAAAACAGCAATATGCTATTACTTGCAAGAAAACATAACCAATTTGATTCAAGAAAGTACAACATGTCAATTGATTAAGGAAATCGGAAAATTAAGTCGGACAAGAAACAAGAATTTCTGAAAGGAACACATTGGCATCTAAAATCATGACGCATAAATATTTACGATCAATTATATCAAGGGGAATTCAGATGATAATCCTATACATAAAACCTCCAAAATTTTCATTCACGCAACAATAACAGGCAACATTATGAGAAACCGCGCAATCAAGTCATGATACCACGATAAATTACCGAAGATTCTGCAGGATTAAAAACTTCAAAGCAGCGGAATGTAATTACTGTTACTTACGTAATAATTCGCTAACTGTAGTTCATTATAAAAATCGTGTCGTTGAGAAGGCGACTGCAGGAGTGTAGCGAAGAATCTTTAACAGTAAATCCAGATGCAAATTTTGGAAACCCTAGAACCAAATCCACCCCCAAATAGGTAATTTTGACTGAGTCAAGGGCCAGTACAGTTCCTGCTCATAAGGATAAAAGAATCTAGTGGGCTTTCTAAACAATTTCCTTTTTTTTACGTGGGCTCTCTTTTTGGTGGGGCTACATCCAGACTCCATCTTGCACGCCATGCCCAATTCTCCGTATTTAACTATTTAAGTAATATTACATTTTTATTTTAATATTATTTTTAGACATTTTAATTCCAAGTAGTCTATACACATACCAACTGATTATGCTGTGTGAATTTATTTGGCAAAATTAAAAGTTTTAAACAATATATAAAATTTTAAAACAAGAGTTCTTTAAGAAACAAATTGGGATATCACAACTTATTTTCCTGACCACATCCAATCCACCAAATAATTTTTAAAACATGATATTTCATAAAATTTGAAAATATTAATTTAAAAAATCACTTATAATTTGATTTAAAAAACCGACTCTTAGAATAAAAATATTACAAAAATAAGGAATGTCATTTTTAAAAACATGATATTTCATAAATTTAAAAATATTTAAAAAAATCACTTAAATTTTGATTTAGAAAACTGACTCTTAGAATAAAAATATTACAAAAATAAGGAATGTTATAAAATAGTTGCACATTTAAGTATAAACAAGTTACATGATTATAAAATGCATTATGAGTGCACGAGGCACCTGAGTGAATGACTTAACCTATTCTCAATTGACTTATTTGTCTGTCCACCAAATATATTCTCAATTGCCTTATTTGCACTACAAGAAAATAGTGCATTGCCTACAAAATTTTTCAATATTTTCCCAACATACATATGAAATTTCCAACGAAAATAATTTCGTCATTAAATAGTAAGACTAGTCTACGATTTGCCTACAAAATTTTCCAATTATGTAGGCTATTTTAAACTACAAATATAATTGCCTACGGAAATATAAATTGTCTAGAAAATTATTTGTGTAGGTAAATTTGCCTACGGAAATTACAAATGTGTTAGTAGATTGCTCGTAGGTAATTTGTTTGCCTAGGGAATTATTTGTGTAAGTATATTTTTCAAAGATTATTCTAAAAATTGATAGGCAAATCGTAAGCAATCCTCACTTTTAAAGGACCAAATTATTTTTATAGAAAAATTTCGTAGTCATTTTGAAATTAAATTTTCATAGGCAGTTCTTCATTTTCTTGTAGTGTTGTCCACCAAATCTATTCAATACCCTTTATGAAAATAAATATTTTATCTTTATCCTCTAACCACTACTTAATTATTTCAATTGTTATTATACTTTACTCATAAACCAATCATTTTATCTATAAATGAATGGACCCTCACAATGCCCCATAATGTATTTACTTTATTTATTTATTTTTTAATAATTGTGTTTAAAATGTCAAGCATAAATTTAGTGGACGGGAGAGATATATTTATTAATTGGGTAAAAGTTATATGATTTGAACAAACCCTAACTCGATGTAAATTATTTCAATTGTTATTATACTTTACTCATAAACCAATCACTTTATCTATAAATGGCCCCCACAATGCCCCATAATATCCTTACTTAATTAATTTATTTTTTAATAATTGTGCCCAAAATGTCAAGCATAAATTTAGTGGACGGGAGATATATGATTAATTGGGTAAAAGTTAGATGATTTGAACAAATCCTAACTCTGTGCAAATTTGCATAAAACTGTCGCCTTCAGAAAATTTAGTAACACCTAGTGCACCAGTTCTAATGTAACACTGATCAATTAACACTTTTTAGTACAATAATAATATCAGCTAAATGCACTTGTATTTGTCCAGAAAATCAAGCTGTTCCAATTAATAAAATTAACTAATATTGTTATTCAAAAATTGATCATGGATGTAGTGTACGTTATTAGAATTATGAAACTGATACTATCGGCAATCACTAATACACATTTGGGCTTGGACAGCTGTGAAAAATGACATTGGAGAGTGGTTATAACCGCTCTCCAAGCATCAGTTGTCCAAGCTTGGACAACTGATAAAAAACCGTTGTCCAAGAAAAGCACTTGGACAACGGTTATCAACCGCTGTCCAAGCTAATATATATATTTTTTAATTCTTTTATTATTTTACATGGACAGCGGTTGAAAACCGATGTCCAATATCTTTTTTTTTTGTAATTATTAATTTACATTTTAAAAATCCTATAATAAAACTATAAACCAAAACTTATATATACGTCCAATACCATATAACATAAACCAAAAATCCTATAATAAAACCATAAACCACATATATATACCAAAACATCGAAATATATAAACATACAATCATAAACATACGTCCAATACATCAAAAACATGAAATATATATCATCACAAATATATAATTTAATTACATGCTACTAATATTTCAAACAACATTCTCTCAATATTGATCGTATGAATATAAGAATCGATTGTAAAGGTACCCCGTCCAATCGTTTTTCCATTTCTCCAATCTTTTCTTAGAGTAAGACTTGAGCTCACGTTCATAGACAAACTGCAAACAACGAATCAATCAATATAGTATGAATTTTTATTCAATCAATAATAATTTAAATAAATCAATAATTGACTTACATTGGGAGGAATGTTCGTTATAGAAGCGCGGATTATATCTTCTATAAAGCAACACACAAAATGACCACAATGGTCATTATCTCGTTGCCTCAGAACCTGTTGATTAACAATATAATCACGTATTACAATTATGATTTCTTTCTATTAATTAGTTTGATAATATACTAAATTAAATTTACCTTAATGTTAATCCAGTTCACTTTATTTAACCTGGATCTTGAACCCTGACTCTGAAGGCGACTCCGATACATCGTCATCACACTATTATTATTATAATTAAAAAATAAAAATAGATTAAATATGCATAATTTTAAAAGTAAAACAAATCATTGTATAGAATATTAAAAATGAACTTACGCTTCCATATATGAAACAAGATCAGGGCGATTTGAATAAACTCCATCATGAGCTGGGTCCATAAAATACACACTTAATGTATTCATTTGTATGGCGACCAGCACCCAATGGTTCCTATATTATATTGAGAGTATTAAAATTAACTGCAAATTTAGCATATATATGTGCAAATATTATAAACATGAATACAAATTTTAACGAAATGTTTATCACTCACCCCACATTTGTTGGCCAAAAATGAGATGATCGCTCCCAGTTAGATTCAAATATGATTAACGAACTCATCCATGGTCTGCATGCCCTATCACCCATTATGCAAGACACTTGGGGAGACGCGAAGAGTACATTCCACTTGCTCGGTTATCTCTCTCGGAGATATATAGCTCACCCAAATATCTTTAACCAACATATATACGCTTAATTAATTTTTAAAAAGAAAATTAAACTATACGAAAAGTGAATATTGAGAATTAGTAAACACATACCGAGGTAAATGGCTATGGTGGTTGCACTCAACCACTTTCGTCATTCAAGACTTGTCGCACATGTTCCTCATTTGACGAATTCTTGGAAAGTATTCTCACGATGAAAGTGAGCAAGCATGGGAACCTGATTTATATCGAAAGCATTAGATGATACCATCCGGTGCACCCTAGATCGTAAATGATCATCATGATCTAAGTCTCCAAATCATGGGATAACCAAGTCTTAAGCCTTGGGAGTCCCTCGATTTAGCCTCATGTGGGGTTCCACCAGATTCTACAATTAATTTGCAATATTATTTAGAACCACAAATAAGATAATGAACTTTAATAACAAATATTTTACCCTCATGGTGCTAGAGACCAAGTTGCTCGCCATTCGATGAAGTGCCCGATCATTGTTTATTTTTGACGGCTTCATCGATTGGTTTTGCACCGCCTTGAATCCTCCTCTCCCATTACGGGTACATCGAGTGTGACCCTCACAAAACCAGGAGTGATGGGATGACCATGAATCATTCCATGGGAGGAGGTGTGCAAAGCTCGTGGCCACCAACCGTCGGGATCCTCCGGATAAAAAAAGGTAGCAAAAAGGTCGTTGGTTGTTCGAATAAGATATTTAGTTAGAAAATTTTAATACACTAGTCTTTAATTAAAACAAATGTGAGACATGCATATCGATACACAGGAGACGCGTTTTGAAGTGCCTCAATAAAGTCGTCCCTATGGTTAGTCAAAACATAGCATTAACGACACTATGTTCACGACTTGCTCCACTCGGCGACATTCCGTGGCTCGATCTTCTCTCGGACCTCAAAGCGTTCCACATCTTTAGCTAACTTGGCAACTGTTCCGTTAGTATACCCACCATATTCATGGCATGAAGACCGGTGCCATTGCTAAAAAGATGTCTTAAATCACGCCATATCCGACACTCAAAATGGCGGTAGGGATGCTCTGGCGACCCATACTTCGGCAAAACAGATCATCAGGGCCGATCATGCGAATGTCGTCGGGCGTCATGGTCTGAGATAGACGCTCCTGAATCACAAAAACAAAAGATTATTATTTAATTATTTGTTTATAAATAATAGTTTGTAATTGAAAGATAAATTAATGGATAAATTACCACTTCTTCGATGATGCGTTGTGCACTGGGATCGTGAATATTCCCGTCTCGACCCTTTCTGGTAGTCTGAAATAAGTCGAAACGGGTAACAATAGGCTCACTCTCTCGAGTTTTTCTTCTTTCTTCTTTCTACGATCGTGATGAACGTGTCCCTTTATTAGATATATTAAAAGTGAATATATAAAAAAAATTAAAAGTTAGGATTTTGATCTCACCATATTTTGTCTTATTCGTGCATAACCTTTGTTCGATCCACGATATCGCGCCTCCATCGACTTGGCTTGATCGCGATTTTTATTACTTTGATTCAACAGTATAATAGAAATATGATAAACATTGAAAAACTTAGGGCATTAGAAATTGAGGAAATGACATTGATCAATTTTACCTGGAAATCATCCTCCATAGCTCTGCTCACAAACTCCTCCCAGTATGGAGCCACCATAGGGCTATTCTGATACGCAGGAGGCGGACTAGCCGAGTAAAGACCGGTTCGGATCTGTGTGTTTTCTTCTCAACCAAGTCCGGAAATTCTTGGCCATTACTCCAGCTTGCGACAATATTTGCTTCTTCTTTGTGAGGTCAAGACCTCTGAATGTAGTCTATACGCATATAACATAACAATTTAGTAAACTTAAGGGTCATACTACAACTTTCAATAAATATATAATTAACATACCGTAAGCTCGTCCCATAATCTTTCCTTCAAAGAGAGTCGGTTTGAAATACGCCCCGATCCTTAGGCCGGCGAAGACGATAGGGATCACGCTCCTGACTGCAGCTCCAATGTAGAAGGACAACGACTCACTCTCTTTTCCTATTGCCTGTCCAAACTCATTGAACGATAACTGCAATAACATAGTATTTAATTAGGTTCAACGATCAATCAATATATTTATCGATTTCAAACTGTTCAATTGTAATAAAATTACCTGAAGTGTTTTCCCCTTGCTACGAGCTCTCTTAATAGATGACATGGTGACTATACCCCGAGTGCGCTTCTCCCCGGAGCTGCTAGTGGTGGTGGGAGCATCAGTGTCACACTCTCTCAAGTCATCATATGCACCATGATCATATGCGCCATGATCTCCATCAGAATCTCCATCATCTCCGGGATATGGCAAACGAGACATGATCCTGTAAAGCAGAAGAAACAACATTTAATAAACAAAAAACAAATAATATTCACAATCGGATGTTTCATGTATTAACAACATTTCTATGTGGCATAGCAGATTAATCAACCGGATGTTTCATCTCTTCTGTGACCGACTTTGGACCAAAATATCGAACTCTGTTTCTCTGAAGGTACAATCATACATAGCGTGGCGGGGAGGACAGAATGGTGTGTGATTTTTTTACAACACTAGGCGTTCTAGGAGAAAGACCTTGTATAGAAACCATAACATGGTCCTGGATAAGAACCTTTAATCTGCAGAGACATTACATGAATATCCCCAATTGTTTCTACCAGCACAATAATCATGCATCACATGGAAACGAAAAAAACCGTGAATTACTTCATAGCGAGAAAGCATTCTAGGCCATAGACCTAAAAGAACATTAACACTTTTCGATAAGAACTGTCTATGCATGCATACATGATACATCTACTTATAAGTTACATCTGCATCATCATAGGGTATGGGAGAATACACGTAGATGGTAAATTAAAATTTCAGTTGATAGCAGACTCTTATACTATGAACACATGTGTATTAGGCTTGAATGACATTGTCTTCTGAAGTAGACCAGTAATATAAACAACAAGAGCAACTAAGTGTTATGGAGCAAAATATAATATTTCAAATAAAAAAAAAGAGCAACATATATATATATAAACAAAACTAAGTGTTATAAACAACAAGATTAGTTCGGTTCAAAAAAACAACAAAAGAGCAACATATATAATAAAAAACAAATTAAACTAAGATTGAAGCAAAATATATAATTTCAGCTAAAAAAAGCCAAAAGATCCCACAATCCACTGTACCAACTAAGTGTTATGGAGGCGACGGCGGCGGTGGTATGGGAGGATGGCGACGGTGGGGGAGGTAGGGGAGGGCGGGAGGGCACGCAGCGGCAGCGGTAGGAGAGGGAGGGAGGGGGCGCGACGATTTGGGGGAGAGGGAGAAGTTCTGACGACGGCTAAGAAAGTCAACGACAACATTTATTTGGTTGAAGGGAAACCGACGACGGCGGCGATTTGGTCTTCGGTTTTTGCAGCGATTTTGGGGGGAGAGGAAATTGGAGAGAAAGAAATGAAGGATTCTGAGAGCTAGGTCTCGGTTCTAATATATAAAAAAAAAAAAAAAACGTTGTTAACCGCCGTCCAGAAAATTTTCTTAGACAAATGTTTCTAATTAAATGTTGCAAATAGTATTAGACAGCGGTTTGAAACCGCTGTCTTTGTTTGTTTGTTTTTTTGTTTTTAATAAAACCGCTCTCCAAGCTGTTACTTGGAGAACTGTTTGAAAAAATGGCTGTCCAAGTGCAGATGTGTAAGATCAAATGTGTAGTAGTGAATTAAACGATTGTGCTAAGGTTCTAGTATTTATTTTTCTTATAAAAAAACAAGATTTTATTTGTTTAGCTCTTCAATTAGTGATCACCATATATACATGTATCCGGTCCATGAATTAATGATAATGAAAGCCAAACATTACAAAAGACGCGCAAACCCATAACATAACTATAGTTATAACTTATACATGGCTAGGTAGATATCTAACTTTTTTTCTATTTTCTATATGATCTCTCAAACTATATATATGTTTTCTTTAAAAAAAACGTAATTTAATTACGATTATTATTCTACATTAATATGACCCCTTGATTTATTATTATCTCTGTTTTTGGCCCATCTCCTCATCTGAATCTGAAGCATAGACGTAGCCGCTAAGAAATCCAGCCACAAGCGCTCTGAGCTCCGTCTCCACCAAGCCGCAGAGTCGCCGTTCCACAGCAATATGTATTTATTTATATGCATACGTGATTAATATGTATTTATTTTCTTTGTTATAAACTTATACTAGTAATCAATATGTATTTATTTATATGCATACGTGATTAATGTGATATGAGAATACACTATAAATAGGATACGGGAAACAGATACTTTACTTTTTGAGTAACATCAAACAAAATCTGGAATGACAGCTACATCCCAATCTTAAACATGCACAATTTATTCACCGTTGTTATATGTTATGTTTTACACAGAACAAAACTTCATGGCCTTACGCGGTTTTTTATTTTATTATTATTTACAAATTAAAAAACCACTCATTAAATATTAATATATTCGACCCTTGCACAGTAATACAGTTTTTGATCCTGTATTATACAACATTGTGTTGTGTACGTAATAGATTTATATAGGTCTATAATATATTTGGATCTAGTCAACAGCACGAGCACGATCATGTACAGCACAAGATCCAAATCCCTGTAAATCTCTTGAGAAAAAAAAGAGTAATTAATACTCTGTAAACCACAATAATAAGTTTCGGATGATGGATTCAATAGAAGAGGCATAGGCATAAGTAGATAAAATTTTATTTACTCTTCAATTTTGTATACTGTTAACTTGCAACATTTCAATTTCCTGAACAGCCTTGCCCCACCCCTTTAGCTTACTGATCAAATAATTCAATGTGGAAAAAAAAAATCAAGAATTAGTGGTCCAAACTCCAACCAAAAACTTCAGAATTCTCATTAAATGCAAATTATACAAAGTCCCGTGCATTATGGTGGGGAAGTAGTAGTAACTACAAAATAAAAAATAAAAAAATCCCAAAACTGATAATATTAAACTGTATAAGATTAGGGAGTAGAGATATTCTAAGAAAATGTAGATCGACTAGGGAAGCATGCAACATTAGACTAATACTATAATTCAAAATGATTATAATGCAGAATAGAATAATGTGAAACACAAACAAACAAACCAGTGAAAAGAAAAAGATGTTATTCAAAATAATTAAGATCTAACATCTTAAAAAAGAAAAAGAAAAAAAAGAGACAACTCAAGTCAAACAAACAAATTATCCACTCTAAAAGCTTGCTTAATTTCCATCGAATTCCTGGATTGAAGGCGTTGGTAATTGCCACACTCATGATCACCCCTTCATCTCGAATGCCATTCCATGTCATCATCATCATCATCATCTTCTTCTTCTTCGATACGATCCGATGCAACAAAATTTTCACCTTGTATCTTCGTCCCTTCTCGCTCTATCTTATTTACCTTGAAACACATATGTGAAATTAAAGAACACAAAATTTATGGCATTTTCTGGTATATATTCGACTTACATTGTGTGAAATCAAGGTGCCTCTGCTGATAAGATCTCGAGTTCAGCCCACCAAAGTGGAGAAAGTCGTGGAGTGGCTGCTTCGGGTGAAATATCGAGGCTGTGTCTCAATATCTGAATCACTTCCTTCATAGAAGGTCTTCTTCTTGCATCTTGTTGAGTGCAACTCTGTACTGCCTCACACACCGAAGCCAGCTCTTCGTCTTTGAAGGACTTCAGAGTTGGATCTACCAAGGTTTTTACCTTCGTTTTATCATTCATATACTGAGAAGCCTGGTAAGAGATCATACAAGGTTAATTACAGCACCAGCCATATTTTGCACACAAGGTAAGAGATCATTTATATATATATTGAGCAAAATGGATGAATACCCAGGTTAGAAGATTCCCATGCTCTTCTGAGTAAGGAAGCTTCCCAGAAATTATTTCAAGCAACAACATCCCAAAACTATAAACGTTTGTTTCCACATCAGCAAGTGGAGGCAGTTCAGAGTGCTCTGACTCGTTTTCTCCGGGGCTTTTGGGCTTGGTTACGAGCTCTTGCCAGAAAGCCACGTCACAGATCTGCACGGGTGAAAAGTTGTTCTTGTTATGACATGAATGGTACAAATAAAGAAATTATGAGGTGAAAAAAATAAAGAACTTGCTTTAGCAGCATAATCATCTGTCAAAAGAATCTCTTTGGAAGTCAAGTTGAAATGAGCAACTGGTGGGTTGAGATCGTGCATAAACTGAAGGCAATAAGCTGTCCCCATGATTATCCTCATCCTTGTACTCCAATCTAGGTGTTCAAGTTCTTTAACTGAAAACAAAATAAAGATAATATTCAACCTAGTAGTAAGTAGTAACTATTCTGCAGGACAGAGAGAGAAAGAGAGTTACCATGCAGATGTTCAAAGAGAGAGCCATTTGGAGCATACTCGAAAACTATCATCCTAGTGAAAGGTGCATTTTCTTCGCAGAACCCAAGAAGATTAACAAAGTTCTTGTGATTCACTCTCGACAAGCTGTCAATCTATGGAGTAGCAACGCAAAATGAATAATTTATGACGATTTCATTATGGAGATGAATCAATGATATATTGTCTAACCTTTTTCCTGTATGCTAATTCTGAACGTTTAGACCATTTATTTGCAGAATCTATGGCAGTTGAAGCCACAGCAATCTCTACTCCACTGGATAGAGTTCCCTTGTACAAAGTGGCCACACCATCATCCGTTCTAATAATATTGCTGAAATCTTCACATGCAGTTTCAAGCTCACCTCGATTCAACTTAGGCACCCCTACAAACAAACCACGACAACATTTCAGTTTGAAAAAAAGATATGCTTGTAACTTAAAAAACAAAAAACAACAAATACACTTAAATTGTAGACTGTAGAGTAAAACTTTCGCACACCAGTTGCACTGTGCAGCGGGTGCAATTTTGACCAAAAAATTTCAACCAAAGAGTTCTTTTATTTTTTTTCAAGGATCATAGAAAAAAAGGGTCGAAAATTATTAGTTCATAGATGAAAAGAATCAGTTGTATATTGAAAAAGTATTAATACTGTTCAGGCTACACGCCAATACTTTTCTTCATACGAACTGATACTTTTCATCATACGAACTAATACTTCTCAGTATAAATTTCAGTCTTTTTTGTGAACGAGTCAAACTTTGTTCAAAATTTCTTAATTGAAGATATGTCAATATATATCCAAATAAATTAATTTATTCTAAAGCAGGTTTAAATCATTATATATCAGTGGTTAAAGTTAAGAGATCACATGAAAGCATACCTGTAACAAAAGCTTTCTGCAACTGCCCACTCAATCCAGACTTCCAAGGACCAATATTTCTAGCTGCCCTGCTTCTGAAAATGATCAACATAACTGCTACAACAATGAGAAGGAAAATTGCACTTGAAACTCCAATTATAAGCTTCATCGAGTTCCCAGATTTCCCATCCTGTGTATCGTTTTGTTGACTAGGATTACTTGTCTCATGAGGCTTATTCTCTTGAGGTGGGGGTACAGGAGCAGGGGATACTTTCTTCTTGTTTGGTATAGCAGGAAACGACCCACTACTTCTGCTCGGAATAGAAATGCCGGTTTCTGATGGGGGAGGGGCCCCGATGTTGGGAGGAATGGCAACAAGATTACTGGACTGTTCAACTAGTACACGACGCTTTACATTACTCACTTCCTTGTCTGTATTTTGGATGGGACCTTGCTCTGGTGAAAATGCATTTGTCAACATCGATGAACCAATATCAAGTTAAGAAAGACTTTCAAAAAATAAATTTGTCGATCACCTGTTAGATTGATGCAACCATCATCAGCATGACTATTAAACGATTCACTGCCAAAGTTGAACCTTAAAAAAGTCAACTAAGCGATCAACTGAATAAAGTTACAAGGAAGATTAGAATGAATATAATTATGATTGCTTACTGTTGGAGCAGATTTAGGTAACGAGGTATGCTCCATATAGTTGTAAACTGAAACATCTCAGATTTCTTCGGTTCTTTTGCAACACTTGGCCAGATGCTGCTCCAAGAGATTTGTCATATCAAATGCAAACACCAAAATAATGGCAAATTCAATATTTTATCTATCACAATGCAGGGGTTATTATCTATCACAAATGAAAAAAATTATAACTAGTAAACACCAACTTATGTTATGTGAGACAGATAAGAAAGGATTATTTTACCAGTGCCCAAATTTTCTATTTGCACAGCCCATTGCAGCAGCACCAGTAGTTGAGAGGGCACCATCAAACCGTAAATCTGTTAGCCAACGAAGCTTCTCAATCTCCACAGGAATACTTCCTTCAAATCTATTATTACACAGCAGCCTGGAGTGAAACATATATCAGTGAGCTAAATATTATTAGCATAAAAATATAATGATGACGAAAATGTTGCTTACAAGCGTTTAAGGCAATACATCCCTCCTAATTCTGCAGGAACCGTTCCACTCAAGTTATTATCCCTCAAGTCCAACACTTCCAGTAACGTAAGCTGCCCAAACTGTGGAGGAATGGTGCCAGATAGGTGGTTCTTGGAAAGGTCACTAGTGACACATTGAAAAGACATTAATCAAAGAAATATTGTAAGTTATAAGCATATGATTCTGATACAATCAGGACAATTTAATTGAAAGACTAAACACTACTGAAGCATATAGTGATACCGATCAGGCAATAAAAGTATAAACTCACAGATATCTTAAATGAGTCAAATTTCCAAGCTCTGGTGCTAATGATCCTTCCAATTCAAGTCCATTAAGGTTTCTACATAAGGCATAAGTTTATGGATTAGGCAAACATATTATACTAATGAACATATTGAAGATAAAGAGCACATAATGGGACTAACATCATAACCACACAACCATCCACACATTCAATCCCTGACCACATGCATGGATCAGGGTCATCGGGTTTCCAATTTGATAAAGCACCCAATGGATCTAAATCCAACTTTGCTCTGAATTGAAACAACTCAGATCCTGCATTCCCATTCAATGAAGTCAGCTCAATAATCATTAGGCATCTTTGATAAACACTTAAAAGACTCATTTTCTTATGTCTCCCCCATTACCTTCAGAATTGAGTGACCAACATACAGGGATTTCCAAAGCAATAATCAAAAGCAAGCAACACAAGAATTGCATCCCACAAGTAGTCCATCTACCACCCATTGCTTGAAGAACAATTCGTCGTTGAGGTGTAGGTACTCTCTGCCAACAGCCAGGAGTCTATACAAGGTAATAGCCAGCTTTATAGAGCACAATAATCCTCCGAGCAATGTAGAATTACTCGGAAACAACAAGCATACAACCACACTAACAATTCCTCTGCTCACTAAATCAGGAAAAATTATATTCACAAAACTACTACTAAGCACAAACTATGTAGCAGGTAAAACAATCTACGTTAGCCTTCTTGAATTTAGTCAACAAAAATTTGGGTCTCTCATCTTCAACCGCCTTATAATTTGGCTACAATGCAACGGTTTTCATGAAGAACTGCAAAACCCGGTTGAATGTGCTATCTCCAGATTCAGACCTTATCTAGAAAAATCAAAATCACAAATCACCAGAATTAATACCCTTAATTTATGGATCACACAACCCTCTATAGAATCACAGGAAACAGAGACAAAATTGGGGGAATAACCATAAGAGCAAGAAAGAATGGGGAAAAGCAAAAGGGCATGAAATGTAAAGGCATGCAGAAGAATAAAACTAACCAATTTCACGGGTTTCCTTATTATTCCGTGAATATATAATCCGCACTCCTTTTCAAGATTCCGTATAAAAAAATTGTCAAATAGAAAATGCAGAAGGTTGAAAAAGGTTAAAAATAACGACCGCGATTAAGCTGGAAATTGGGGTTGCAAACTGAAAAAGTGGCAGGTAACAGAAGAATGCGATTGGAAAAATTGATAATTAGTACGATTAATGCAGCGGAGATAATGTGCGTATGCCTATGGTGATTTGCCCTTTCCAGGATGATCTCAGAGATGAAAACTCTCTTCGACCATCACTCTGAAAGAGGGGAAATGGAGAAAAAAGTCTCTCTCTCTTGTTTTCTCACTCTAAAAAAAGAAGTTTGTTTTCTCTCCCACCACCGGTCTCCAGTCATCAAATTCATTTTCTTTTCGTAATATGCATTTTCCACCTATTATGATTATAAAACCCATTTTTCTTAATTAAATTTGTAATTTACTTGTTTTTTTTTTTATTTGTGAGTAGGACCGGTGAGAATCTGATGATGACTGGTAAACGGTTAACCGCCGGCGAGATATCCCGCGCGTTTCTGAATGGATGGAGCTGCGGGCCCCACGTCCGAAGTAATAGGACGCGCTTTTATATTAGACGACTGGGTCCCGCGCTCTCTCTCTCATAAAATTCTTGCCGTCTTGCGTGCATTTCTATATAAGTTGAAAATAATAAAGCTAAATTAAAAAAAATAAAAATTGTATTCACATTTCCTTAAGATTTGTTTGGTAACTAACTTTTATGGACTTTGAAACATTTGGGTGCACACATAAATGTGTTTTGTTTCATTTTCGTTTTTTTTTTTTTCTTGGTTAGTTAGATAATACACAAAATATGCATCTTTAAAAAACGTCATTTATTCTATAGAAGAAACACTATGTTGTCAGATTCATCTCAGGACAAGTCTAGTAAAACACCATTTTACTGAAGAATTAATTATTACATTTATGTTCAATGTTAACCCGGCTTGAACTTTGATCCATGGACCAGATGCAATAGATGTGGTCTTATTGGGCTGATACTTGATAGGGTCCAAAGAAAAATGAAAAGCAATATACACTTTGGACCCATTCTAGTTAATGGGCTCCACATTTTGGAAATTACTGGGCCGACCCATGTTATAGCATAGATGAGTCATCATCAGATAATTAGGAGGTTATAAGAGGAAACCTCATTCTCTTTTTACCTTAAAATATAGACAAAAACTAGTGCAAAACCCCGCGTATGACGCGGGGTATAGATATTTTTATATTATTATTTTAATGTAACATTTAGAATTTTTTATAACAGAAAATATCTATTTAAATTAAATGAAAAATTTATATTTTTAAGAATGTGCGTACGATCCATATCCGTTTGATTTATATATTATTATAATATGTAACATATGTTATAAGTAACATATGATGTATAGTTGTTAAATGATTATCTGTGATAGTTGTATTTTGAATTGATTCAATACATACACCTTAACTTTTGAACAATATACATCAATGGTAATTGTTGCAACTATATGAAAGAAAAAGAATTACTTTTAACTGTCTTTATTATGGTTAGAAAATTTAAGATCGTGAAAAGATGTTGAAAAAGTAAGATTGTGAAAAGATGAATGATAAAATATTTGACTAACAGTATAGAAGAAAGGAGGAAAAACATTACCTTTTCTGTGATACAATCGAATAACTCAATATAGCATCCTCATATATTAGAACACTATACATCCTTCGAAAATTGAAAACTAAACAAAATCCATGGAGCATAAATTGATGATGTCACTGATTGAAGAAACTGAGTTTTGAAGCATAATATATAACTGTTGGGTTATGGAGCCTGAGTCGAAGAGGGGATGCAGCCCGCTCAAGGTGCTCGACCAGGGGGTTTGGTTGAGCAGATGTGCTCGACCAAGGTGCTCGACCAAAGGTGCTCGAGCGGCGGCTGATCCAGGGTAGGCTAGGCGCTCGACCAAGGAGCTCGGTCGAGCACATATGCTCGATCACGGGCCTCGGTCGAGCCCCCCGATGGGCCTAACCAGGGTTTCATTTAAATACTCTTTAACCTGTTTGTATCATTGTATCACTCAAATCAGACGAAAATAGTAGATCTCCTGGCTTGGTAGTGCCCCCAGACGTAGTCATTCCTGACGAACTGGGTAACCAAATTGTTTGTTCCTTAATTCTTGTTTCCATCATTTTTTCCATAATTGCTGCTTAAATCCTAACAACTGGTATCAAGAGCATCGGGTTCAAGGGATCTGGTGGGAGCAATTATGATGGCTGAAGGGAAATCGCCTGTTGAGAAGTTTGATGAAACGGATTTTGGATTCTGGAAATTGCAGATCGAGGATTACCTGTACGGTAAAGATCTGTATCAACCGTTGAGTTCACAGCCTGAAGATATGAAGGACGACGAGTGGAAGTTGCTGGATAGGAAGGCGATGAGTGTGGTTCGTCTGTCGTTATCCAGGAACGTCGCCCTACATACTGTGAAAGCAAAAACCACAAAGGAGATGCTGGAGATTTTGACTGAGATATATGAAAAACCGTCTGCAGCGAACAAGGTTCATCTGATGCGGAGGTTATTCAACCTGGGGATGGCAGAGGATACTGTGGTAGTCAATCATCTAAACGAGTTCAATATGATCATAGCCTAATTGAGCTAGGTTGAGATTGATTTTGATGATGAAGTTCAAGCCCTAATTTTGTTGTCTTCTTTACCAGAAAGTTGGAGTTGAACGGTAACGACTGCTAGTGCTTCAGCAGGTAAAGTGAAACTAAAATTTGATGAGGTTAGAGATCTGATCATGAGCGAAGAAATTCGCAGGAGAGAGTTGGGTATGGCCACAGGATCAGCCTTGACTGTGGGAAACAGAGGCAGATCTGAATCCAATGGAAAGTCAAATCGGGGTAGATCAAAGTCAAGGGTCAAAGATAAGCCCAAGAAGGATAAGAGTCAAGTTGAGTGTTACAATTGTCATGAACTTGGTCATTACAAAAGAGAGTGCAAGGCACAAGGGAATGAACCAAAGAAGAATGACAACTCAGCAAACGCCGCCACTGATGAGGACTCAGATGCATTGATTCTGAGTGTAAGCAGTCCATTGGAATCGTGGGTGTTAGATTCTAGAGCATCATTTCATTCGTGCAGCAGTGCTGACGTAATGGAGAAGTACACTTCCGAGAACTTTGGGAGGGTTTAACTAGCTGATGATGAGCCTTTGGAAATCAAAGGGAAGGGGAATGTTCAGATTAAGACACCAAATGAGACTGTTTTATGGTTGAAAGATGTGAGACATATTCCTGGATTGAAGAGGAATTTGATTTCAGTTGGGCATCTTGATGATGAGGGCTACAAGGTGACTTTTGGGTGTAAAACGTGGAAGATATCCAAAGGTGTCATGGTAGTGGCTCGAGGCATTAAGGAGGGAACGTTGTATATGACAGGTAACACCCGGGACAACATTGCTCTTGCAAGTGAAAAAGTGAATGCAGATTTGTGGTATTGTCGTCTTGGCCACATGAGCGAGAAAGGAATGAAAGTTATGTGCTCAAAGGGCAAACTGCCAGACCTCTAGACAGTTGACATCGGGTTATGTGAGGACTGTGTATTCGGAAAACAGAAAAGGGTGAGTTTTTCGAAGGGAGGCAGAACTTTGAAGAAGCAGAAGCTGGAGTTAGTCCATAGCGACTTGTGGGGTCCAGCACCTGTGACATCTCTTGGTGGAGCGTCATATTACATGACTTTCATTGACGACTCTACAAGGAAGGTATGAATTTATTTCTTGAAAAATAAGTCTGATGCCTTTAATGCTTTTAGGAAGTGGAAGACCCTTGTAGAAACTGAAACAGGTCTCAAGGTGAAGTGTTTGAGATCTGATAATGGTGGAGAGTACGAGCTTCGAGAGTTCAAAGAATTCTGTGAGGCAAATGAAATTCGAATGGAGAAAACCGTGAGAGGAACCCCCCAGCAGAATGGTGTGGCAGAACGTATGAACAGGACCTTATGTGAACGTGCTAGAAGCATGAGATTGAAGTGTGGGCTGCCAAAGATGTTTTGGGCAGAAGCAGTTAACACTGCAGCTTACTTGATAAACAGAGGACTCTCAACTCCTTTGGAAAATAACATACCAGAGGAGGCCTAGTCGGGTAAGGAGGTAAATCTGTCGTTTCTTTGAGTATTTGGGTGTGTTTCATATGTTCATGTTGATGCTATTAGTAGAAGTAAGTTGGATGCTAAGTCTGTTAAGTGTACGTTTGTTGGATATGGCGGTGATGAATTTGGCTATCGATTTTGGGATGAGGAAAATCGAAAGATAATTCGTAGTAGAGATGTCGTATTCAATGAGCTGGTGTTGTACAAAGACTGGTCGGGGATATCCAAAGAAGGTGGTTCTGAGACTCAGGTTGTGGAGTTAGACATTTCGAACTCAGGTGGGAGCAAGGGGGTTCTAGATGATCAGGTGATTGTTGAGGAAGAACCAAGTACACCACCACCAACAATTCCACTGCGGAGATCCACGAGAGAATGGAGATCTCCTGATAGGTATTCACCTTCTCTTCATTATTTATTGTTGACTGATGGTGGTGAACCCGAATGTTATGCAGAGGCTACACGAAGTGAGAATCCTGCTGACATGTTGACTAAGGTTGTGACCTTAGAGAAGTTGAAGTTATGCATGACTTCAACTGGCCTTGGAAACTGAGACGAAGGCCCGGCACTACTACCAGTGAGAGAGACCTTTGAAACGGAGCAGACAAGTTAATTTTTTGGAGTCAGTCTCCAGGTGGGAGATTGTTGGGTTATGGAGCCTGGGTCGGAGAGGGGATGCAGCGCGCTCAAGGTGCTCGACCAGGGGGTTTGGTCGAGCAGATGTGCTCGACCAAAGGTGCTCGACCAAAGGTGCTCTACCAAAGGTGCTCGAACGGCGGCTGATCCAGGGTAGGCTAGACGCTCGACCAAGGAGCTCGGTCGAGCACATATGCTCGACCACGGGGCTCAGTCGAGCGCCCCGATGGGCCTGACTAGGGTTTCATTTAAATACTCTTTAACTTGTTTGTATCATTGTATCACTCAAATTAGACGAAAATAGTAGATCTCCTGGCTTGGTAGTGCCCCCAGACGTAGTCATTCCTGACGAACTAGGTAACCAAATTGTTTGTTCCTTAATTCTTGTTTCCATCATTTTCTCCATAATTGCTGCTTAAATCCTAACAACTGGTATCAAGAGCATCGGGTTCAAGGGATCTGGTGGGAGCAATTATGATGGCTGAAGGGAAATCGCCTGTTGAGAAGTTTGATGAAACGGATTTTGGATTCTGGAAATTGCAGATCGAGGATTACCTGTACGGTAAAGATCTGTATCAACCGTTGAGTTCACAGCCTGAAGATATGAAGGACGACGAGTGGAAGTTGCTGGATAGGAAGGCGATGAGTGTGGTTCGTCTGTCGTTATCCAGGAACGTCGCCCTACATACTGTGAAAGCAAAAACCACAAAGGAGATGCTGGAGATTTTGACTGAGATATATGAAAAACCGTCTGCAGCGAACAAGGTTCATCTGATGCGGAGGTTATTCAACCTGGGGATGGCAGAGGATACTGTGGTAGTCAATCATCTAAACGAGTTCAATATGATCATAGCCTAATTGAGCTAGGTTGAGATTGATTTTGATGATGAAGTTCAAGCCCTAATTTTGTTGTCTTCTTTACCAGAAAGTTGGAGTTGAACGGTAACGACTGCTAGTGCTTCAGCAGGTAAAGTGAAACTAAAATTTGATGAGGTTAGAGATCTGATCATGAGCGAAGAAATTCGCAGGAGAGAGTTGGGTATGGCCACAGGATCAGCCTTGACTGTGGGAAACAGAGGCAGATCTGAATCCAATGGAAAGTCAAATCGGGGTAGATCAAAGTCAAGGGTCAAAGATAAGCCCAAGAAGGATAAGAGTCAAGTTGAGTGTTACAATTGTCATGAACTTGGTCATTACAAAAGAGAGTGCAAGGCACAAGGGGGAATGAACCAAAGAAGAATGACAACTCAGCAAACGCCGCCACTGATGAGGACTCAGATGCATTGATTCTGAGTGTAAGCAGTCCATTGGAATCGTGGGTGTTAGATTCTAGAGCATCGTTTCATTCGTGCAGCAGTGCTGACGTAATGGAGAAGTACACTTCCGAGAACTTTGGGAGGGTTTAACTAGCTGATGATGAGCCTTTGGAAATCAAAGGGAAGGGGAATGTTCAGATTAAGACACCAAATGAGACTGTTTTATGGTTGAAAGATGTGAGACATATTCCTGGATTGAAGAGGAATTTGATTTCAGTTGGGCATCTTGATGATGAGGGCTACAAGGTGACTTTTGGGTGTAAAACGTGGAAGATATCCAAAGGTGTCATGGTAGTGGCTCGAGGCATTAAGGAGGGAACGTTGTATATGACAGGTAACACCCGGGACAACATTGCTCTTGCAAGTGAAAAAGTGAATGCAGATTTGTGGTATTGTCGTCTTGGCCACATGAGCGAGAAAGGAATGAAAGTTATGTGCTCAAAGGGCAAACTGCCAGACCTCTAGACAGTTGACATCGGGTTATGTGAGGACTGTGTATTCGGAAAACAGAAAAGGGTGAGTTTTTCGAAGGGAGGCAGAACTTTGAAGAAGCAGAAGCTGGAGTTAGTCCATAGCGACTTGTGGGGTCCAGCACCTGTGACATCTCTTGGTGGAGCGTCATATTACATGACTTTCATTGACGACTCTACAAGGAAGGTATGAATTTATTTCTTGAAAAATAAGTCTGATGCCTTTAATGCTTTTAGGAAGTGGAAGACCCTTGTAGAAACTGAAACAGGTCTCAAGGTGAAGTGTTTGAGATCTGATAATGGTGGAGAGTACGAGCTTCGAGAGTTCAAAGAATTCTGTGAGGCAAATGAAATTCGAATGGAGAAAACCGTGAGAGGAACCCCCCAGCAGAATGGTGTGGCAGAACGTATGACCAGGACCTTATGTGAACGTGCTAGAAGCATGAGATTGAAGTGTGGGCTGCCAAAGATGTTTTGGGCAGAAGCAGTTAACACTGCAGCTTACTTGATAAACAGAGGACTCTCAACTCCTTTGGAAAATAACATACCAGAGGAGGCCTAGTCGGGTAAGGAGGTAAATCTGTCGTTTCTTTGAGTATTTGGGTGTGTTTCATATGTTCATGTTGATGCTATTAGTAGAAGTAAGTTGGATGCTAAGTCTGTTAAGTGTACGTTTGTTGGATATGGCGGTGATGAATTTGGCTATCGATTTTGGGATGAGGAAAATCGAAAGATAATTCGTAGTAGAGATGTCGTATTCAATGAGCTGGTGTTGTACAAAGACTGGTCGGGGATATCCAAAGAAGGTGGTTCTGAGACTCAGGTTGTGGAGTTAGACATTTCGAACTCAGGTGGGAGCAAGGGGGTTCTAGATGATCAGGTGATTGTTGAGGAAGAACCAAGTACACCACCACCAACAATTCCACTGCGGAGATCCACGAGAGAATGGAGATCTCCTGATAGGTATTCACCTTCTCTTCATTATTTATTGTTGACTGATGGTGGTGAACCTGAATGTTATGCAGAGGTTACACGAAGTGAGAATTCTGCTGACATGTTGACTAAGGTTGTGACCTTAGAGAAGTTGAAGTTATGCATGACTTCAACTGGCCTTGGAAACTGAGATGAAGGCCCGACACTACTACCAGTGAGAGAGACCGTTGAAACGGAGCAGACAAGTTAATTTTTTGGAGTCAGCTCCAGGTGGGAGATTGTTGGGTTATGGAGCCTGAGTCGGAGAGGGGATGCAGCTCGCTCAAGATGCTCGACCAGGGGGTTTGGTCGAGCAGATGTGCTCGACCAAAGGTGCTCGACCAAGGTACTCGACCAAAGGTGCTCGAGCGGCGGCTGATCCAGGGTAGGCTAGGCGCTCGACCAATGAGCTCGGTCGAGCACATATGCTCGACCACGGGGCTCGGTCGAGCGCCCCGATGGGCCTGACTAGGGTTTCGTTTAAATACTCTTTAACCTGTTTGTATCATTGTATCACTCAAATCAGACGAAAATAGTAGATCTCCTGGCTTGGTAGTGCCCCCAGACGTAGTCATTCCTGACGAATTGGGTAACCAAATTGTTTGTTCCTTAATTCTTTTTTTCATCATTTTCTCCATAATTGTTGCTTAAATCATAACATCAACTGACTCACAATTCACATTCGTTGCTTAACACAACAATAACCGAAAACAATATTTGTAATTATAGAACCAATTGAAGACAAAAAAACCATTTAGCAAATCATAAAGTCTCTCAAGCACATCAAATAAATAGTAGACACACAAACAAAAAGGTTAACGTCAATATAATCGTAACAGTAATACAAGTAAAAGTGTATGTAGAAGACCCTCAAAGTTGTAAGAAAAAAAAAGTTACGATTAAGCCAAAACAATATATACAAAGAAGTAATTTGTAATTATGTATGCCCGTCGAGAGCAGCATCTGAAATCTATATTTATTTGTTAATATAAATCATGAACGACCATTTTTCAAAATAAAAGGCAACAGTTCCAACCTTCGGTTATATGGTATTGCATAAAATATATTCTTTAGTCAGAACCATTACATGAGCAAGGACAAATTTCTTACAAATCAAGGGACTAGTGTTTTAGTAGATGTGATTCAGAGAGCTTAATCTAAGATAGCAAGATAAGATAATGGCAAAATAATGCTGAATTTGTTTTAAATGGAATATGAGTTTGGAACTGTAGAAACTTATGTATCACTTTTTCCTTGTCTAGCAGAACTCTTTGATATAGCCTCAGAAATGGAATTTATATTCCCAAAAAAAAAGAATATAGTACTTTCACATTGTATATTAAAAATAACCAAGAGCAAACGAAGACCATCCTTCCCCAAATTTGCAAGTTTGTCCCGAGAAATAGAACTAACTAATAATCCAATTTCAAATAAAATTGTTCAAATATCATAATAAATTAATTGCCCAACCACATAAGATTTTGGGATTTGTTATCATCTGCCAAGACTTTTGACAGATTCATTTTTCCTTTTGTTTGAGCCTTATTCGTCAATTCAAAATTGACAATAATGAGTTATGATAACAACATTTAAACAGCATACGCAAGAAAAACTATTTCAAGAAAAAAATTATTTAATAATTCGTGTTAAATGTCAGTAAACCCAACCAAATTATCACGCACACACTTTTTTTAGTGGCAGCTTGAGTATTCATGGAGTTGGCAACCGACAGTTTCTCTTCATTTCATGTCCATGCAGATTGGCGCGGGCATCAGAGAAGCTTTGGGGTTTGTTTTCCTTATATCAAGATCAAATCGACATAAGTTAAGAATAAAAACAAAACAAAACATACAAACAACAATGAAATCATGGAGAAGTTATGCTATTAACCATGGGAGGAATGAAAGCGTATAAGATAGTTGGAAGGTTATCCTTCACTCTGATGGAATTGGCAAAGAATTCTGCAATGGCAGCAACTCCAACCTGTGAGAATTTCGTGACAAAGTGATCATGCACGAATCAAAGAGGAAAATTAGAGATTGAGTAGATACAGATTAAATAGAATTGAAGAAGAAGAAGTAATAGAAAAAATGAGATTAACAATTATTAATTAACAAACTGATTTGCAGGAAATGAGGTGGGCTATGGTTTGTGCAAAGATTCGGAAAACAGGAGAGGAAGAGAGAATGTGAAAATTAAAAGAAAAGCAGAGAAGTTGCAGAGGCAGCAGTTTTTTGCACGATATCACCTGTTCCAAAAATGATGTTCAACTATGTATTTCATAGTCTAGATTAATGACATGTGGAATGGACAAAAATATCAAACGAACCACCATAATCTTTGGTCCATGTGTTAAAGATCCATGAGAAAGAATAATTCTGAAACACGAAAAAATGGCACAGAGAAATTGAACTGCAGTTTTTTTCAGAAAAAATAGTAGAGAAGTTGCAACTGCAGCAGATTAGGAGAATTGAAAATTTAATTAAAATAAAAAAATGTAAAATAATGAGGAGATTGAGAATTTGAATAGCAAGGCTGGCGTTAATCCACGTAAGCAGTAAAATATTGGGAATTAGTAATAAGGGGGATTGTCAGTGTTTTTATTCTTTCCCGCCTGCTATTTTTTGAGGAGTTGTCAAACCGGTTCTATCACCTATCATCTTAATTATGATGTGACTATGAGTTTTTGATAATGGATCTGACATGTATTAAAATAAACTGGTGTTGCTAAATGGTAGGAATCACCCCAGGATAAAAAAAGTAAAATGACTTGACTATCCTTAATGAAATCCGTGATAATTTTAATTTTGGCAAATCAACTATACCCTAAACATTAAATAATGAACCCTAAATTATGTTCTATTCTGGCCGGGCGAACCATGAACCAGTAGGGTCGGGTATAAAATATTTCATTAAGAGTACGAAGATAAATTTACACATATAAAAGGTGTTCACCTCGGGGTGAATCACCCCATTTAACATTACCCAAAATAAATTGATCCCGACTGCAACAAAAGCGACATAAGTTTGAGTAGTTCTTGAGAATTTCCCTTCAATCTAAACTTAATAAATGTTGATTTGAAAACCAAATTGGGTTTCTTCCCAAAACCAATAATTCATACTAGTACATTTTCAGTGAATATCTGAAGAGAGGTATTGACTATTGAGGTAGATTTGTTGAAAAATTATTACAATTTGAATTTGGAAGTCAGAAACTTAATGAGCATATATATGTTTCCGTGGTCATGACTCATGATCATGCAAGTCAAGCAAGTTGCAATAAAATTGTAATGTCATATATGATCAATATATTTATCTAAATACTTCTATGCACAAGTTTGCACCATGTAAATATGTTTAAATTATACTCTCTCTGTCATACTATAAGTTTATCATTTTCCTTTTTCATCCGTTCTACAATAAGTTTTCTGTTTTTATAAATGGAAAAAGTAACTCCACTACCCATAATTTTTATCCTTATTTTTCACATAATGTTACAAAGAATGTCACTCACTGTTGGTCCCGGTGCAAACGAGTCTTACACGTGTAGGGGGGGGGGGGAATACACGTGTTCAGTGTTTTTAAAACTTTTTCTTCCTGAGGTCAGCTTGGGTCAGATAATCCTGAAGATTAGGTCCTGAGAAGCACAAATCGCTCTGAGTCAAAGTCTACTTAGACAGTGATCCTGAGCTGCTTTCAGAAACCTCAGATAATCCCAACTGAGTCCTGAGTGTCAGAGATCCTGAGTTGCTTGGATCAGATAACTAACTTACTGAACCCTCAGAAGAGTAAGTTCAGTTTGGTAACTATCTGTTCTAGCTACTCAGACGTGCGGAATGGTTGACCCTTTAGTTTATACTCGTTTTAAAGCTTTGCTGAAAACCTTCCTTTAATGAAATAGTGATTAGGCTGTGATTCAATTACATGCAACTTCCAGCGGATTGATTCCAACTGAAATATCAGTGAAAATATGCTTTCAAACTCAGTGATGCAACAGTTAAGCACAGATAAGGAAAGCAATAAACAACACAGCAATTTATAGTGGTTCAGAGACTCAAGCTCCTACGTCCACTCTCTCTGATCCTCAGAGAAATTCACTAATCACTTCTGAGCTTTCTGACTACCTCGCGTAGTTTACTTACTCAACTCGGCCCTGAGCTTTCTGACTACTCCACGTAGTTTACTTACTCAACCCGACCTTGAGCTTTCTGACTACCTCCGTAGTTTACTTACTCAAACACAAACAAGCTTTCAGACTACCTCTGTAGCTTACTAACTTCTCCTCTAGAGCTTTCTGACTACTCCGCGTAGTTTACTAACTCTTTACAACTCTTCTCACCAACAAACACACTCCAACTACCTTCTCAAGGGTTTGGGGTTTCTCGGTTGGTTTCCAACTAGGATGAGATATCCTCTACAATGAAGTACAATGCAAAGGGTTAGGATATCTCGACTAAGCTTCGGATAAATCTTATCAAGCTAGGCTTAGTTTAGTGAGCTCTCTTCAATATAAAAACACTTGAGAAATTCTAGGTTTTTCGAGTGTTTCAACTTGCAGTAATAAGTTTGAGCTCTTGAGTTGCGTATAAATTTCTCGTAACCTTACAATGTAGAGGGTCACCAGTATTTATAGGCATACACCAAGGTTAATTTTGAAAACTATCCGTTGGAGAGATAGCTTCGTGAGTTTCATCTTATGGTGTGTGAGGAACGACTATATTTAGGGTTTGAGACTCCCTAACACGTTTTAGGCAATAGCCTTTCATGTAGCCGGTCTTCACTTTTTGCAGTCTGGAACTTTTGTACATCTGACATCTTTTTCAGCGACCTGTCACTGTCAGTGTCAGTATGGTACAATGTTGTCTTCCTCTTTTTGACTTTTGTCTCCAGTTAAAGGTAGACACCTTCAACGGCTCTTTTGGTTACAAACTCTGAGTTGATATAACCTTAACAACACTTCCGACTTAGTTCCTTTTGTCTGCATTTGAATGTCTTGGCAATATCTAACTTTCTAAGGAATCACATTTTTCTCAGTATTGCATCCTTCAGATAGATATTTTCAGTGCCTCGGAACATTGAGTTTATCTTGAGCATTCAATTACATTCGAGTCTTGATAATTCTTTGTGCCTTCTTATTCTTGATCTTGATCTTGATCTTGCGTCTTGAGTCTTCGAGTCTTGAGGTCTTCGAGTCTTGAGTCTTGAGTCTTGAGTCTTCTGAGTCTTGGCCGTCTTCGAGTCTTGATTCCCTCGATTTCATCGAAGTCTTGATATCTCGATTTCACCGAAGTCTTGATTCTCGATTTCTCGAGTCTTGAAACTTCCGTTTACATCTGAAACTTCGGTTTCTTGAAATATCTTGAGTTCTTCGAGTCTTGAAACCTATCCCGATCTATATCTGCACGACTATACATTTTGCGTGATAACATCCTGAATACTCTAAAAAGAATCTGACTCAACTATAAAGATCATTACGAACATGTCATACTCGGGGTTTTGGGATCTTAATCAAAATCATATATCTTTTATTAAATTCATCTCCCAACAATTTCCCCATTTTTGATGATGCCAAAACCTATCTTGTTACAAACATATAACCTATACTCAGGTTTCAGTTTATCCTATTACAAGATTGGTTATGTCTCCCAACAATTTCCTGAACAGAGAATCTCTCAATAATTTCAGAGAATTTCTCAATAATTAAATCATTCAACAATTTCTTCAGTAATGAATCTCTCAAATGATTCATTACCAAATACTTAATAAACAATCCCCCCCTTATCAACACAATAATCGGTTCGAGACATTCATTCAAAGATATCAAAATAAAAAGACATGTAAATAAGATAATGAGATATTATCTTTTGAGCATAAATGATAAGTTTTCATTGATGATTGGTATATCATTACAGATTACAATGAGTCTTATCAACAAAATCAAAAAGACAAAAATTTAAAGATTACAGAATCTTCTCGAGTCTTGATCTTGATTTGGCTCTTCTTGATCTTACTTCTTTGATTTGCTTTTTTCTTCAACTTCATCAGCGGGCACCTCCAGGTTGAACATTCCGAAATACCTCTTCTTCAGTTCATTTCTTTCCTTAATGATATCCGGATTGTTTCCTATCAAACCCAACTGACCAGCATACTGAGCAATTTCTTGAGTAATGACCTTCTCATTCACCAAGCCATTACCAAGTCTTGGAGGAGGGTAGGAATATGGACCAGGGGCTACTATCTGTACCTCTCCTTCATCCGCAAGGTTCATCCAACTTTGGAGATATTTTGGATAGAAGGTTAGGAGATATTCAATGAACGCATCATTTTGATCTGAGCTTTCCCCTCTCCACTCCCTGAGCACATCATAATAGAACCAAAAGGTTCTCTTGACCTCTTTCCACATATCGTTGAGTTTGATAGGCATCCATTTATCAACGTGGGGCCACTTCAGTGCTTTTGATGTCTCTCTCCTTTTGCTCGCAAATTTTTTGAATCCACTTCATCGCTTCAGCTCTTCTTCTTCGCCTTCTTCCCGATCACAAGACGCGCGAGACCCAAAAGCAAATTTCTTTCTTAGCCTGTTCTATCTGGAGTGTCTTCAGAGCATTCTTCGTGTTGAAGACTTTCTTCTGTGGTTGCATCCAGAATCAGCTTTCTCTGGATTGGCTTAGAAGCCTTCGCACGCTTGCCCTCAGGTTGAACAATGCCCAAGTCTTTCCTCTTCATAGGCAATTCAGCAGCAGCCTGGCTTGTTCCAACCTTAGTTCTAGCACTCAGTTTCTCTCTTGCAACATCAAGCATGGTTTCCTCAGAAACTCGAGTGTAGATAGACTTCTCCACCTGAGCGAACTTCAGTTTGTCAGTAGCTTCGACTTCATTTAAGGCTTTGGATAGGTTATACATTTCAGCTTCTTTCTGTGCCTTTTTCTCCAAAGTACGTGCCAATAATTTCCTGAGGTCTTCACCTTCCTTTTCCCCCTTCTTGGCACCGTAATTTGGAAGAAGTCTGGAGAGTGATGTGTCCATGTGATATTGCTCTTTGCTCACACAACAGACCTCTCTCGCTATCTATCTAATCTTGTTAAATCTTCCACCTCACGACGTGGTTCTTAGCCACGAAAAATTCTTCGAGATAGATAAAGCAAACGCCGTAGAGAGCTTCTTTAAACATCTCTGTCATCTTGGTCATGAGCATTGAGCTCATTTCCTCAACAGCAGATTTGATCATCACTTCATTCATCTCTGCCAATTTCACCTCTAGAAATGCGCTTCTCTCCACGGTTCTTCTTTTATTTTAAGACTTCACCAAATTTTGACTCCCCCGAAACTTTCATTTAGCTTATCTTCCATGGAGGTCATCTGTGAGGTCAGAGTGTTTTGGATTAGCACCAGTTCTGAAGAGTGACTAAGATTTTCCATCTTCTGAGCTTGACTGGCCAATGTTTCTTCCATCTGAGCAATCTTGTTCATCATTGGCTCAACCTTCTCAAGTTTCTTCATCAAGGAGTGAGGTCGATATCGGGAACCTTCATACACCTTCTTTGTTTGATCATCCTGAAGCTTGACCATCCGAGCCCGGCCTCCAATCGAGCCTCGGTCTGACATCGACAATTCGAAATTAAAGATAGAACTTTCAAAGAACTTTGGCATAATTGTTAATAGTGCCAAAAGGTACCAAAGAGTGCTAACCGATCTGAGGTTGACCGATTCGGGTTGATCGGCACAAGTTTCCTTCTCCATCCGAGATCGATCCTCGGCATCTCCTTGTTGGTCCCCATCTTGAAATTTATCTCTGCCGCTAGGGGCACCAACTTCGCATGAAGCTTTCCTCTCGGTATCTTCCTCTCAACCAAATTCATCAAAATCGGAATTTTTCATCCCGAGCTTTGTCCTCCTGAATCTGAGAAGTCGGGGGAAAAACGTCTCCTCATTCCACCATCTTTCCCTCTGAATGCAACAATATCAAGCATCTCCTAAGAGTCCGATTGAGGATGAAAACCGGTCGACCTTTAACTGAAGAAGATATCTTGCGGATCGAGGATGAGCCGAGCTCGGGAATAGCGTCAAGGATGAACCGCTCCCCTTACTCCTCCACTCGGTTTATCAACCGCCCTTCTTCCATCTCGGCTTTACGTTCGATCCAAGCATCACCAAGGATCAAAAGTAGATCACTCAGAGCTCATCAATGTTAAAATTGCTTCACCGAGTCTCGGCACTTCTCTAAACGTTGTCGGTCGGTCCTCGGTTGCATCTGAGTAGGTTACGGGGCTGGTAGCACGATCTCGAATCTGACTCGAGTTGGCTCTTCTGTCGAGCCGACACATCTTTGGTAGGAATCTCACGAGGCTGAGTTCCTTTAAAAATTTCTGAAAATTTTATGCAGAATCAAGCGAAGTCTCAAGCACCTCCGAAGAAGACACCGCTCCTCCGATCTGTTCTTGTGCCTTAGAGATAACTGAGCCCAAAACTTGCAATGGCGATTCTCGGCGGTTTGGCCCTCCCGGTTGAATCTCTTGAGAATCCTTTGCCATCTTCATCGGTGAGAACCACCAATCTCTTGCGCTTGGGGCGAGAGTTTTGAACTTCTTTAAACTCACCTGCTCCATCTTTGCCTCCAACAAAACCTTCCACGGTTTTGTTGAGTCTCTTGGCCCGATAGCTTTTGGTGATTCTGCTTTTTTTTCTTCTTCCCTCGATGGCTTCGTTTCTTCACAAAGAATGGGCTTGAAGAGAGCACCTTGACTTAGGAATGGGGTAGAATTGGCGAAGATATCCTCATCCTCTCGCACATCTCCAAAATATATGCTATTTTGGTTGCATGGTGGATCTTGCCTTTTAATCGTGATCGCCCGTCAACCTTCTTGAAGACTTTGGCTTGCTTTCACTCACCATCCCCAATCAAAAATTTCAGCCAGTTTGAAGTCGGTGGTGGGTGAGGCCTCGATCGCCGCCATCAATCGGAGCTTCGGGGTACTGATCTGCTCAAAACTCCCCGTAAGGCTCATGATGCTTTTGCTCACAATATCCATCAAAACTCGATATTGTGGCTTCAAGTGCCTCTTATGCAGTGTAGCCTCAAATTTCACAGATTCTCAAAGAATCCTATCTAAATACTCCTCCGCTTCTCTACCCAACATATATACATAGCAGATCCTCTCCTTTATCACAGAGCTCAAAAACATCATTTAAATTCTTCGGAATAATATACAAATCCCTCTCAAAAAACGATGTATTTGGACGAATGCTCTAAATGTGATACAGTAATTCGCAGAATGCATACCATCCTCTCCATCTATCCTCAAATTACAGATGAATTCGATTACCTCTTTCGCATACTCTTGGTCCGGTCAGCTTGCGACGAGATGAGTGAGTTTGGCCAATCGAATCATGTGGAGAGCCTCCTCTTCTGGTTTGGAATTGGTTGTGCTATCGAGCGAGACAACAAACTCGTACCAGGGTTTGTTGGTTTCGGCTAATCTCTCGAACAGGGTTGGGGCCATTTTGGATATGAAGAATTGAAGCTTTAGGGTTTGGAGATTTCTGGGCAAAGGGAATTTTTAATTGCAGAGGATTTGGGAATGAAGGGTTTGATAAAATTTGGCTTGAATGGCTTATTGGGGTATAAATAGTTTCGAGATCGTGGGGAATCGTGTTGGTTAGGTGAAAAGCAACGGTTGAGATTTAATCTCCGATTAATCGGGTATACGAACAGACGATCTCCGAAAAGTAAGCCGCCAAAATATCCTCATTGGTCAAAAAATGTAACAGAGCATTTAATGACTGTTGACCTTCTTCGGAATTTCAAACGATCCCGCCCAAAACATTCCTTAGGTGTTTTGTATTTATTACAAATGATTACTGAGCTTCACTTAAGCAATAAATGAGTTGCATGAGTCATTACTTCTTCAGACTAATTTCTCTTCTATCAGTCTTCTCGAAAAATGACCTTGATAAAATGTCAAGATATATCTTTGAAATACTAAAAGGGTTCAAGATATTACCTTTGATCTTGACCTTTAGAAATCTGAATTTCGAGACTCGATTCAAGATTTCCATTTTATCCTAAGCTTCTCAGTAGAATTTTGAGAAAACTTCATGCATCTGAAAACCTTCAATTTTTCAGATTTTACTCTAAACACCTAGATCTAACATCCCTAATTCAACTGAAAGTTCCTGAAATCTTGATTCAGCCAAAGGTTTAGTCAATATATCAGCTCTCTGCTTATCAGTATGAATTTTCTCCATCCTTATGTCTTTCTTCTCGACATGATCTCGATGAAGTGATGTCCGATATCCACATGCTTGCATCCGGTGTAATAATCGGATTTTGTGAAATAGCAATGGCACTATTATTGTCACAAAATATTGGTACTTCATTGGCTACAACTTTATAATCCCTTAATTGTTGTCTGAGCCAAAGAATCTGAGCACAACAAACTTCCCGCAGCCCATGTATTCAAATTTCTTGAGAAGATCGTTTGCTATCGAGGCTTGTTTCTTCGAAAACCAAGATATCAACTTACTTCCTAGAAATTGACAAGTTCCTGTAGTGGACTTCCTGTCAATCCTGCAACCTCCATAATTAGCATCTGAGTAACCAGTTAATTCAAGGTTATCATCAGCTGGATACCATAATCCTCTATTCACTGTGCCCTTAAGATACTTCAGTATCTTTTTGGCAGCCTCCATGTGACTAGCCTTAGGATTAGCTTGGTATCTTGCACATATCCCAACAACAAATGTTATATCCGGCCTACTTGATGTGAGATAGAGCAATGATCCAATGATTCCTCTATAATCAGTATGACTCACTGATTTGCCTTCATAATCAGGACCCATCTTGTAGTTAGTATTCATGGGAATCCTAACTGCATTGCAATTCTGTACACCATATTTGGCAATCAGATCTCTGGTGTACTTTGCCTGGTTGATGAATATTCCTTCCTTTGATTGTTTCACTTGAAGACCTAGAAATAAATCATCTCTCCCATCATTGACATCTCAAATTTGTCTTTCATCAGTGTTGAAAACTTTTCACACAGCTGATGGTTTGGAGATCCAAAAATGATGTCATCAACATATATCCTGAACCAAGAAGATATCTTCCCCATCTTTTATCCCGAACGAGTTCTATCAATGAGTTCCTTTGACAAAACCATGGTCAAGAAGAAAACGAGAAAGAGTATCATACCATGCTCGGGTGCTTGCTTGAGACCATACAAAGCTTTTCCGAGCACAGAACTTGGTCATTCTGTTTTGAAACCAAGAGGTTGTTCCACATAAACCTCTTTTTAAGCACACCGCTCAGAAAATGCACTTTTCACATCCATTTGATAGACCGTGAACTTCATGTGGGCGATATGCAAGAAACAATCTGATGGCTTCTAGTCTTGCAACAGTAAAGGTTTCATCATAATCCAAGCCTTCTTCTTGGGAATAACCTTGTGCAACTAAATTTTGCTTTGTTTCTTACAATGTTGTTGTTTTCATCTCTTTTATTCTTAAAAACCCACTTGGTTCCAATGACATTGTGCCTTTCAGTTCTATCTACTAGCTCCATACTTCATTCCTTGATAATTGATTCAAATTTCATCTTGCATAGCGAAGAATCCAATGAGAATCTTGTAGAGCTTCACCAATCTCAATGAAGGTTCTTTCTGATAGGAAGCGGCCAGAATAGTGCACTCTCACCATGGAACCTTCTTGTTTTAACACCTTCGGTTAGATCACCCACAATCGACTTGTAGGATGACAATCTAACCATTTCCTTCTTGATGTTCCCCTTCAAAGAAGATCCTCAACATTTGAAATGTTAGGTTCGCTTAATTCAAGAAACTAAGGAACAATGTAAAATGAGAAAGGAATCATCTTCCTCATGGGAAATTCTATTCGAACATTGTCGAGACATTTGTTCCTCTTTGGTTGATAGATTCGTAATTTGCCTCACCGTGACCACATCTTCATTAGCATCACATAACCGAGTCTCGAATCGGTGTCTGCTCGGATTGGTCATCTTTGAGTGTTGGTTTTCCGAGTCTCACCATCCCGAGTTCCATCCCGAACTTCTTTATTCGAGTCCGAGTCACCCAATCATAGGATGTGACCGACTTCTTCTTTTCGTGTTCAAAGGGATGATTTATCTTTTACATTTCAGCTTATTCGGTGATTCTCTTAGTCAGGTTCATCAAGATCATGTTCTTGTTTCTTCTCGAATACAAGTAGATTCATCAAAAAACAACATGAGGTGTTTCCTCCACAATAAAGTCCTACATTTGTAAACTCGAAAGCTTTATCGACTTGAAATATCCTAAGAATATTCCTTCATCGCCTTTACTATCAAATGTTTTCAACCGATCTTTACCATTATTGTGTATGAAACACTTGCAACCAAACACACGAAAAAAGAAAAACAAAGAGGCTTCCTTTCATTCCAAAGCTCATAGGGTGTTTTGCCTTGACTTTTTGGTCAAGATGGATCTGATACGAGAGTAGCATCAGGGTGTTGATGGCTTCAGCCCAAAACCTTTTAGGAATATCGACCCGGTATCATTGTCCTTGCAGAACCTTTTCGAGTCCTCGCTCCTTCTTTCAAAGAACACCATTTTGTTGAGGGGTCCTTTAAATGATGTTTCATGTGAAATTCCATTTGTTTGCACAATAATCGATATGATATGATTTATAAATTCAGTTCCTTTGTCGATCCGATTTTGACCACACTCTCGATTTTTCTCAATCTTGAGCCTTTTCAATGATTTCGCGGCTTTTATCTCGAGTCTCTTTCTTCTTGAGTAAGAAGAATATGACCCAAGTATATCTTGAGTAGTCATCAACTACTACCAATGTGTATTTCCCGCCATTAGTGCTTCGGGTGTTATAGGACCAAAAAGATCCATATGCAATGAATCGAAGTATTCTCACAAGTAGAAACATCTACTTTGCTTTTAAATGATGCTCTAATTTGTTTTCATTTAAAGCACGCATCACAAATATGTTCCTTCTTGAACACTTCATTAAAGCAACCCTCTTACAAGAGCTAATCTTGCAAGCTTATTCGGGGTTTTGAAATTTAGGTGATTCATTCTTTTATGCCATAACCAACTGCATCTCAGTGGAACTTTTAGCAACCAAACATGTATCTTTAGGAGTTGAACTCCAATCGAAAAGATACACATTTCCTTTTCTTGTACCAAGAATATTTTTACGTGTTGTATCATTTTTCACATAACATAAGTTCTTAGAGAACTCAACATTAAAACCCTTATCACGTAATTGGCTTATTGAAAGCAAATTATGCTTCAATCCGATACATATGAAACACCATGGATATGAATCGAGTCAATTCCAAAGTTCCATATCCTTCATCATCCGCTGGAGTTATCTCCAAAAGTGATCTCAGGGCCTCTTTGTTCAACATACTCACCGAGTATCTTCTTGAATCCTGTCATATGTCTTGAACATCCACTGTTAAGATACCATACATCAGGGGCCTTTTCATCTCTGCTCATCAGTGCTATGTGATCTTTAATCACCAAATGCCCTTGTTTTCCTCCCGAAAAAAAGCATCAATTTTTAGGTACCCAATTTGTGTAGGGTCCTACAAGGTTAGATGTACCTTTCGAATCCAAATTTGCTCGACAACTCTAATCACTTTAGAGTGGCTAATTTATCTTCCATAAACATCAACATACACATCTACTACTCTGGGTGCCTTAGCAGTTTTCTGTGTATGTGTGCTAGCTTTAGCATGAACATGGGCTTTTGAATTCTTCTTTGGTTCGGGCCTTACTTTCATTTTGCTTTGGCTTCAGTCTGATCGGTCTAAATCTTTGTTAACTCGGGTTGAATAACCTTTACCCTTAGGCAAGTGGGGTTCGGGTTATGCATCTTTTTGAAATCTGGTCTTTCAAAGATCTTTTGAGGACTTGGTCTCTTTAGTTGAGAATGTCTCTGCTGAGTGTTTCTCATCCGAGGATTCCTCTCGATGGTTCGGTGTGGAGCCTTTTCGTGAGGCTTTGAAGTACTTGCACAAACTTTCCAATTCTTAGTTTTCTTTTAGTTGAGAATGTCTCTGGCGAGTGTTTCTCATCCGAGGATTCCTCGATGGTTCAAGGTGTGGAGCCTTTCGGGTTTGCATTCTTAGCGAGGCTTTGAAGTACTTGCTTTCAAAGTGCTTTTTTCTAGCCTTCACCGAGGTTTGGGCTTTCCTACCGATCATTCGGTTTTTACTGAGACCATAGGTCCTTTTCCCTTGTCTACAACCTTGGGCATTTCTTGATTTGAAGTGTAGGTGCCAATTGGTTTTTACAAAGATTGTCTTCTTACTTGACTTGATGCGACGTTCGGATGACCTTGTTAGGTTCCCCTGAAATATATCCCAATCCAGTTTTATAGTGACGGATCTCTCGGTAACTTTGAATTTCATCTATTACATTAGATGCATTATTCATAGAGTTAACTTCTTCCGTGCCTTATCCTCACAGATTCTATAGAGTTTCATGCTTCTCGGAGAGGTCATTGAACTTAGTCCCGATTAATTTGAATCTCTTCATGGATTTCTCTAGCTTTTTCGCTTAGGGTCATTATCAACTTCTCTTTCTTTGAGAGTTGTACTTTCGAACATCCAGTTCATCAAGAGCTCCCCCATTAATTGAGAAGTGATTTCGGTATTTGCTAGAGTCTTTCCATTTTAGATTTTCAAACTTTTCGGTTCCTTTATTCGCTCTTGAGTTCTATTTAGCGCTTCTTGTAAAACAACATAGTCCTTCATCGATTCTCAAAAGAATCCATCAGTCAAAATGATCGCTTTCGATTGGAACTTGAAAACTCTTGTGCTAGTGTAGAGCAACAACAGAGAAAAAGAAGAGTTTACCTCCTCAATGGCCATCGACAAATGTCATCACTTTCACTTTGTCGAGAATATCTCATCTCAAGAGCTAGATCCCTCTCGAGTGTTCTTCTTCTCGCAACCATGGCCTTTTTGCTTGAGAACTTCTTGTATCTTTTAGCTTGCCTTTTTCTCTTCTCTCCTTAGCACTCAAATCTGACAATCATCTTTGAAGTGACCTTTCTTTTGGCAATTATAAAGATCTGTTGGTATCATCATCCCGATCACTTTTTTCTTGTCCTTCTTTTCCGGATGAAGATCCCCGAATTTCGTGTCTTTCTTCTTCTCGGTTGATCCGTCCTCGGGTTTCTTCCGTACCGCGTGGTTCCCGTAATAGCTTTTGTATTTTCCAAATCTACTATTAAGTCTTTCAAACCTCCTTGCCATCGCTCTTAGCTTTTCCTCAAGCTCATCCCGATTTTTGGCATGGGGGTTCTCGAACTCTCTAGTTTTATGAGTTTTTTATCTTTGGCTTTTAAAGCCACATTCTTTCTAGATGATGAATCATCTTCTTTGTCACGACCTTTTTTGGATTTCTCATCAATTACAAATTCATAGGCCTTCAGCTCAGAGAAGACTTGTTGGTATGGCATTGAATTAATGTTCTTGGTGTTTTCAATCACCACTGCATGAATATCCCATTTCTTAGAAAGACCTCTAAGAATTTTCAATGCAACTTCTCTTTGTGGATATTTCTTTCCAAGTGCATTTAGATCATTCATGATGCTAGTGAATCTGACTTCCAATTTGTCTATTGACTCACCATCATCCATTTCAAAACTATCAAACTTTCCAATTGCCACTGAAAGTTTGTTTTCCTTGATATGATCTGTGCCTTGGCACATTACAGCTAGTGTATCCCAAATCTCTTTAGCAGTATTACAGTGAGAGATCATCCCCATCACACCATCATCAATTGTACTATATAGTGTGTCTTTTGCAATGTAGTCTAGATTGACTAACTTTCTCTCCTCAGGAGTCAGTTGGTCATCATACTTAGGAAATTCTGCTCTAGGATCAATTCTCCAATCTTCTGTTCCTCTGGGATTCACCACAGTAAATTGGAATGGTCCTTGAGAGACCACTCTCCACATACGCTCATGTTTGGAATACAGGTGAGCCTGCATTCTTAGTCTCCATAAATTATAGTTCTCCACTGAGAACATGAGAAGTTTTTTAGAAGACATTTTTATCTGAGCTTTTGAAAAAAAAATTCAGCAAATAAGATCAGTTCAGATAGACCACAAGTATTTTTAGCAAATAAAACTTTGGTCAACAAAGCAGGTGGTCAAGTTGAACCACTGCTCAGATACCACTTGTTGGTCCCGGTACAAACGAGTCTTACACGTGTATAGGGGGGAATACACGTGTTCAGTGTTTTTAAAACTTTTTCTTCCTGAGGTCAGCTTGGGTCAGATAATCCTGAAGATTAGGTCCTGAGAAGCACAAATCGCTCTGAGTCAAAGTCTACTTAGACAAAGGATCCCGAAATGCTTTTCGAAAACCTCGAGATAATCCCAACCGAGTCCTCGAGTGTCGAGATCCCGAGTTGCTTGGATCGATAACTAACTTATCGAACCCTCGTAAGAGTAAGTTCGGTTTGGTAACTATCTGTTTCTAGCTACTCGGGCGTCTTGAATGGTTGGCCCTTTAGTTTATCCGACTACTCCAATGAGTTTACTTACTCAACCCGACCTTGAGCTTTAACTACCTCCGTAGTTTACTTACTCAAACACAAACAAGCTTTCGGACTACCTCAGAGCTTACTAACTTCTCCTCTAGAGCTTTACGACTACTCCGCGTGGTTTACTAACTCTTTACAATTCTTCTCACCAACAAACACACTCCAACTACCTTCTCGAAGGGTTTGGGGTTTCTCGGTTGGTTTCAACTAGGATGAGATATCCTTTACAATGAAGTACAATGCAAAGGGTTAGGATATCTCGACTAAGCTTCGGATAAATCTTATCAAGCTAGGCTTAGTTTAGTGAGCTCTCTTCAATATAAAAGCACTTGGGAAATTCTAGGTTTTTCGAGTGCTTCAACTTGCAGTAATAAGTTTGAGCTCTTGAGTTGCGTATAAATTTCCCGTAACCTTACAATGTAGAGGGTCACCAAAGATTTATAGGCATACACCAAGGTTACTTTTTGAAAACTATCTGTTGGAGAGATAAATTTCGTGAGTTTCCTCTTATGGTGTGTGAGGAACGACTATATTTAGGGTTTGAGACTCCCTAACACGTTTTAAGGCAATAGCCTTTCATGTAGCCGGTCTTCACTTTTTGCGGTCTGAACTTTTGTACATCTGACATCTTTTTCAAATACCATCGCTTTGCCGATGTCGATATAGTGCGATGTTGTCTTCCTCTTTTTGACTTTTGTCTCCAGTTAAAGGTAGACACCTTCAACGACTCTTTTGGTTACAAACTCTGAGTTGATATAACTTAACAATACTTCTGACTTAGTTCCTTTTGTCTGCATTTGAATGTCTTGGCAATATCTAACTTTCTAAGGAATCGCGTTTTTCTCAGTATTGCATCCTTCAGATAGATATTTTCAGTGCCTCGGAACATTGAGGTTTATCTTTGAGCATTCAATGCATTCTTGAGTCTTGATAATTCTTGCCTTGATATTCTTGATCTTGATCTTGATCTTGCGTCTTGAGTCTTGAGTCTTGAGTCTTGAGTCTTGACGTCTTCTGAGTCTTTAGTTCCTCAGTTTCATATTGAGTCTTGATATCTCGATTTCTGCTGAGTCTTGATTCTCAATTTCTCATCGAGTCTTGAAACTTTCGGTTTCATCTTTGAAACTTCCGGTTTCTTGAAACATCTTGAGTTCTTCAGAGTCTTCAGAACCTATCCTGATCTATATTTGCTGACTATACATTTTGCAGATAACATCCTGAATACTCTAAAACTGAATCCTGACTCAACTATCAAGATCATTCTGAACATGTCATACTTAGGGGTTTTGGGATCTTAATCAAAATCATATATCTTTTATTAAATTCATCTCCCAACACTCACTACTCCACTCATTACTCCACATACCTTTTTCCTCTCTCCCAATACCCACAACTACCCTTCATTTTTATTATTTTACAATTATTCCTTAAACAAAATAACAAAAAGAAACATAAAATTTATACGGGACAGAAGGAGTATTAGTTATTTTATTAAAATATATTAATTGGTAAATAGTACTTACATAGTTGTACATTTTTATGATACAATGATAATATTAATTGTTTCCTAATTGCACGCTGCAACAGATGCAATTGTTACTCATATACTTGGGGAGTGTTAAAAAATCCATGAATACAAAGTTTAGAATCTTATTTTTTTAGTCGTGTTTAATAACTTTACAAAAAATGATTTTAGATCATTTTGTAGAATTTCAAAATATGTCTCTGGCGACACATGCTTAATAAAAGTGATTTTGACTGTTTAAAAAGGGTTGAGAACCGGCACTGTCTTGATACTAGTGAACTTTGTTGTCATGTATAATTGTATATCATAATTTTTTTGACAGGGATTGTATATCATAATTAGATAGACTTGTTTTAGTAATAGTTGTTTTTCGGCCTTTCAAAAAAAAAAAGTTGTTTTTCGGCCTAGTTGGGCTTGAATATATTGGGCCTCGCCTTTTCATCACTTGGATCACTTAATCCCATGATATTTTGTTTTTCATTGGGGACACTTTTGGCTCTCCTTTTTAACTTTTTTTTTAAAAAAGACCTTATTTTGTCAAAGCAAGCCCTTAATACTTAACTAGTTAGTTAGATTAAAACATTGAAATTTCTATAGACATAGAGTTCTTTGTTTACAAGCATAGCGATCATATCCAGCAAGTACTTGAAGATGAAGATTAAAGGATGGAATCTTTCCAATAAGTGTGCTATAAAAGTGGAATAGGAAAATTCAACCGGTGTATATATAATGGACCTACTATGTATATCCTAGTAATAGGATAGAGTCCGAATGTTATGAGATTTTTAATATTGGCAAATTTTATCAGAAGAAAATTTCTAAAATTCTATATTTACCAATTAATCATGCACGGTGTTTACCAAGTTAATTGAATTATAATTAAATTATAACTTTTTTAATTTCCAAATTTATAGCTATGTTTACAAATTATAATTAAGGCTTCATTTGGATGGATAGATTTGAAATCCATGGATTTCACATCCAGTGAATTTACAAATACTTAGATTTGAGAGTTTAGGGAAGAGAGTGAAGGGGGAGAGGGTGGGAAAGGTAGAAATGAGATGATTTCAAATGACTAGGTTTTTATGAGGATTTGAAATCCCTCAATTTTAAACTAGACTCTTAATCTAAGTATTTGTAAATCCATTGAAGATTGATGATTTATGTGCGAAATTCATGGATTTCAAATCCATCCATTCAAATGGAGCTTAATTTTATTTTTAAGAAATTTCTAAATTAAGCATCATTAGTAAAATTAGGAGTTCACTTTCCAATTAAATAATTACTTAATTAATTAGAATTATAAAGTTAATAGATATTGAAAAAATTCTTGAAGAATTAAAAAAACTTTTTAAATAATTAAAATTTTATTTAGTCAACCAAAAGTGGAAATGTGTTCCGACTTTTATTATTGGCTAAAGCCGCAACGTGCATTTCATAGTGTATTTTAAATCATGCAATTTATTGTATTGAAATGTACATTTAATTATTTATATTGAACCCTGTAATTATCAATATGGAAAAAAAAATTGTATGTTTCAGTATGAACAAATTGCATATTTTAATGTAACAAATTGCATGATTTCAATATGTAGTATGAAGTGCGCAATGCACATGAGTAGAGTCGGCAAATTGAGCCCAACTCGATGGACCGGCCCAGCCAACCCGAAGGTAAGTATGAGTTGGGTTGTAAAATTATAGGCTCAAAAAAACGTGGACCTATTTGGTCCGACCCATGTGGCCCGTGAACCTAATGGACTAGGATCAATTTGGCCCGTGGGCTAATGGGCGGCCCGATTGGCACAACATCCTAATTTTTTTAATAAATAATTTATTATTTTTACTAAGAATTAGACTTTGTATTTTATAAAATTGTATTCTTGTTGAAGGATTTGATCTAATTGGATAATAATTTGAAATTTATATTTTTAAATATAGAATATTAATATGCAGCATTTGAAATTTTATTTTTAAATTTTGTGTTACGATTCAACTCAATCCTTGTGCACGAGAAAAATATTGACTTGTCCTTAATTTCTTATATTATGATATTATCAAGGACTTCAAATATCTATAATAATTTTTTATGTTAATTATTGTCTTAAAAAAATATATTTAGTTCACATATATTTATTTTAATAAAAAAATAAAAATTTGGACATTGGGACGGGCTGGGCCTTTGGCTCGCTAGCCCATATAAAGCTAAGATGGGCTATACATTTATAGGTCCAATGAGAATTTGGGCCGACCCGACCCCACCCAAGAATATCAATTGGCCCGATGGACTGGGCTGGGCAGGGCGACCCGGATTGCCAGCTCTACACATGAGACTCACTTTTTATTATTTTTATTTTTTATTAGTACTTGGGGGATAATGATATGCATGCATGGAGAGGACATTCGTCAAACCAAAATTGTTTATTTCCATGACAACGAAGGCTCGCAGACCGACATTTTAGAAAATTTTATCCGGCCTTAATTTTCTACGCTACAGATCAATACTATTAAATTAGTGTTCGTTCATGAATTGTTAATTGACAACTTGAATCTTGACATCAATGTCATTAAACCAACTAAAATGTTAGGATGTGTTTGTTTTAAAATGTAGGGGTGTGTTTGTAAAATTGACTCAGAAATTCTTGAATAATAATATATAATATATAATGTATATATGTATTTAGATTTTTATGCATATTTTAATGTCTCTATTCTTAAAATATTATGATTATTTATTAAAAAAAAAGGTTGACCTAAATGTTAAAGTGAAGACTCCATCTTATGTATAAGACACTCACACACAGACACCCTATTTTAATTTTTATGTGAAATATAGAACAAGATTGTATACATTGGACCTATATAATATATTTAATTTGGCGAATTATATATGTTGAAAAAACAAGCAGACCACTTTCCTGAATATGGACTCAAATTTCAAAATGGTATGTCACCACTGGCTACTAATTATTTATTACCAGTAAACCATTGAAAATATGTGTAAATATATTCATTGTAAAATATACAAATAAGAAATGTGTAACAACAGATTAATTTCTAGCTAACTGGAGTGATGGTTGATTTGTAATTTTGTATTAACATTAAAATTACATTTTTTTTTTCAAGTGTCTAATAATAAATCGAATTCATAACTTCATAAAATGGGCAGTGATGTTCTATACAATTGAGTTATTCCACTTGAATTAATCTGGCGACTTAGGGCTCGTTTGACTAAGTTTATTTTAAACATCTTATAAGCTCTAACATCTTATAAGTTGTTTTGAGAGCTTATAAGATTTAATTTTTAAGTAGCTTATAAGTTGTTAAAGTGTTTGACTAATAAAACTTATAAGTTCTTTAATAGTAATTTTTTAAAAACTATTTTTTAATTTTAAAATTAATATAATTATTTCAATTTTTTTAATAATATTTTTTTTCGAAAATAAATATATTTTTCCAAAAAAAAAAAATTTTTTTTCGATTTTTTTAATAATTTTTTTTTCCAGATAATATTTTTTCGAAAATAAATATTTTTTCAGAAAATATCGAAAATATTGAAAAAAAAATCAAGAAAATAATTTTTTTCAGAAAAAAGAATCGAAAATATTTTTTTCCAAAAAATAATTTTTCTTTCAAAAATATATTTTTTTTCGAAAATTAATGTATTTTTCCAGAATTTTTTTTTTTTTCAGAAAATAATTTTTTTTAGAATATTTTTTTTTATTTTTTGCGAAAACAAAAAACGGACCGGGTTGGATTGAATTCGGACCAAGTTTGGGCGGGATGGGTTGAGATATGATAGAACTTATTTAATTTTTGTAAAATAAGTTGGGATATCCCAACTTATTTTTTTGGAGCTTATAAGCTCTAAATAACTTATTTTTATATCTTATAAGATGTTAGATATCTTATTTTACCAAACAAAATTAAGGAAAAATGTTAATTCAGGGTCTGAAAGATAACAAAACTATCAATTTAAGGCCTTAAAGATTTTTTCTATCGATTCAGGGCCTGGAAGATAGAAAACTATCGATCTAGGGCCTGAAAGATAAAAACTATCAATTTGAGGCTCACACATTTTAAGGTCATGTTTGACACTTATATTTCATATCCTTATTTTATGTTCTTATTTTTTTAATTTTTAGGGTTTACGGTTCAAGGTTTACGATTCAGGGGGTTTAGGGTTCATGGTTTAAGGTTTCGGGTTTATCGTTTAGGGTTTAGGGTTTAGTGTTCAGGGTTTAGGGTTTTAGTACCAAACATGGCCCTAAAATTTATAAGTCTCGAATTGATAGTTTCTATCTTTCAGGCCCTGGATTGATAGTTTTCTATCTTTCAGGCCTTGAATCGATAGGAAAAAAATTTCAGACCTTAAATTGATAATTTTACTATCTTTCAGGCCTTGAATTGATAAAACTCACAAAATTAATGAACTTATAAGCTCCTAAACAACTTATAAGTTGTTTTAAAGAGCTTATAAGCTGTGCCAAACACCTCCTAAGACCGCTCGGCCACAAAAATGTTTGAACCAATAGTTAATTATTAGTAGTCGTGAGATATTGATGGGGTTTTGATTAGCCAATAAAGGTTGCAATTAATTTTTTTTTAATCAGCAAAGAATACTTCATTAAATAAAGTGGGGTACAACGGGTACACCCTCCCTTACAAATGAAGAAATATCATGCCTTGGGACCACAATTCCAGGCTATAAAGGTTGCAATTAATATTCTCGTAGATGTTATTTCGTTTTCCGAAGGCATTTTAATTTATATAAATGGTGATATTAACTTTCATATTCCCTTACTAAAAAATATACCCCCTCAGTCCTGATGTAATTGTCTCGTTTCTTTTTATTGTTTTGTTTAAGAAACAATAATGAAATAATAAAAATGACACTACTACACATTTAGGCTTACACAGCTGCACTTGGACAACCCTTTTTTCAAACAGCTCTCCAAGTTATAGCTTGGAGAGCGGTTTTATAAAAATAAAATAAAAATAAATTAGATAGCGGTTCTAAACCGCTCTCCAAGAATTTTACTTGGAGAGCGGTTAATAACCGCTGTGCTAACCACTTGGAATGCGGTTTAGAACCGCTGTCCAAATAAAGATTTAGACAATGGTTCAAAACCGCCTCCAAACCCCAAACACTTATATCGTGGTGCAGCGTCCCGGAGAAAAATTTCCCATTTACGCGATTTAATTTTCTCCTCTGCTAAATCCATTTTTCTCCCCAACCTCTCGCATTGTTGTTGGTCACCGTCCGACCTCCTCCTCGTCATCCCCTACCTCTCGCGCCGTTCTTGCCGCCGTCCCTCCTACTCGTCATCCCATACCTCTCGCGTCTTTTGCCGTAAATCGCCGCCTCCTCCTTCTTCTCGATCCCCTACCTCTGTCGCCCTCCTCCTAAGCCTCCTCCACTACCCTTGTCCTTTCCTTATCCATTTATATATAGGTAATTTTCTTTTTTTATACATATATATATATATATATATATGTATATGTGTAGTATATATATATGTTATGATTATTATATATATATATATCTTTTTAGATATATATATATGTTAGGATTGTATATAATGTTTTGGATTGTTAAATATGGTTAATTGTATATATATATATATATATATATATATATATATTATATATATATATATATTAGGATATATATATATATATGTTAGTATATATATATATGTTATGATTTGGTGAAATGGATAATGTGTTTGTTTTAGATATGAATAGATTGTATAATTTAGTTTTTGGGATGTGAATGCTCTTGCAAATGTGTGGATTAAAATGTGAATTTATATATTTTTAGGTTGGTTGATGAATTTATATGATTTTTAGGTTGGTTGGTTGGTTGTTTAATTGATGCACTCAAGGTGTTTGATAATATGCTTGTGTGATGATTTAAACATAAATTAAGATTAATACATTAGGATATATTTGAGTTATTGATTGATGATTTGGTGAATGGATAGTGTGTTGCTTTAGATGATTGATGGTACATTAGGATATATTGTCTTGAGAAGCAACAAAACCTTAGGTACATTAGAATTTGAAGTAGTAATCAAGTTATAAACTTTTGTTGACTTGGTTAATCTTGACTTGATCTACCCAATGTCATTTTGTGGATATAAGTTCAATTATTTTACCAATTCATAAAGGTTTAAACTTCAAAATTTGGTATGACATCAATGCATGTATTATCTCAAAATTAGAAAATTAAAATGAATGTAGATTAAGTATGGTTAGGTATGCATTAGGATTGGAATACTTTTAGGTTTAATACATTAGGATACATTATCTTGAGAAACACTTCATATTGTCTTTTCTATAGGCATCTCTAGTTCTATATGGATCGAAAGTGGGTTCGAGCAGATCGATTATCAGATGAGTATACACTACTACACATTTAGGCTTGCACAACTGCACTTGGATAACTCTTTTTTCAAACAGTTCTCCAAGTTATAGCTTGGAGAGCGGTTTTATTAAAAAAAACGAAAAAGAAAAACAAGTGCTAAAAAAGAAATGTACGACTTTATTGAATGTTATTTCTTCTGCTTTATTAAATGTTGTTTCTTCCGCTTTATTAAATGTTGTTTCTTCTGGTTTATTGAATATTGTTTGTTTTTTGTTTATTAAATGTTGTTTTTTCGCTTTTACGGATCATGTCTTGTTTGCCATATCCCTAGATGATGGATGATGGATATTTTGATGGAGATCATGGCGCATATGATCATGGTACATATGATCGACAACATCCTCGATGACTTGAGAGAGTGTGACACCGATGCTCCCACCACCACTAGCGACTCCGGGGAGAAGCGCACTTTCGGGTATAATCACCATGTCATCTATCAAGAGAGCTCATAGCAAGGGGAAAAACACTTCGTAATTTTATTACAATTGAATGCTTTGAAATCGATAAATATATTGATTGATCGTTGAACCTAATTAAATACTATTTTATTGCGCTTATCCTTCAATGAGTTTGGACAGCAATAGGAAAAAAAGAGTGAGTCGTTGTCCTTCTACATTGAGTCGCAAATCGAGAGCGTGATCCCTATCGTCGTCTTTGCCAAGGACCTGTCGTAGCCCCAAACCCGATTTTTGAAAGGAAAAAATTATGGGACTAACTTACGGTATGTTAATTATATATTTATTGAAAGTTGTAGTATGACCCTTAAATTTACTAAATTGTTATGTTATATGCGTATAGACTACATTCGAGAGGTCTTGACCACACAAAGAAAAAAAAGCAAATATTGTCGCAAGTCGGAGTAATGGCCAAAGAATTTTCGACTTGGTTGAGAAGTAACACACGAGATTCAAAACCGGGTCTTTACTTTCATTAGTCCGCCTCCCACAGAATCGAATAGCCCTATGGTGGCTCCATCTTTGGGAGGAGTTTGTGAGCGTAGCTATGGAGGATGATTTCGGTAAAAATTGATCAATGTCATTTCCTCAATTTCTAATGCCCTAAGTTTTTCAGTGTTTATCATATTTCTATTATACTGTAGAATCGAAGTAATAAAAATCGCGATCAAGCCAAGTCGATGGTGTTGGGGAATGAGTTGCACAGATCTATTCGGGGTGAATATTTAAATACAAATTTAATTCATTAATTATTACTAGCATGAATTAATCCTATATTAATTCAAATAATAATTGCAACAACATATCATGCATATAAAAAGCCACGAAAACCTACGCATGAAATCTACGGGTTTACGTGAACGCATTCTCGGGATGGCGAAGAATTGATTCCGGACGGACTAACCAAAAGGACTTCCCAAGTATTCCCTTAGCCCTTGCTCAACTATCCGGTGGAAGGACACTTGTCGAACAATTAACAAAAGGAAAAAAAAAACTTTGTTGCACCACCTTTGTGGATTTGCTAATTTTTCCAGCACATGGAATTGTACTTGGGAATGAAACAATCATCCCCTATTTATAGGAGAGAGGTGGTCGAATTTTTCAGTAGAAAATCAATGTGGGAAAAGACTTTTCTTGATCACCAAGAAATCTTGAATATATCTTCTATATTTTTTTTCCCATAATTAAAATATTCCACAAAATCCCACCTCCTCAATATATGGAATTTTTGAAAATTTGGAGTGCAAGATTCCAAGATTTGGATCTTCTTGAATTTATGAGATATTCTTGTATTTCAAGAAATACATATCTTCCATAATATCTTTTCAAGAAAATCAAGAAACTCTTTCTTGCCCTCTATTTTCAAAGATTTTGAAATATCCCTTATGAATAACCAAGTGAGAGATTTCTTGAATTTAATGAGATAATCTTGTATTCCAAGAATACATATCTTCATTCCATAACAAAATTCAAAGAAAATCTTTCTCCCTCTTTTATCCATAAATTTCGAAAATTTAGAGGAAAAATAAGCAACAATATTTATTTTATTTTAATCACCTTTTTCAGTTATTGGACTATTTGTTGGGCTACTCAAGGGGCCTTTAGGAGAATTAAGATTGGACCTTCTAATGGACCTAAAAATATCTAATATTGAGCCACAATATAATTCAAGCCCATAAATATTAATTAATCACACTACATAATTAATATTGCACTATCCATCTTAACCCATATTACAGTCAATATGGCTCCCGGTCATTATTTCCCGTGTTTAAGATTATCTAACCCATTAATTAATTCAAGCCACTGAAATAACTTTCCATTAATTAACATCTTTTGTCCTTGGTCAAGGAACGGTTCAACATTATTATCCATACCGGAAACTAATTCCACTTGCAAGATTTGGTATGATAAAGCTTATGAACCTCCCAAGGGGGCAAATCAAACAAGCGTACTTGCACACGATTCTTCGTATTAAATCTTAGCAATCACATGTGACCAATAATATTGCCCAAGATAAAAAGTATTGAATCTCTCTGATTCGCTACCCATGATAAGTCAAAGCAATATTTACCAATCCCACGTGATCCTATTTAAGGGACGAAGATTAAGAAACAACGAACCACTGAGGTCTAATTCTTCCTTGTTCAGTTCTGAAGAATTTATCCTCATGTAGGTCCTATTCAGTGCATCAGTCATGTACTAGTGTAATCTCTTGGTAAAGACAAACCAATCTGAGCCTTACACCTCAACCTTTCGCGATGGGTTGTTCATTTCCATCTAGGTCTTGAATGACATACTTTTAGTTACAAGGGACTGTTAGTTCAATCTTCTGTGATCTGGTATCACTAAATTAACTACAATGTAACACGTACGAATTATTGAACAGTTATGCAATAAATATATGCAACATTCAATCATATTTAAAGCATCAGTGATAAACAATTTATTTCAGTAAATAAGTCTGAAAATTCAGTTTCGATTATACAAAGTAAAAAGCATACTTTTGTTTTTGTGATTCAGGAGCGTCTATCTCAGACCATGACGCCCGACGACATCCGCATTATCGACCCTGATGATCTGTTTGGACGGACTATAGGTCGCCAGGAGCATCCCGGCCGCTTCACAGTGTCGGATATGGCGTGACGAAGACATTGGTACCTGGTCTTCAAGCCATGAATATGGTGGGTATACTAACGGAACAGGTTGCCAAGTTGTCTAAAGATGTGGAACGTTTGAGGTCCGAGAGAAGAACGAGCCACAGAATGTCGTCGAGTGGAGCAACCTGTGAACATAGTGTCGCTAATGCTATGTTTTCAGCTAACACTAGGGACAACTTTATTGAGGCACTTCAAAACGTCTCTCGGGTATCAGATATGCATGTCTCACATTTGTTTTAATTAAAGACTAGTGTATTAAAATTTTCTAACTAAATATTTTATTCGAACAGCCAACGACCTTTTGCTACCTTTATTTGGAGGATCCTGATCGGTTGGTGGCCACAGGAACGTTGCACAGCTCCCATGGAATGATTCATGGTCATCCCATCACTCCTGGTTTCGTGAGGGTCACACTCGATGTACCCGTAATCGGACAAGAGGATTCAGCTTTGTCAAAACCAATCGATGAAGCCGTCACACCGAAATGTGGGTCGGGCACTTCATCGAATGGCCGAGCAACTTGGTCTCTAGCACCATGAGGGTAAAATATATGTTATTAAAATTCATTATCTTATTTGTGGTTCTAAATAATATTGCAAATTAATTTTAGAATCTGCCGACACCACAAATGCCTCGGAAGAAATCACCACAAAAGGCTAAAGACAAATCGAGGGTGTTGTTGTAGACGAATGAGGAGAACGAACGAGGACTCCACTGCGCTCAGACTTGGTTATCCCATGATTGGAGACTTAGATCACGATGATTATGTACAGTCTAGGATGCACCGGATGGTATCGTCTAATGCTTTCTAGATCGTCACAGTTCCCATGCTTGCTCACTTTCATCAGAATACTTTTCAAGAATTCGTCAGTGAGGAATGTGTGTAAGTTCTTGAATGATGAGTGGTTGAGTGCAACCACCATAGCCCTTTACCTCGGTATGTGTTTACTAATTCTCAATATTCACTTTCTCAGATAGTTTAATTTTCTTTTTAAATATTAATTAAGCGTATATATGTTGGTTAAAGATATTTGGGTGAGGTATATCTCTCTAGAGATGTCCGAGCAAGTGGAATGTATTCCTTCGTCTCCCCCCAAGTCTCTTGCATATTGGGTGATAGAGCACATACCATGGATGAGTTAGTTAATCATATGTTGAATCAAACTGGGAGCGAACATCTCATTTTTTGGCCAACAAATGTGGGGTGAGTGATAAACATTTCGTTAAAATTTGTATTCATGTTTATAATATTTGCACATATATATGCTAAATTTGCGCTTAATTTTAATATTCTCAATATAATATAGGAACCATTGGGTCTTTGGGTCGCCACACACATGAATACATTAAGTGTGTATTTTATGGACCCAGCTCAGGATGGAGTTTATTCAAATCGCCCTGATCTCGTTTCATATATGGAAGCGTAAGTTCATTTTTAATATTCTATATAATGATTTGTTTTACTTTTAAAATTATGCATATTTAATCTATTTTTATTTTTTAATTATAATAATAATAGTGTGATGACGATGTATCGAGTCGCCTTTCAGAGTCAAGGTTCAAGATCTAAGTTAAATAAAGTGAACTGGATTAACATTAAGGTAAATTTAATTTAGTAAATTATCAAATTAATAGAAAGAAATCATAATTGTAATAAGTGATTATAATTGTTAATCAACAGGTTCCGAGGCAACGAGATAATGAACATTGTGGACATTTTGTGTGTTGCTTTATTGAAGATATAATCCGCACTTCTCTAACGAACATTCCTCTCAATGTAAGTCAATTTATCGATTTATTTAAATTATTATTGATTGAATAAAAATTCATACTATATTGATTGATTCGTTGTTTGCAGTTTATCTATGAACGTGAGCTCAAGTCTTACTCTAAGAAAAGACTGGAGAAATGGAAAAACGATTGGACGGGGTACCTTTACAATCGATTCTTATATTCATACGATATTGAGTGATCGTTGTTTGAAATTTTGGTAGCATGTAATGAAATTATATATTTGTGATGATATATATTTCATGTTTTTGGTGTATTAATGACGTATATTTATGATGTGTATATTTATTTATTTCATGATGTGTATGTTTATTTATTTGATGTTTTGGTATTGGACGTATATGTGGTATAAGTTTTGGTTTATGATTTTATTATAGGATTTTTGGTTTATGGTTCATGGTTTATGGTTTATGGTATTTGACGTATATATAAGTTTTGGTTTATGGTTTTATTATAGGATTATTAAAATATAAATTAATAATTAAAAAAAAAAAAGATGTTGGACAACGGTTTATAACCGCTGTCTATCTAACATAATAAAAGAAATTATTAAAAAAAAAATAAGTTAGACATCGGTTATTAACTGCTGTCCAAGCCCCCCTCTTGCAATGCGGTTGAAAACCGCTGTCCAAGCCCAATCTTTTGGACATCGGTTTTTTAATAGTTGTCCAAGCTTGGACAGCTGTTACTTGGACAACTGTTATAACCGCTCTCTAAGGGCTATTTTAACAGCTGTCGAAGCTCAAATGTGTATTAGTGTGAAGGGTAATTTTGGGTATTGGGAGAGAGAGAAAAGGTATGTGGAGTAGTGAGTGATATTTTTTGTAATATTGTGTGAAAAGTGAGAATTAAAATTATATTATGGGTAGTGGAGTTATTTTTTCCTTTTATGGAATGAGAAAGTTATAGTGGAACATTCATAAAAGGAAAGCGAGACAATTATAATGGGATAGAGAGAGTATTAAAAATAGAACCAACTCTTAAAAATTGTACCTGCCCGCTAAGTCACATAGGCAGTAGTGGAACATTTATAAAAGGAAAACAAGACAATTATAATAGGATAGAGGGAGTATTAAAAATAGAACCAACTCTTAAAAATTGTATCTGGCCGCTAAGGTCACATAGGCTCATCTATTTTTTATTTTTTTTTTACTGCCACATAGGCTCATCTATTAAAAAAGAGCTAGATTGAAATTTCGAAAAACATCCAAGAATTTCTCCCATCACAAGAACAAATTATGGGGTGTGTGCAAAATATTATGTTTTCAAAAAAAGTGATTTAATTAAATTTAATAATTGTAAAAAATATTTATTAGTAAAAATATAGCAAGTGTTTTAAAAATTTTAAAAAAAAAAGAAGAAAATTCAATGTTTGGTAAAAGATAAAAATATTAAGAACATAAACAGAACCAACTAATTAAAGCATATCATTATCAGTTTATAGCTAAATTTTAGATGATTAATTTAAATAGAAGTATATAACTTGTTTATATTGAAAGTTTATTAAAATAAGTTGCATGCCTAAGCCCCTCCCCATTTCATACTTACATATAGATGAAAATTCCCCAAAAATACTTGCAATTATGAGGTGAGATTCGTATTTCGGATTTTGATAGTTAAAATAAAGGTTTGCTATTTTGTAGGCTGGTGATGGTTAGCAAAACTTGAATTTTTCTATATGCAATAATTATATTGTGCTATAGTTACCCTGCTGGGTGGGGGGCCAAAATTAAAGGGGCACTGTTTAATGTATCTCAACAAATCAATGCTTCCACATCTATTATTGAATGGCCTCGTTATTAGAAATCTACATTTAATTAATCTTGTTTAAACCAATCTTGACTTAGATAAAGCAGTTGTTTTTCCGGACAGGACACATATATAATTAAATTCTTAGCCTAAATAGCAACAGTCCCAAGTCAAAAAAACAATCATAATTCTACGGCAATATTTTAGGACCATATATATCTTAGATCTATATTTAATATAAACATAAATATAAAAATATGGATCGTACAAAATACAAATTAATTAATTATATTACTCCATATTACCATATATATATTACGTGGACATAAAAATAATTACATGCATTCACACGTCAATCATTACCATAAAATAAACATTGGAAGACGGTTAATATTTTTAAACTAATTAATTAATAGTTTTCAATTGCATTAGTATATAATTCTTGGTTGAATGTCCACATCCATTATTATTTAAAAAAATTTGTCAGAATAAATTCTTTGAAAGATTCCAATGACCTATATTAGTAGAATGTCAACTCTCCATGCAAACGAGAAGACAGGAAAACATATGTTTTTTAAGTTGTGTAGGGTTTCAAAAAATACTTATATATCAAGGTTTTATACTGAAAATAGAAAAAATAAAAAGATCAATTTTAATACTTATATGTCAGACTTCGGTCGTCAATTTTATTTTAAATATAATGTTCTGCATGTCTGCCTCCGCCATAAATATATTAATCCAAAATCCACTCACGCCTAGCTAGATTTTAGGTTCGATTTCTGTTGAAAATAACTCCACTATATATTAAATTATCTACTCGATGAGTCTGACATCCTATTATGATGGAGTTCAATAAGAATGATGATTACATTAATTGTTATGAGAGGATGCATGTAGTTAGTTAATCAAAATAATATAATAAATACCTTATTTGAATCTTTTATTGTCACTTACGAAATATATAATAAACGTGAATTGATCATCTCGATCTTATTCTTATATGTGAACCACCCTATGACTTACCTCATGCTTATTCCTATTAACATTTTGTTGTGTTCGATATAATAACTCAGGATTAATCGAACACGTAAGAGCGACACGTGTAATATTCTTTAAAATAATCATACCCGGTGGACAAATGTGCTCGCCGTCCGTTGACCAAACAAGTTTGTTCGGCCAGTTCGCCTCATGACGCCTAAAACAAACATACTCACCACTCAGATCAGGAAAGACGGAATCAAATGAGCTAAGTCAAGAAGGCCACAAACAAATCTGAGGACTCAGGCGGCCAAAATACTCAGATATCCTGAGGGTCAAGATGCTCGAAACTCCGGATATCCCGAAAAAGGCCCGAGGGTCAAGATGATGCTCGCAACGAGATATCCCGAAAGGCTCGAGATATCCCGAGGGTCGATATGCTCGCAAACTTCGAGATATCCCCGAAGGCTCGAGACATCCTGATGGTCAGTATGCTCATAACTCAGATATCCTGAGGGTCAGTATGCTCGTAACTCAGATATCCTGAAAGGCTCAGACATCCTGAGGGTCAGTATGCTCGTAACTCAGATATCTTGAAAAGCTCAGATATCCTGAAAAGCTCAGATATCCTGAAGGGTCAGAGTGCTTGACACTCAGATATCCCGAAGACCCGACATCCCGAAAGGCCAAGATGCTCGAGGAGGACAAGATTCCAAAGATGAAACCGACATGATTAAAGGGCGAACAAAGCATCCAACCGAGCAAAAGATTAATTTGGACGACCAAAAGAGTGTCGTACAGACAAGCAAGCTCCAAGATCAATCTAGAAGACGAAGTTGGGAACGTGGCAATATCACCTGGATTCTTGCATGACCCGAAGTCTCCAGCTCATGCTTGCCAAACCAGCTCATGCTTGTCGAAGTGCTATAAAAGGAAGAAAAAAGAAGAAGAGAAAGGCTCAGAAAAATTTCCCAGAAAAAGTCATACCCACACAAGAAATTCCAGAGAGAGGAGGAAACGTAAAAAATTCGAAAGTGATCATTTATGCATACTAGAAACCCTAGCACTCAGAGGCTAACTCTCCAAATTATCTTCATCTGTAATGATTCATCTTCATAAGGTGTATCAAATATTGTACGTGTAAAGCTCGCAATACCACATCCTGGCTTGGTATGCCCCCAGAGTAGTCATTTTCTGACGAACTGGGTCAACAAATTCATCCTATTTACAGTTTATTTTACACATGCATGTTTTGTTTGTGAGTTGTTATCGAATTAGCCACATCATATTCCTCAAATAAAACGACTCGTGACAATTGGCGCTAGAAGGAGGGTAACTTCACCAAAAAACCAACCCATACACGAACCCTTAGTTAGCCGAGGCAGAAAAAAGAAATAAAATGCCTCAATCTAGGAACACACAAACGGAGAGGTCGGGACAAAGCCGACCACATGACCGGAAAGAGGCTCAACGCCAGCCTTACAAAGATCAGATAGGGGAGACCATCAATCTTGAGGATATTGCTAATGATCCGGCGGCCACAACAAAGGCCATCACTTTCTTGTTGCAAGCACAGAAAGAGAGGGCCGAAAAAGAGTTGGCTAAGCTAAAAACTCAAGAAGATGAAGAACGATGCTCGCGTACACCTGATAGCGAGCAAGTTAAAAAGAAAACTGCGAAGCGGGCGAATATAAAAGCCGATGATACGTCTGATGACGAACAGCCTCAGGGGTCTAGACCTTCAGCATTTGGACGCTTGAGGCTCTCCGCCAAAGACCGAATCGACAATAATAGGCGACAGGATCCAGGGAAGGAACAACCAATAAACATGCCCGCATACTCAGGTCTTCATGATCATCCGCATGCCGAACAAAAATCGGCAGAAACAAAATTGTCTATCCATCATCGATTGGGTAGTCAAGAACAAGCTTGTAAAGGGGGACTGCCCCATCACGAGCAAGACCCACTGGGTCCTCATGATGGGAAACAACCCCGATCCAAGTCTGTCAGTTCCATAAAATTTGCGGAAATGCAGAAAGCCATCGAGGGTTACAGGCCGACCTGGCTGCGACCAAAGGCCACCCTCGGGCGAGCACAATACCCTGCTCGCCGCTATCACCGGCGATCATGGCGGCCGAAGTACAAGAGAAAGTAGCGAAGACTCGACCACCAGTCCCCATGTTCGATGTTGAGTCTGACCCTCATGTCCATCTCAGCAAATACTCAGACTTTATGATCGCGATGGGGGCCACAGACGCAACGCAGTGCCGATCATTCCCCATGACTTTGGGTGATCGGGCACATAGATGGTTTTCTACTTTGCCCGCTGCGTCTATCACATCTTTCGCTCAATTGGGACAACAATTTCTGTCCCACTTTTCATCCATATGTGCTCGCCCAGCGCCAAAACAAAGGTTGGCGCATTTTTCCCAACTAAAAGGTGAGTCTGATCGGGCATACATAGAAAAATTTGATAAATGTTTGTATGATGGAGCCCCAGTTGAAGAGGATGCCAAGATCCTCGCGGTGGTAAGGGGCCTGACTCTAAATACTGACATGTGGAAGGCCATGCATCAAGACTGGCCGAACACATATTCAGAGTTCCGAGAGCGAGCGGCCAAAATCATAGCCATGCAAGATTTGCTCGCCCAATCACGATTGGGTCAGGAACCTACAACTAGGAAAGTTTTCGGGAAGAAAGTGATGAATGAAGGGGCCCCAGGCTCTTCAAGCCATTCGAAGAAAGAGCAGAAGCAAACGCCCTACGAAGTCTTCTGGGCGTTTTAGCGGAAATAATTTTTAACCAAATTAGAGATCGGGACATGTTGGATAGGCCGAGAAGAATTATAATGGACAAACATCGGCTCAATGCTTCCAAATATTATAACTACCACGAGTACATCGGGCACAATACAGAAGATTGTCGCGATTTACTCCGCCAACTTTGGAAGCTATACGAAGATAATCGTCTTACCCAATTCTTAAAAAAGCCGGCGAGCAGAGACTCCCGAACAGAAAAAACAGAAGATCGAAGGGGTAAACGTAAAGCCGAACAAACATCTGACAGTGATCCCGAAGAATCACGTAAAAGGTCTGAAATACCCAAAAGAGGGCCTCCTACTGTGGGAAGAGGTCGAGAAAGTCAAGAGATGCACATGATACGTCCTGAATATGGTCCAGTGGGTGGATGTTACCAGGCACCATCATTATCGAACAGACGTAAGAAGATGGAGATGCGTGCCATGCAAAGCATTCATCAGGTAAAGGTGGCGAGCACATCAGCTAGCACGCCACCCTCACACCAAATCATGTTTTCAGATGACGATCTCGACGGTATAATAACTCCCCACAACGACTCCTTAACCATTAGTGCTCGTCTCCTCGGGTTGAAGGTGCACCGCCTCCTGGTTGATACCGGAGCTTATGCGAACATTTTGTTCGTCAACACCCTTCACCAGATGGAAAAACAAGTTTTGGACTTGAGCAGTTATATTGAACCGTGTGATCATACCATAGTGGGTTTTGGGGAATCTGTAACCCGACCCTATGGTATGATTAGGTTAGGAGTCGAGTTAGAATCAACTCTGAATCCGGACATCCGACGAACTAAAATGCTAGATTTTGTAATCGTCGATGCTCCGTCTACTTATAACGTGTTCCTAGGTCGCCTGTTTATTCAAGAATTTAAAGCGGCCTGTTCTACGTATTACTACTGTGTTAAATTTCCAACACAAGATGGAACAAGTAGCGTAAAATGAGATCAGAAGAAAGCTCGAGATTGTTTGCTATCATGTGCACCAGGAAAACAAAATATTGTTAACATGATGGAGCGAACATGGGAGATCGGTGAGTCAAGCCAACAGGCAAATATGTTACCAACATGTTCGAACATATCTTTGGCGAACACAAATTTGACGAGCACAGCTCCCCGCGCGAACACAGAATGTGCGAACACACAATCCGGGAAGGCAATTCATGTCCCAGATCTCCTAGATCGAATGAATATTGATCCGCTAAGAGAGCCAACGGACCTAGAACCTCGCATAGGTTTCGAACCCATGGAGGTTGATGACGAACACCGGGGGTCCATTCAAGATCCTCGGTGGAAACAAAAAAGAAAATGAGCAACACCTGTCGAACAACTGGAGCCTATAAACATCGACCCGAACAGACCTGAGTTAGAAGTGTTCATTGGTTCAGAATTACCTGAGCCAATTCGAACAGAAACGATTGCTTATCTTCAAGCAAACTTGGATGTGTTCGCATGGTCGCACGAGGACATGGTTGCACGAGGACATGGTTGGAATTGATCCAAAACATGCATGTCATTCCCTCAACCTTGATCCAATACAAACTCCAATTATCCAGAAGCGCATAAAGTTTAGTCCGGAAAAGTATGCGGCAATGAATAGTGAAATCAAAAAGTTGCTCGACAACAAACTGATTCGAGAGGTGAAATGCCCAAGATGGCTTGCGTACCCTGTGCTCGTCCGCAAGTCTAATGGATCTTGGAGACTATGTATTGATTTCACGGATTTAAACAAGGCGTGTCCGAAAGATAACTTCCCGATGCCGCATATCGATTATTTGGTCGATAATACAGCAGGCCACGAACTCATGACTTTCATGGATGCATTTGCTGGTTATCACCAAATACCCATGCATCTGGACGATCAAAAGAATACGGCATTCTACAGTGAAAAGAATATGTACTGTTGGCAACGCATGCCATTCGGATTAAAGAATGCCGGTGCAACATATCAACGTTTGGTGAACAAAATGTTCGACGAACACATCGGCCGAACAATTGAGGTATATATTGATGATATTGTGGTAAAGAGCGAACATAAGGAAGACCACATCACCCACCTCGCACAAACGTTTGATATACTCAGGGAGTATAACATGAAGCTAAATCCGAAGAAATGTAGCTTTGGGGTTCACTCAGGAAAATTCCTCGGACATATGGTCACCAACGGGGGGATCGGCGAACCCATCAAAGATTCAAGCCATGCTCGATATCGCAGCCCCCCGCGAGTGTGAAAGAGGTCCAAAAGTTAACCGGACATTTAGCTTCCGAAACGGGTTTATATCACTTAACCGGGGACAAATGCAAACCTTTCTTTGATGCATTAAAGAAGGGGAAATTTCATGGACCGAGCATTGCCAAAATGCATTCGAATCATTGAAGCGAAGACCTTGCGATACTCGTGACCTTTATCTAAGCTCTGTCCCAAAGAACAACTCTATCTCAGACCTTGCTTGCATCCCAACATGCAATCGATCAGGCTGCTCGTCTGGCGAAGGGACCACACATTTGCCCGCTTACTATGTAAGTCAAGTGCTTAAAGAAGTTCGAGCTCCCCACCTCCAATCGGAAAAATTAGCATATGCTTTCTCGTAATGAGTGTTCAAAATTGCGACCATACTTTTTCGATCACTCGAGGTAATCGACCACCTTTCCATTGCGCCAAGTCCTCCACCAACCGATCTGCGCAGGATTACTCAAATGGGCGGTGGAGTTAGATTAATTGGCATTACGCTCGCCCGCGAACAATGAATGAAGGGCCAAGCTATGGCCGATTTTATGGTTGAGTTGACATATCCACAAATGCCCGAAAAAGCTGTCGATCAACCATGGCATATGTATGTTGATGGCTCATCAACAAGTACAAGAGCCGAGCAGCGAGTTCTCATCACCCAACCGCACAAACATTTACAACGACCATCCGCTTTGACTTCCCACCACAAATAAATAAGTTCTAGCACGCTTTGATCATTTGACTACGATGGCTATGACAATGGGAATTCAGAGGTCGATGATTTACAAATGATTCTCGATAATCGTTTATCAAGTAAAAGGCGAGTACGAGGCCTGAGGCGAACAAATGGCACAGTATCAGCAACTAGCAAAAGAGTTGCTCGAGCATTTTGAACAAGTCTTCATAGAACAATTACCACGATTGGGTAATTGCTCACGATGCTTTGCACGCCTGCAACAAGAGAAGAAGTGATGAACACAAATGCATATTGTGGTCGTCACAACTTGTTCGCCATCGCTTCCAGAGTTATGATCGCCCAAGTAATGAGTAACAAGAAACTTGGATGACTCCAATCCTGAATTATTTATAAAAGGGATTTCTCCCTGAAAATAAGGCACAAGCTACTCGCCTCAGACTACAATCTTCTCGTTATACTATCATAGACGAGCATTTGTACAAAAAAAGAAGCTTCTCACTTCCACTTTTGAAGTGTATTACTCTCAAGAGGGTCGTATATACGGAACAAATCCACGATGGAGTATGCGTAAATCATACAGGGGCCTGCCCCGCACATAAAATAATCGATAAGGTTATTCTTGCCAACCTCAAAAAGATTCGTTTCAGATGCTCGCTTGCCACAAGTGCCAGGTACATGCCCCACTTATTCATTGCCCACCTGAAGAATTAGTGTCAGTCGATAGCCCATGGCCATTTGCTAAATGGGGATCGATTTGATCGCCCATTTCCCTCTTTGACGCACGTCGGGAGTAAAATTTGTTGTGGTTGCCGATGATTACTCTACTAAATAGGCGTAAGTTCGAGGCCATTGTCAAAATCACCGAACAAAGAATGTGGAACTTTGTTTGGAAAAATATCATTTGTCGATTTGGGCTTCCCAATCATTAGTAAATCGATAACGGCAAAATAGTTCACGGAAGTGAATTCGCATGTAATTGTGCTCATTGGGGGCATAAAAAAGCATTACTCAACTCCGATATCCCCAAATAAACGGACAAGTTGAAGCCGTTAATAAAATTATCAAGCATACCCTCAAGGCTAGACTTGATAATTCCAAGGGGGAGGATGGGTCAAGAGTTGCTCAAATATTATGGGCTTATCGAACAACTTTCGAACATCAATCGCGGAGACCCTGCTTACCTTGGCATTTGGTGCGGAAGTCAAGTTATACCCGCAGAATCAAGATTCCAAGTCATCGAACAATGACTTTTGGAGAGCACATTAATGACCAGCGCCGCCTGAAAAGGAACTGTTGGAAGAAAAAATGACTCGAGGTCGATTTCAAGAATGCCATGTACAAAAAGAGATCGAGAAGTTCTACAACTCCAAAGTCCAAACACGCAGTTTCAATGTGGGCGAAATTTGGTTTTAAGGCGAAAGCAACGGGGGTATCAAGTGGTGTGTTTCGGCCGAAATGGGAAGGTCCGCTCAGAGTTCTGAACGTTTGCTAAACGGGGCATATGATTTGGAAGACCTGAATGGAGTCCCATTGTCCTACTCGTGGAATGCATCAAAATTGAAAAAATATTATCAATAATTGCGAAGATAGTTGGCCGAACAAAGCTGTCCACACAACTTAAGCGAGCATAGTCGGCCGAACAAAGCTCAAAGCCCACATAAATTTGAAAGCGAGCATAGTCGGTCGAACAAAAATCGTCCACCACAAACAAAAAGCGAGCATAGACGGCCGAACAAAGCTGTCCACACAGCTGAGACAAGCATAGTTGGCCGAACATAATTGCTGATGTAGCTGAAACGAACACAAGTGGCCGAACATAATCAGCCGTTCAGTTTAAACGAGTAGGACAATCCTGAAAGAAGAATACATTATGTTCGACACATATCTTCAGGAAAGAAATGATGGCCAGCACTATCGATAGACAGAAGATACGTGTCAGAACGAGTTGTCAACAGAAGATACGTGTCAGAACGAGTTGTCAACAGAAGATACATATCAGAACGAGTTGACAAGTGGTGGCAACCAAGCAGGGATGAGTCAATCTTTGAGCAAGAGCTGTCAAAAAGTTGAACAAATGTCAAAAGGGGGAGCAAAAGTAAGATAGCTAGCACCAGCTAGCTATGCCAGCACTAGCTTGGGATAGTTCTATAAATAGGGGCATACTGATAGCTGAGAAAAGCAGAGGAAAAAAGATGAAGAAGAAAAAAGGAAAAATATTACAAGTCTCGTATGAGGTCGGGTTTAGTATGCCCCAGACGTAGAAGAATCCAAATCTCAATTCAAAGAATCATTCATTCAATCGAGCATCCGCCCAAGACGAGATTTATACCCCATATGACATTACGAGCGCAGTTGAAGCTCGTTTGTCGGACTCAAGATGCTTTCGGCGAGTTATGGTTGCCACTTCCACGTTACTCAACGCTTATGCAAGAGTAAATCACTAGTCCCCCTATGCATCCCCAAAATCTCCTCCGAATGGGAGGGATGTCATAGTGTCCGCTCAAAGCAATATGCGGACGCTGATGCTTAGGCATCTACTGAAGGGGACAGAATGGTGCGAGCTGAAAATTTTTGCTCGCGACTGCTTTTGGCGGCGAGAATCGCGCTCCACATGCTCATGTCCGCAAAGCCCCGCACGATAATCACAAAATTGTCCAGGAGGGACGAAAGCTTATGTTGATGCTGCTTGAGCATGTTACTAAAGAAAGAAGGGTAGACAGGATGATGTGCCACATCCTTGTCAACATCAATTCCGCGGACAAGGTGAGGCCAGTTCGTGTCTACTCAAGACAAGGTTAAAATTCAAAACCTTAGTCTGATATCTATAATTGTGTAATAGATAGTCTTCTTCAGATGTGAAGGTTGTAATAGAATACAAAGTGTTGCAAAAAGAGAAAAAAATGTATGTACTTTTGTTCGCTAAGATTATCTAGTTCAAGCCTATTTGAGGTCGCACCTAAGTCGGACGGCCCGAACAAAGACGAACGAGCCCAAGTCTATGTTCACCTGACGAACGAAGTTCAGACTCGATTCCCCGCAAGAAAAAAGCGAGTAATGGGGTACGCAAGTCAGAAAAGACGACTTGTACTTACAGATAAGAAAAAATATATGATGAGTCTTGGGGTCGCAGCAAAATAAGACGGCCCTAGTACGAAGTGATTGCACCTAAATAAGACGATCGAGAACCAAGAAAGGGGGGTTCATAAAGTAACCCATCTGGTCGCACCTAAATAAGACGATCAACCGATTGCAACGTCAATAAGACAATCAAAACCGAAAAAAGTCAGGAGCGGGCATAGGCAAACCCAATGTTCGAATTCATTCAGAAGAAAAGGGGCAAAAACTAGAAGGCAACAAAGCGAACACAAAGCAACAAAGCAAACATCAAGCAACACAAGTATCAATCATTTATCAACAACCACATTCATCCTCAACAACAATCAGGTTAGAGGAGATAGTTCAATATGTAATTCATCCATTCAGTTGTAAAAGTGTTCGAACAAAAAGAAGAAGTCAGCAAAAAATTACAAGTATTGAAGACATTGTTTGAACAAAAGGTGAAGAAGACAAAAAATTACACAACATATGTTTGACAAAACAAAAATAACATCAAGGAACGAATTCATAATTGGGGGTGGACGGAAGAGAGATGTCAAACAAATCGTGTTTCAAATTTCAAAGAATAACTCCTTCAAGATGGGCGGTACCAAATGCTCGCTAGAAGGTACATTCTCGCTTTCGGTCACAGAGGTCCCTTTGCTCGGCTCAAGGCCCCGATCGGGTCCCTTAACTTCGGTTTGGAGATTTTGGCGGCCAGAAGACCACCAAAGATTCACGTCCGAACCATCTTCCTCATCCAGAATAGGATCATCAACTTTGATCCCTTCAGGAAGAATGGAGAAATCACACAGATCGTTCAAATCTGACATTGGAAGGTTGCGATCCGGTGGGTTGTCGATCAGGTACTGCTGGAAACTTGATATAAGAGGGGCAATTTGTTCGCCATTAAGTGTATGGCGAACAAACCGGATAGCATCGACGAAGGCACAAATATAGGAGAAGTTGGACATGGAATCAACATACTCTTCATTATGCAGCTTTGAATTTTCGAGACCCAAGTGGGTGTTGGTCTCCTCAGCAATGATGAGCTGTTGGCCGAGCACGTCCCTCTCACTTTCCATGGCCTCGACGCCAGCTCGGAGTTTACGAAGCTCAACATTCATCTCTTCCTGAGCTCTTCAGATCTTTGACCACCTCCTCCCGAGTGATTAAGTTACCTCCTTCGTCCCCGGCGAGCATCCTCCCGAGCCAAGCGAGCATTTTCCGAACCCAGCGAACATTTTCCGAGCCTTGCGGGCATCCTCCTTCGCCTGACGAGCCTCAGCTTGTCTTGAGGATGCTGTTCTCGAGCCAACCTCGGTCATCCCGAGTCTTGTTATTTCATGCCCACCTTTTCTTGAAGTTCTCGATCAAAGCCAAGTAGTTGGCATGGAGGTTGGCGGACTGAGCATAGGCTTTCTCAAGAACGACCATAGATTGGCCCTGAAGTACCTGACCCAGACGCATATTTTCCAGGGGAGTGGAACCCGTAGTGGACTTTTCCAGCTCGGTAGTCCATGCTCGAACGGGAGTCTGGCAAGCTTTCTGAACATGTTCAGGAATGCCCAAAACCTTGCGAACACTCGGCGAGCAGAAATAGTTTTTCAGATTGGGCATCAAGGGAGCCAACCTGCTCAACCTACACATACACCCGAGCAAATAATATGAAAAAACGAACAGGATTAATCAAAGTAGAAGCAAGGCGAACAAAATGTACCTATTCACACGAGCCGGATCCCATCCTAAGAACGATCTATCCTTAGGGGACCGAAGCTCAGGATTCAACGGAGTCCATGATCGGGGTCCAGCAGGAGGTGGAGAAGATGTGCCAATCTCCATTTCAACAATTTGCGAAACTGGACCGACCACGGAGGCGGCCTCTCTGATCGCCTCGGCAGTAGGGGTCCGAGTCACCCTAACGGCCTCAGTGCTCGTCTGAGCTTGTTCGCTCGGCGCTCGCCGAGTTTGTTCGCTCGGCCCCTGTTCGCCGATTTCCATCCTTGGCCTCTTCGGCGACGGAGCTTGCTCGCTATTCCCCTGCTCGGCCGACCGGGTACTCCTTTGCGGTCGGCTTGACTCCCCAGGACCGGATGCGGATGCTCGACTAGCCCTGCTCGCCTCTCCTCTGTTTGTTCGCTGAGCCTCCCCGCGGCTGAATCAAAAAGCTCCTGTGGCCTTTTTTTCCCGAGCCATCTCAAGATGTTCGGACGTATCACAAAGAATGGTCACAATGGGGAAAGCTATAAACAAAATAATTCAGTACGCACCAAAGGGTAACAGCGAGCAAAATGACACAAAACTTATACGAATACAAGAGGCAATCCTTACCAGCAGGATTAATAGCAACAAGATGATGAGGATGCACGAACAAACCTCCTTTCTTCCTCTGATCGGCGGTGTTCAGAGTTCTCACAGATCGCTCCGAGTGAGACTCCAGATCAATTTGCCAAACGCTGCTAAAATAGCCGTCGTTTGTCTCCTTGTCCGTCGCAGCTAGAACCCCTGAAATAAAGAGCAAGTTAAAATCAGTTCAAATTGAAGGACAAAAGACACAAAATTACTTACTTCGGTACACCCCCCAAGTCAAGAGGATGTCTAATCGAGCATCCGGTTCGCCTCCCGTGCTCTTTCCAATCGCCCCAATGAACCGAACTTCTCTTTCTAATCACTGATTTTGTTCGGCACGTCCTCAATAATTTTGCACTTGGCATTAGCTTGCATGAACAACCACCCATGTTCGCCCTTCGGACGGGTCAGGTGCACCAATCGAGCAAGTTCACCATGGAGGATAGTATCTTGGCTTCATTTTGCCGAACAAAGTCGAAGCTCATGATCATATGCCACCCATTCGCTTAAGCTGCGGATGGTGATGTTCCATTCCACGAGCAAACGGGGTGATGGCCGGATGGAGGGGGAATCGAAGGCGAGCTTCCATGGTGTCCAAATTCACAAATGACACAACCTTCCGGGGTTGGTCACCACCATCGTGACCCTGCCCGAAAAAAGACATCCTTGGGGTTTCAGTAATTCTATACTGAAAGTGAGCATATCTGCATCAATTATGCTCGCTATCTTGCTCGCTGGGTACTCATTCTCAACCCTAATCCTATGAGGTTGCTCGGGCCAATCGAAACTATAACGAGCATTATACTCGTTATATGTTGGACTATGAGGGACACCAACAGGTATATCAAGCTCAGAATTTTGCTCACCACCTACCCCTATATTCGATCCGGTTACATTCACAGCCATCAAAATTTCCCCCTCACAACATCGTCATTCCTATCTACATCAACGTTATCAACAGCCCGAGACCTAATTTGAATATGGGGCAAAGAATTATCACTCGAATCGTCCAAAAAATCATTACGGACCAAATCCCTATCCAATTCATTTAGGGCTTCGTCGGAATCGGAGGAAAGAACGGCAAACGGCTGCCGAACTTGCCAGCGAAATCCTGAATCCGAGACATTCGTCTCCGGCGCATTAGCATCGCTACGGGGGATTCTACTAACAGAGGGGGAAGAAGAACTATGGTGGTCCAATTCTAAGGGAACAGAAGGGTTTGAGCAAGAGGTCATAATCGCAATAAGAGAAAGAATGCAGCGGTTACCTGAGAAAGATTCTTCGCCGGAATGATGAAGCCCTCGCCGAAAATTTTCAGACACAGGAAAAAATTGAAAGACAGAGGCAAAAAAGAACAAGGAAGGAGAAAAGGGTTTAAGGCGGTGAAATGTGGTATATATATAGATACCGGAATCAATTTTGAAAATCTGGCACAGAATACGAAACGACATCGACTATGGCCCAATAAGATTATAACAGTCGGGCCCCATGTTGAATACAAAGCGACCCGGCTGGGGGGTATTGTTGTGTTCGATATAATAACTCAGGATTAATCGAACACGTAAGAGCGACACGTGTAATATTCTTTAAAATAATCATACCCGGTGGACAAATGTGCTCGCCGTCCGTTGACCAAACAAGTTTGTTCGGCCAGTTCACCTCATGATGCCTAAAACAAACATACTCACCACTCAGATCAGGAAAGACGGAATCAAATGAGCTAAGTCAAGAAGGCCACGAACAAATCTGAGGACTCAGGCGGCCAAAATACTCAGATATCCTGAGGGTCAGTATGCTCAGAATCTTTCGATATCCCGAGGGTCAAGATGCTCAGAACTCGATATATCCCGAAAGCTCGATATCCCGAGGGTCAAGATGCCGCAACTCGATATCCCGAAAAGGCTCAGATATCCTGAGGGTCAGTATGCTCGCAACTCAGATATCCTGAAAGGCTCGATATCCCGAGGGTCAAGATGTCGCAAACTCGAGATATCCCGAAAAGTCTCAGATATCCCGAGGGTCAAGATGCTTCAAGAACTCGATATCCCGAAAAGATCCCGAGGGTCAAGATGCCAGAACTCGATATCCCGAGGGTCAAGATGCTCGCAACTCGACATATCTTCGAAGGCTCGTACATCCCGAGGGTCAAGGCTCGTAACTCGAGATATCTGAAAAGCCACGAGATATCCCGGAAAGTCGAGTGCTTGACACTCCGATATCCTATCCCGGACATCCATCCCGAAGGCCAAGATGCTCGAGGAGGACAAGATTCCAAAGATGAAACCGACATGATTAAAGGGGGCCAACAAAGCATCCAACCGAGCAAAAGATTAATTTGACGACCAAAAGAGTGTCTTTTACAGACAAGCAAGCTCCAAGATCAATCTAGAAGACGGTTGGGAACGTGGCAATATCACTGGATTCTTGCATGACCAAGTCTCCAAAATTTCATGCTTGTCAAACCAGCTCATGCTTGTCGGAGTGCTATAAAAGGAAGAAAAAAGAAGAAGAGAAAGGTTCAGAAAAATTTCCCAGAAAAAGTCATACCCACACAAGAAATTCCAGAGAGAGGTGAGGAACAGAAAAATTCGAGTGATCATTTATGCATACTAGAAACCCTAGCACTCAGAGGCTAACTCTCCAAATTATCTTCATCTGTAATGATTCATCTTCATAAGGTGTATCAAATATTGTACGTGTAAAGCTCGCAATACCACATCCTGGCTTGGTATGCCCCCAGAGTAGTCATTTCCTGACGAACTGGGTCAACAAATTCATCTTATTTACAGTTTATTTTACACGTGCATGTTTTGTTTGTGAGTTGTTATCGAATTAGCCACATCATATTCCTCAAATAAAACGACTCGCGACACATTTTCATGCAAGAATTTTGAATAAATGCCCCCAAAGTGTTGTCACACATGTCTACAATTCGACCTCAAATAATTAAGCACATGAAAGTTACCCGGCCAGGCCGGCCCCCTTCTAGTTAATCTCATAAATACACAATTTTCTTATATACACATATGCACTATGCTACTATATATAGGTAATATAATGCATAAAATTAATGTACATACTTTATGATAACACAACTGTAACTGATAAATACAGGATAAATAAATATATATATATATATATATATATATATATATATATATGATATTGAATTATTAATTCTGGATTCCCAATATTGAGTCAAGTGTAAAATATATAGGTTAACACGTAGTTATAAGTAGGAACATATTTATACTATTTATATTACTTAGGGCACTTAATTTTTTTGAGTCAGTCAAATTGTTAGATGTTCTGTAACAGACACTAACGTACAAGAAACTGTCCCCGCCCTATATTTGAACACAAAAATTCCCACCAAAATTGACTATCTATATATTGCAATAAGATTCCTGCACCAACAGTGCATCAAATTCAACATAAATGTCAATTCTTTAAATACGCACTACTATACATTTGAGTTTGGAGAGCTCCACTTGGACAACCATTTTTTCAAATAGCTCTCCAAGTGATCCGTTGGAGAGCGGTTCTATTAAAAAAAAAAAGACAGCGGTTAAAAACCGCTGTCCAAGATCAAAGCTTAGACAACGGTTCATAACTCATTTGTCAATATGGTACTTGGAGAGTTGGTTTTGAACCCATTGTCAAAGTAAAAACTTGGAGAGCGGTTATCCAAGTGAATTAATTTTTTTTTTGTAAAGCTTGTATTTTTTGTTTTATTTTTTCGTTTTTGTAAATTCTTTTTATGTACAATTCAAATATTTTATTCTTTAAATTCTCGTGTTATTTATTTTTAATATTCGTCTTATATAATGAGATTAACACAAACCCTTATGTAAAACTTGTTCATAATATTACACTTACGAACTTGTATCACTATTAATTCTTATAAATTAATACGTATAATATTTAATATTCTTATAAATTAATTCAATTTTGTCTAAGTATTACTTATTTAGATAGAAAAGTACTATTACTTGTTTAAATAAAAAAGTATTACTTGTTTAAATAGAAAAGTATTACTTGTTTAGATAGAAATGTATAACTTGTTTAAATAAAAATATTACTTGTTTAGATGAAAAAGTATTACTTGTTTAAAGAAAAATATTACTTATTTAGATAGAAAAATATTGCTTGTTTAAATAGAAAAGCATTACTTGTTTAGATAGAAATATATAACTTCTTTAAAGAAAATTATTACTTTGTTTAGATGAAAAAGTATTACTTGTTTAAAGAAAAATATTATTTATTTTGATAGAAAAGTATTAATTGTTTAGAAGGAAAAGTATTACAAGTTTAAAAGAAAGTGTAGTTAAAAAAAAGTACAAGTAAAAAATATAACTTTAATTTAATTTAAATTTAAATTTATATAAAAAATTTATTATATAAAAATGTGATTGAATTAATAAATAAGATAATTAAAATAAAGAATTTTAAAAAAAATTGTAAGAAAAAACAATTTTTAGAACATATATAATTAAGTTCATTAAGTAAACGCAAGAAAGCAAGTGTCCGATCGGAATTGATCACCGCTCAGGCTTCCAAGGTCCCGTGTTCGGTCCCCCATGGGAGCGAGTAATTGCCTCAATTAATTGGGAGGCTTGGTGGGGCTAAAAACCGCTGTCTAAGTATCAAAATTGATACTTAGACAACGGTTTTAACCGCTTTCTATGTTGCATCTTGAAGAGCGGTTGTTATGAACCGCTCTCCAAGCGAATATCTTGGAGAGCGGTTCATAATCCAAGTGAATAATCTTGCACAGCGGTTATGTTGCATCTTGGAGAGCGGTTGTTATGAACCGCTCTCCAAGTGAATATCTTGGAGAGCGGTTCATAATCCAAGTGAATAATCTTGCACAGCGGTTTTTAACCGCTCTCCAAGTGAAACTTTTGCTTGTACAGCTGTTACTTGGAGAGTTGTTATAACCGTTCTCCAAGGTCATTTTAACAGCTCTCCAAGCCCAAATATGTATTAGTGACGTACCATATATATATATAATATGTGTGTCTATATACACACACAATATTTTGCAATGTATGAAAATAATTGTTCGTTGTGATTTGATTTATATATGTGCATTTTCTTAGGTGATGGGATGACTTTCTAATTCCCAATAAGTGTGAAAGTGACAGGGCCAGTTAATTTATTCATCATAATGAATGGCTGTAAAATTTATAGTTTGATGAATGTACGTATTAATATAATGTTCGGAAAGTATTTAGTTTGCATTTTTTGTTTTCTTGGAAATTAATTAGAAGCCAAGTCATGCATATTATATTCTTATATATATTAATATATAATTATGACTCTTTCAGCAGAAGCTATAGTTTTCCAAGAAAAAATATTGCTAAAAAAAATGCTACGAGTGGCACACTTATAGTCTGTTTCATATTCGATATTTATACTTGTATAAATTAGTGGTTAGATTACTAAAGAGGAAACGATTACCTGACTAATTCTTATGAACATACTAGTGTATATATTAAAGGGATGTTTGGTTCACGATACTTAATTGATTAGGGTGATAAGATTGAGTGAGATTGAGTAAAATTTGATTGATTGGACTGGATTTATTTGAATCAAAGTATGCATTTGGATTATTGGATTGAATTGAGGGATTTGAGGGATTAATTAGATGTGATACCTATTGAAATGTCATTAATATATCAAACAATATATAGAAGAACAATTTGTAATATTGCATTTGAGATATGTTCTATCTCACCTTCACATGAGATTGATATATCTCTTCATGGAGGGATAATACATTTTTTACCCGGACTTAAAGTATATCATGGACCCTCATCCCATAAATCAAACGGTGGATTAATTGGGATTAAAATTCTAATCATGGTCTATCCCGATCAATCCCGCAAACCAAATGGGGCCTAATACTATACACTCGATCCGAACTTTCATATCCTTAATTAATAAATTAAAATACGTATATTTTATAATAATCGGTACTATGTATTTTATTTTATTGTAATATATATTTCCATTTAATTCATGGGTGAGTTTTGTGTGAGTTGATATATATATATAATATGCTTCACTTTAAAACATGCTCAACCTGTCTTATATAATTTTTTATCTAAATTCCACTGCACATTCTAATTTATTGTGTCTATTAATTAGCACAAAAAGGGTATATTCATTTGATTTGATGCGAGCCCTAACTAAAAATAACACATGGGCGGGGACATGAAATATTGATTTCACATTATGGAGAAAGAAAGTCGTTGTTTAGGTAGGATATGCAGGTTGATAGGGATCCATTTTCAAAATGGTTAATTTCTTGGAGAGCATATAATGCCCAGAAAGAAAAAATCATGAATTCTTTATTTTTTAATTTCTTTTAATATATAATAGCACTAATAGATAAAGTCATCAGCTGAGTCACACTAGCATAAATGAAAACAATTTATAAGGTACCAATATGTTCCATTTTTATTTGAGCATTGTCAATTTTAAATTTAATTGAATATTTTTATAAATAACAATAAAATATATTTTTTCCTTTTATCTATTTATACATCTTAAACATCCCAATATTACATTTTATATTATTATTTTTTTGTAATAAAATCAATTTTATCTCCTTTAGTTTACAAAAATAACATTATTTACCTTGACTAAGTCTTGTATACACTCAGGTACACAGTGTATGTACTCATAGTACATTTTAGAATCGTGTAATTTGTTATAATAAAATATGCAATTTGTTTATACTGAAGCCTGCAATTATTAATAGGGAAAAATAGTTGCATGATTCAGTATAAACAAGTAGTTTCAGTATAATAAATTACACAGTTCTAAAATGCATTATGAGTGCACGGTGCACACCTGAATGCACATGAGACCCACTCTTTTACCATTTAACCCTCATAATTTTTTTTTATTCATTTTAATAATAATAAATAAATTCTATATTAAAAATTATGCAAATAGTAAATATATTCAGGAAATGAAGGAGTAATAATGAGTTAATCACATAAAAAAAAAGCATAAATAAGACAACTGTCAGAGAAAGGGGTTTGTTGAAGGGAAGTCACATGAAAACGCAACAGCCAATGGAACCAGTCTGATGTGAATCCATAATTCAAGAATTATTGCATTATTACATAAGACAAGTAGTGGAGTGTCCGAATATCGTTGAATTTTCGCTTTTTCCTCATAAAGAAAGTACAAGTTTATTTGCATGAAAAGTCTAGGTAAAAATCTCCATTTTCTGACGAATAGTCGCTTTGGAATTTAATTCCATTGTTGAATGAAACGTAAATTAAACTCTCACACAACATCAAGAAACAACCATTCCTATTTCTTCTACTTCTTCTCCCACCCCACCCCACCCCCCCGACTCTCTTCTCTTTTTCTTCTCTCCCATCAATCATCCTCTTTAATATTCTTTTTAATTTTCTTGTGTGGAATATTATAATCTACTGATTGGGATTGAAGAAAGCTGCAAACGACGACGATTGTACTGATTTCGGAAACTGAAGATCGATTCAAGGGCTTGATTATAATTTCATGGTTTGTATCTTTGGTGATATATTAAAATCTCCATGTTTTCTTTTTAATTCCTAGACATCCATAATATGTACCCTTGATTTTTTTTCTTTTTTAATTTCCTAAAGAAATTAATTCTTTGAAGTTAATTGATTTTCAAGATTCTTGAGACCTTAATTGCTTTGCTGTCTCTCAGGAAAATGTTATTTTGATTGAGTGGTTAGCTAGTTTAGTTTTTAATTTTTTTTATTTATACTTAATTTAGTCTAAAACCACCAGATCAAAAAAATAATTATGGAGTGCCATATATTCTTGGATCAACCCCCTTCTGGGATATATGTTTATATACATTAGATACACACTTAATTTCTTGTTGGGTGCGTGTCAACTTTCCAGGCACACTTGTTACTCTTTTTTAGGGTTTTGTGTGGAAAAGAATATACTTATTACGGCGTTAGGTTTATCTTATTTTTGGGAAGATGTTTACTAAATATCTGAGAATCAAAAGTTTATTTCCTTAATTAGACAAGATCAACTTTATTGTTTGTTAAAAACTTAAAAATAATTTCCTTATTCGTTTTCGTGAATTTCAGTGCCTGTTAATATGTTTTCGTCCTGTGAGGGGATCAAAAGCTTTAATTTAATTTGTTTGATTCAATATGGCTTAACCTGTATTTTATATTCTCCAATTTTATTATAAGTTTTTTAATTAATCATCGAGTGGGGTGAGGGTGGATTTAAGTAAATCTGTATCATCAAGTTGCTTCAATTCTTGATATCCAACTGTCATGTCTACCTGCCCGGCCATATGAATTGAAGTTTTTTAATGAAATCTACTTCCTTGAATGAAGCTGAATGTGAGTGAAACAATAATTAATTTAAGGAATTACTTTTATCCTCACTCTTAAATACTGCATTCTGGATATATCTCTAGTAAAAACCAACATTTAATTCAGCGATTAAAATTAAAACATTACATGCATAATTAGTTACACATGAATCATTTAAATATATATCTAGCTAGATTTTGGGCTGAATTCCTAATTAATTACTCAAATCATCATAATTTATATGTTAGACGAATGAGAGAATTAATGTGTGAGTGTGATGAATGCAGAATTAGGGAGGGATAGAGAAGATGTCGTCATCGGAGAATGATTCGTCGATTGACTTGAATGAAGAGGCGTTGGGAGATCACATGAAGGAGGTTAATTCGGACATTAGCATACAGGACGAGGAGGAAGAAGAAGAAGAAATATTGAAAGAGGACGAAAGATCGGGTGATAGCGAATTAGAAGGGAAGGAGAAGAACATGGGGGTTCGCCAATATGTTAGATCCAAAATGCCGAGGCTTAGATGGACTCCCGATTTACATCTCTCTTTTGTTCATGCTATTGACAGACTAGGTGGCCAAGAAAGTAAGTTCTTAATTTTTTATTTATATATAATGTCATGATTTTTTATTTTAATATTTATCGAATTTCTTAGGAGCCACTCCAAAGGCAGTGCTTCAATTGATGAATGTGACGGGCCTTAGCATTTCTCATGTCAAGAGTCACTTGCAGGTATATATAATTAATATATGTGCATGCCTGGCTATTTTATAATCATTGGAGTATATATTTTTTTAAAATTTGCTGAATATACATATTGTTGTTTTATTTGTTTGTCAGATGTATAGAAGCAAGAAACTAGATGAATCCGGACGAGGTACATTGAAACCTCATATTTTTCTTTATATAAACTAATTAAATCATAAATATTAGCATGATATTTAATTATAAATAATTACTAACTAGATCATGTAATTCAATGTAAGTTCAGTTATAGGTCATGCAAACAGGCATTACATTCAAGGAAGAGTAGGCTACTATTCAGGAATACCGGTTTGTTATGAGAAGTTGAACCCTTTTCAAGAGTTGAGATTAGAGAATGGAGGTATCGTTCTAGCAAAGAATTCAAATAACTCCATCAACTTTCCACAAACCTCGACTCTAAAATCTCATCATCCACCTTATGACATCAAATCTCTAACTTCCAGGTCAGTTAATTAATTTCATCATCAAATTCAATCATATTAATTAAATATATATATACAAATAATAATCAATATTAATATTACGTATACAGCAGGTACCAACCGTGGAGTGCTTATAATCATCATCAAGAATCGAAAATGAGGGTCCAGGATTGTGGTGGATTAATTGAAAATTTAGAGAAACGGTGTATTTCAAGCCGGATTCATGCAATTCAAGAAAGGTATTATAGTAGCTGCAGTACTCCGGTTAGACCAAGGCAGTTTGTAGAAGGAAGAAGATGGCCTCCAAGACAAGTCATACAAAATCAAGTCTCAAAGACCAACATTTGGTCGTCACACAATTTAAGACCTCATCATATTGACACCATCAACACAACTAATCAACACAAATTGAGCATCCTATCTCGAAATCCTAGCCCACTGCAGCTTAATCTTCAGGTAATTAATCCATATTTTCTTTGTCGTTGTTTTTAAGATGTTTAATTTCCCACTAATTAAGAAAGTCATTATATAGCAATATATATATATATATATTATATGTACGTAATGCAATATTTTTAACATTTTCATTTACTTTTATATGGCCTTTTAATGGATATTATTATTTGGAAAATGACTTTTAATTATCTGATAATTATTTTGGGACAAAATTAAAATATTCTCTAGAAAGACAAATAAAATGGTAGCGTTTTACCTAATTATTTTGATCGAGCATATATATATATGTGTGTTGATTAAATTTGTATATACAATTGAATTAATAGATGAATCATGAGGAGATGAAGAGGAAGGAGTGGTTTCCAGGTGGTGATTTGAAACTGAGTTTGAGCCTGGGTACTGTAAGCAATAGCAATGATCAGATGAAGGGTTGCTGCAGTAAAGGCGGGGATTCGGATATTAACACCAAGCTTTCACTTGCTTTAACCCCTCATTCTTCTTCAACTGCAACCTAGCCAAAAGTAAACATTAATTCATTAGTTTGAGATCGATCATATATAGTTAGATCTATATATGCATACACACACTCACACTGTTATAATTATTAGAGCTTTTGAGACAAATATATTAAGAGGCTGAGTACTTGGGCTCTCACCATGTATGCTTGAGAGCATACCAGTGAGATCTTGTAAGTACTTAGTCCACTTTAGAAATAGATTGGAAGATATTATAAGCTGTGTTTTTTTTGTGGTTTGTTTCACTTCCTATATATGTACTTGTGAACGGAGACATATATATTTAATTTTTATTGTGTTTTCGATCTTATTATTCTTCTATATATATTTTGTTTAAATACTCTTCTATTGTCAATTTTTTTTCTATGTTGGGTTGGTGAGGGTTGTTAGAAATTATGTTTACCAGCCATGTGCAAATTAACAACAACAAATGATACCCGGAGGTTGTTTCATGATGTACCATCAAAACAAATGACTATTAATGAGGATATATATATATATATATATATATATATATATATATATATATATATATTGAAGGTCAAATATTTTACGATTCTGATGTGGCTTGTTGAATTTGACCACCAAACAAATAAGTAATCGAACAAGAACACTGCGTGAAGAACCGTATTTCTTTCCTGAAATGTGGGTGTAGGTATATAAGTGGAATGAGGGAAACATTCCAGAGTTTTTTCTACAATGAAAGGTGAGGTCCTTTATATAAAGAGGACCAGCACGACAAATCATAAGCACGACAAATCGTTAAGCACGACAAATCGTAAGCACGACAAATCATGTGCATAAAACATGACAAAACATATGCGTAAGCACGACAAATCACTAAGCACGATAAATCACGTGGTCTCGGTGGGACCTGCTGAAGTGTGATAATTCGTCCTGCTGACGTGTGATAAATCTGGTGACGCTGACGTGTGATAAATTTGGTGACAACAATAGCCCCCAAGATCGGGTTGTGACGTTGTTCAGAGCTCGATCTTGTTTCATGTCTCGACCAGATTTTATCTTTTGTTGCATCTGCAGTCACATTGTTTTCCTCCGAGCTTGCTCGGTGCCATATGAGATCTTGATCGCCTCGAAATGAGCTCTGCGTAGAGGATCTTACCTTCTAGCTAGTCGTCGTCTGGTCTCAGAATGGTACTTTGAGGCGAGCCCCACAGACGAAGTCTTTTTTGTGCTTTCGTACTTGGAGCCCCGTCATCTGAAGTCTTTTTTTCGTCAGATTTGCCGGGAGCCCCCGTCGTCTGAGTCTTTCAGTGCTCAGATTGGGAGCCCCCGTCAGACGAAGTCTTTTTTCTCGTGCCAGATGGGGAGACCCACAGATGAAGTCTTTTCCAGGTTTCGTTTCGGAGCCCTGTCAGATGAAGTGCAGGTAAGACGGGGGAGCCCTGGCCCCACGAAGTTTTTTCCTTGCTCAGATTTCCAGAGCCCCACAGATGAAGTCTTTCACACAGATGGGGGAGACCCGTCAGACGAAAGTCTTTTTCAACAGACGATTGGAGCCCTGGTCAGATGGAGTCTTTTATGGCTTTCGTGCCGGGGAGCCCCTAGATGAAGTCTTTCAGGTTTGTATTTCTGGGAGCCCCATCGACGAGTCTTTTTGTGCTCAGATTTCGGAGCCCTGTCAGATAAGTCTTTTACGTAGGTTCGTGCCCCGGGGGAGCCCGTCCCAGACGAATTTTCCTTCAGGCTCAGACGGGGAGAGCCTGTCGATGAAAGTCTTTTTCTGCGGCGTGATTTTGGGAGAAGCCCGTCGACGAAGTCTTTAGAGGTGGCTCGGGTCCGAGAGAGCTTAAATGGTATCCTACACGGATGAGCAGATCTTCAAGGAGCTTCGTGAGAGAGCTCGATAGTATCGCCGCTGGGAATGAAGCGAAGTCTTTCAAAGACAAGCCGATGAACGCCATAAAGGCGGGTCGATCCGTCGATCCCGATGGCGAGGAGCTTCTGGCGGTGGAATACGACGCCGACGCGGAAGGCCAACTCCAAAAGGCGGCAGATAAATGTCATACACGGATGATCGCCGGAGGGCGAATTTATCTCATCACGGGGATGCGAGCCGCCGTCACGGAATACGCCGCAGCCGACGGGAAGGCCAACGCTTAAAAGGCGGGCGATCAACGCCAGAAAGGTAGATAAACGCCGTGGTGGCGAATGATCTGCTGCCGCCGATGGCGGCGAGCGCTTACTCGGTGGAATACGCGACGCCGACGCGAAGGCCGCTTAAAAGACGGCGAATCAACGCCATAAAGGTGATGATCGCGAGGCGAATGATCTCATCGCCGGGATGGGCGGCGAGCCGCCGGCCAGAATACACATCGCCGTCTGGTGAAGGCCCAACGCCTAAAAAGCCGGCGATCAACGCCGTAAAGGCGGATGATCGCAGTGGTGGGCGATCTCGTCGCCGGGATGGCGGTGAGCTCGCTTCGGCCCGAATAATACTTAGCCCGTCTGGAAGAGAAGGCGCCTAAAGACGGGCAGATCAACGCCCGTAAGGTGGATATCGCCGGGAGGGCGAATGATCTCATCGCCAGGATGGCGAGGGAGCGCTCGCCTTCGGCCGAATACGCATCGCCGTCTGGAAGACCCCGGCTACTAAAAAGCGAAGAATCAACGCCAGAAAGACGGATGATCAATGAGGCGAATGATCGTCGCCGCGGGATGGCAAGGAGCCCGCCATTTCGGCGGAATACAGCGTCGCCGGCGGAAGGCGAGGCCTAAAAAGCGGGTAGATCACCGCCGTAAAGGCGATGATCGCAGTGGCGAATGATCTCGCCGCCGGATGGCGAGGAGCTTCGCTTCACCTTTGGAATCTGGCGTCGAAGGCGTCTTAAGGCCATCAACGCCAAAGCATGGATTAATCGCCCGATCAATTGCCATAAAAATGGATAATCGGGGAAGGATTGCAAAATCGATCTCATAAAGGGATGGCGAAGGCCGCTGGGGCGAATACGCGTCCGACGCGGAAGATTAATGCTAAAAAGGTGGGCGCGATCAACGCCATAAAAGCGGATGATTATACGGAACCAGGAATGATCTAAATCCACAGATGGCAAAAGGAGCGGCTAATTGTTCAGCGGAATATCGCCGCCCGATTCGCGGAAGACCAACGCCCTAAAACTTCTGGAATCCAACACCATAAAAGCGGATTTATCGCCGGGGAGATGGAATGATTTTTCCCGAGAAAATCAAATTTAATTCAAAGACTTTCTGCCCGAATTAATCATGGCGCCGATAATCGGAAGGCATTTCAATGCATAAAAAGCGGGCGAAATCAACGCCATAAAGGCGGATGATGTTCATTCAAAATATAAACCAAAAGAGAGGGCGAATGATCTCGTCACCACTTATGTGGGATGGCGAATTGTAGCGAACTAATCATCCCTCATTTATAAAATATGGTCGAATTTTCAGAGAAAAATCAAGGCGGTAGACTTTTCGAACCAAGAAATCTTCGATCAACCTATAATTAAATGTTGGGGAATTCTTTATGGCATTATTTTCTATTCGGGGTTAATATTTAAATACAAATTTAATTCATTAATTATTACTAGCATGAATTAATCATATATTAATTCAAATAATAATCAACAACATATCATGCATATAAAAAATTTCAAATCACTAAAACCTACAATATTTAGATTTATTTTTAATCACGATATCGGGTTTTCCAAGAATGAATGTATTCCACTAAAATTCAAAAAGAAAATCTTTTCTCCAATATTCCCTTATCCATAATTTTCAAAATCCTTGGCGGTGACTTGATTTATTTTATTTTAACAAAAGGACTTCCCAAGTATTCATTCCATTTAGCCTTTTCCAATTATCGGTTGGAAGGACACAATCATCCCTATTTACAATTAACAAAATTTTGATCGCTAAGAAATCTTGAATATATTCAAAAGAAAAAATAAAAGATTGTTCCAATTCAACCCATATTATGGATTTGCTAATATTTCCCGTTTTTAAGATTATCTAGCCCATAATTAAATGAACTAATCATCCATTTGGTCGAGGAATTTCAACATTATTATCCAGGGAAACAAATTCCACTTGCAAGATTTGGTATGATAAAGAATATGAACCTCCCATTCCAAATCAATACAAGCTGATTTGCACACGAATTTTATCAAAATCAATCTTAGTAATCACTTTTCTTGATCACCAAAAATAATATATCTCCTGATTCTTTTTTTCCATTCGCTAATTAAAATATTCCAATAGTTACCAATCCCATGGTATCCTATTTTGAGAAAATTAATATAGTGTGAACCAATCGAGGTTTGGATTCTTCTTTGAATTTATGAATTTATCCTTCTCAGTGTCCTATTCAATAATCACATATCTTCATTAATATCTTTTCAAGAAAATCAAACCAAAAACTTTCTTCAACCTTTTATTTGTTCAAAAATTTAGGTCGTGATCACTATGAATAACCAAGTGGGAGATTTCTTGAATTTAATTAATAATCTTGTATTCACGCATTTAATACATATCTTCATTCCATAACAAATTCAAATATTTAAATCTTTCTCCAAAATAATTTATTTCAAGAATAATTTTAGAAAATTTCAAGGAAAATTATACAAAGTAAAAAGCATTTTTTTTTATTTTAATCCCAACAAAGAAAATTATTGATCTTATTTGTTGGGCTACTCGATGACCTTTAGGAGAATTAAGATTTGACCTTCCAATGGATCTTGAATATCTAATATTGAGCCTATAAATTCAAGCCCAGAAATATTAATTAATCCTTTAGTGTAATTAATATTGCCTTTATCCATCTTAACCCGGCGAGGAAATGTCAATATGGCTCGGTCATTAATTCCGTGTTTTAAGATTATCTGGCCAACGAATTAATTCAAGCGGCGCCAAAAGGCCGATTATCGCTTAGGGAATATCTTTTGTCGCGGATATTAGGAGAGCGGTTCAACATTATTATCCATCTGAGGAAGGCAAATTCCTTAAAGATTTGGTAACGATAAAGGCGGATGATTACCTCCCAGGGCAAATGATCTCATCGTCTTGCATGTTGGGATTATACTTAGAAAGTATGCACTTTGTGAATCAAAAATAATTTCCCTTATTTAAAAAAATAAATTGTTTATCAACGATGCTTTAAATATCATAATGTTACATATATTTACCAATAACGTGCTCAATAAATAGACGTAGTTACATTGTAGTTAATTTAGTGATACCGCATCACGTAAGATTAAATTAATTTATCCCTTGTAACTAAAAAAAGTACACCATTCACTTACCTAGATGGAAATGAACAATCCATCGTGAAAGGTTGAAGTGTAAGGCCTTGATCGGGTTTATCTTGACCAAGAGATTACACTTAGTGCATGACCGATGCAATCTTTTAGGACCTACAGAGGACAAATTCTTCCTTAACTTAAACAAGGAAGAATTAGACCACAAAATGGTTCGTTATTTCTTAATCTTCGCTCTTTAAATAGGATCATGTGGTTGGTAACTATTGCTTTGACTTATCATGGGTAGAGAATCAACGAGATTCAATACTTTTTATCTTGGGCAATATTATTGGTCACACATGATTGCTAAGATTTAATACGAGAATCGTTAGTGCAAGACGCTTTGTTTGATTTGTCCCTAGGTTCATAAGTTTTATCATACCAAATCTTGCAAGGGAACTAGTTTCCTGTATGGATAATAATGTTGAATCGCTCTTGACCAAGGACAAAAGATATTAATTAATGGAAAGCTATTTTAGTGGCTTGAATTAATTAATGGGCTAGATAATCTTAAACACACGGAAATAATAACCGGAGCCATATCGACCGTAATACGGGTTAAGATGGATAATGCAATATTAATTATGTAGTGGATTAATTAATATTTACGGGCTTGAATAATATTGTGGCTCAATATTGATAATTCAAGATCCATTGAAGGTCCAATCTTAATTCTCCTAAAGGCCCCCTAGAAGAGCCCAACATATAGTCCAATAACCTAAAAACGTGTTTAAAATAAAATAAATATTGTTGCTTATTTTTTTCCATTATTTTCAAATTTATGGATAAAAAGGGAGAAATATTTTCTTTGAATTTTGTTATGGAATGAAGATATGTATTCTCGAATACAAGATTATCTTATTAAATTCAAGAAATCTCCCACTTGGTTATTCATGAAGAAAATTTCAAATTTTTGAAATATAAAAGGCTAGAAAGATTTTCTTGATTTTCTTGAAAAGATATTATGGAAGATATGTATTTCTTGAAATACAAGAATATCTCATAAATTCAAGAAGATCCAAATCTTGATTCTTGCCTATAATTTTGAAAATATCCCATAACAAAGAAAGAGGTGGATTTTGTGGAATATTATAATTACGGGAAAAAGAATATAGGAGATATATTCAAGATTTCTTGAGATCAAGAAAAAGATTTTCCCACATTATATTTTGCCAAAATTTTCGATCACCTATGCTCTATAAATAGGATGACTTTTCATTCCTGTGCACAATTCCATGTCCCGAAAAATTAAGAAATCAACAAAGGTGGTGCAACATAATTTATTTTCCTTTTGTTAATTGTTCGCAAAGTTGTCCTACCAACGGATAATGAAAGCAAGGATTAAGAATACTTGGGAAGTTCTTTTTTTGTAGTCTAATCAACCAAGCCATTGTCATCCCAAGAGGTAACGCTCACGAACTCTCAGAATTTCGATGCGTAGGGATTTACGGATTTAATTATATGCATGATTTGTTGTCGATTATTATTTGAATTAATATAGATTAATTCATGTTAGTAATAATTGTAAGAATTAAATTTGTATTTAAATATTCACCCCGATAGATCTCGCAACTTATTCCCCAACACGGATGGCGAGGAGCGCCCGTCACGAATACGCCGACACGGAAGGCCAACGCTTAAAAGCGGCAGATCAACGCCGTAAAGCCGAGATGATCATCGGGAGGCGAATGATCTCGTCACCCGGGATGGTGAGGGAGCGCTTCGCTCGGCGGAATACGATTCGCCGATGTGAGGCCAGCAAAAAAAGCGCGGGCAGATCGCGTCGTAAAGAAGGATGATCGCCCAGGCGATGATCTCTGCCGCCGGGATGGCGGAGCGCCCTCGTGATCTACGATTACGCGGAAGGCCAACGCCCTAAAAGGCTGGCGATCAATGCCGTAGCGGGATAAACGTCGTGGGCGAATGATCCTGCCGACGTAGATAAGCGATGGCTTAGCGCCGCCGGCGAATACGACGCCCGAAGGCTGGCCAGCGCCTAAAAGGCGGGCAGATCAATACCGTAAAGATGAATGTCACTTCTAATCGATTGGATCCAGTACATCGCTGAGGTAGCGAAAGCCGATCTTGAGAAGGAGGGCCTGATGCCGTCAGAAATAAGCAGACGATCTCATCGTAGAAAGCGGGAGAATACCGCTAAAATGGCGATCGACATCGCCGAGATAGCGAAAGCCGACGCCGGTATGCTGGCGTCTGTAGAAGCGCCGGCGATCTCTATCGCCGAGAAGGCGAGAAAACTTCGCTAAAAACGGGCGGATCGACATCTCCGAGATAGCGAAAGCCTACGCCGGTATGTGAGCTGGTCGCCGCCGAAGCGGCCGACACCTTCATCGCCGAGAAGCGCGGGAGAATATTTCGCTAAAACGGCGGATCGACATCGCCGAGATAGCGGAAAGCCGATGCCGGTAGAAGGCTGGTCGGTCATCGCCAGAAGGTCGCATTTATCTCATCACCGGTATGCGAGAATATTGCTAAAACGGCGATCGACATCGCTGAGGTAGCGGAAAGCCGACGCCGGTAGCCGCTGGCCGGTCATCGCCGTGAAGGCCGACGATTTCTATCGCTGGAAGGCGTAGAATACTTTTCGCTAAACGGCGGATCGACATTGCCGAGATAGCGAAATTGGACGCCGAAGGCTGGCCGGTTGCCGCCACGAAGGCCGACGATCTTATCGACGAGAAGGCGAGAATACTTCGCTTAAAATTCGGCGATCGACATCGCCGAGATAGCGAAAGTTCGATGTTTGTGAAGGCGAGCTGGTCGTCGCCAGAAAGGCCGCATTTATCTTATCGCCGGCATGGAGAATACTTTCGCTAAAATGGCGGATCGACATCGCCGAGGTAGCTGAAAGTTCTCGCAAAAAAGGCGGGCCGGGTCATCGCCCGTAAAGGCCGTGATTGCCATTCCGAATAAGCGGGCATAATCGTCGTCGTGAAAAAATGTATTGCCACGCCGATAAAGCGGCATAATCGTCATGCAAAAGCGGTGAGTCTTACCGCCGAGTAAAGGCGGGCATAATCGTCGTAGAAAAGCGGTATTGCCACGTCGAATAAAGCGGCATAATCGCATAAAGTGGCTTTTTTGTAATTTGGCCGATAGTGCCATTTTTTCTCGAATGAATTCGAACATGATCGTATACTATGTTCCACCCCGACTTCTTTGGTTTTTTTGATTGTCTTATTGAGGTGCAATCGGGTTGATTGGTCTTATTTACCGCTGCGACGGATGGGTTAACTTATACGACCCCCTTTCTTGTTTCAGAATCGTCTTATTTAGCCGCGATCACTATTCGTACTCGGGTCGCCTCTTATTTAGTTTGTGACCTATCTCATCACTCGCTTTGTGGGTATCTGTAAGCACGAAGTCGCCTTATTTAGTTAAGCGATTACAGTACCCATCACTCGCTTTCTTTCTCATGGGTATCTAAGACTAATCGTTTAAAAAGGTGAACATAAACTTCGCTCGTTCGTTTTGTTCGGTCGTCCGACTTAGGTCACGACCTCTAGGCACGCCAAAATAAATGAAAATAAACGAATTAATGAAAAGCCACGAGGACATAAACATAATAAACCCGGTGGGGTGGGTAAAAAGACCACCTTGTAGATTCTTTGAAGAGCTTTCATGAAGACTCCGGGTGCTCGTCTAATTTTCTTTTCTCGAACTGCTGATCGTTCCCCTTTTTTTTTTTTTTTACTGGGCCAAAAAATCGGGCCCACAAACTAAACATCCAACAGCCCAAGCCCACACATTAATTAACTAATTGCCCAGGCCCATATAATGGGTATCATACCCAAGCCAAAACCCCCTTTGCTGTAGCAGCCCAACAATTATCAAGTTAGGCCCAAATAATGTATAAGATCAGGCCAAAACCACGTACCTCTCATTTCTCAGCGGCAAGAACACGCGGCCCCATAAACCTTTTCACGCGGCGCTACGAAATCAAGTTCGTGTGGAGCGGTGATGGCGAGATCAGTACGGCGATTTTGGGCGAGTGGTGTCGCGGACGCGGCTGAATCTTCGGTGGTGCCTGGGTATGGCGACACCGGTGCAGCGGCGGAGGTGAGGCGGCGATTTGGTTGAGGGCGCGGTGGCCGGATTTCGGCTGAGAATGGAGATAGGCGGCGGTGCGAGCAGCAGAGGCGTCGCAACCCCGCGTCCGATTCATGGGCAACCGAACCAGAGCAATCGGCGTTGCTGGGTGTAAGGCGGCGGTTGCGCGATTTCGCAGAAGCGGGCCTCGTTTTTGGCGCTGCGTGATGGTGGAGGCTTTGCGGCTTATGCCAATTTGAGGCGACGGTGGCTCTGGTTCGGATGATTTTGAGTGGTCGCCGCCGTAGCGGCGGCATCGAAGCCGAGGTTGCAGAAGTGCGGCGGCTCCACGGCCCTGTTCTTCATCTTCCTCATCTCTCTTTCTTTTTTTTTCTTGTATGTATATCTGTATGTATATGTGGGTTTGTTGGTTGGATTTTTTGTTTGGGTTTTGTCGAAGATGACAGTGTTTGTTCTTGAGATTTTCTGGATTTTGATTCGAAAATTCGACGTTTTTCTTGACGAATTTTTTCAATAAAACCCTCCTTCTAAATGGCCAATTGTTGACGATCGAATATTTTACGATTCTGATGTGGGCTGGTGAATTTGACCACCAAACAAATAAAATCGAATCAAACAAGATGCGGGAAGAACCGTAGTTCTTCCCTCTAAAATGTGGTGTGTAGGTATATAAGTGGAATGGCGAAACATTCCGTAGTTTTTTCTACAACGAAAGGTGAGGTTTTTTATATAAAGAGGGATCAAAGACGACAAATCATAAAGACGAAAATCGTAAGACGACAAATCATGCGTATAAAGATGACAAAAACATACGCGTAAAGACGACAAATCACTAAGACGATAAATCACGTGGTCTCCGGTGGGGGACTACCGACGCGTGTAATAATTGGGTCCTGTGACGTGTGATAAATTTGGTATGACGACGTGTGATAAATCTGGTAACAACAATATATATATATGGCTTTTATATAAAAGAAGTACGTTTGCTCTTTAAAAGAAAAAAATATTTGCCTGCATGAGAGTTGTTAAATGAGCTGTATGTGAACAAATCAAAACGAAAATATATAGAAAATTATGCCAAGAAATAATTAATAATTGGGGGGATTTCAATTAGGTACAAAGTAGAGTGGTTTATTACAATCTAATATAATGAAAATCCTTTCTTTCAAATACATACAAAATGAGATGTAAAATGACTTCAATACCCTTTATTATTCCACCAACCCCTTTTTTTTGTGCACTGTTCATTTTTTTGCACAGACAAATAATTTTTTGCACAATTTCAATCTTACATCATTTTAAAATATATTTTATTAAATTTCAAATTCCATTAGAAAAATTCGAATTTTACTCCATTTTAATATTTTTTTTTTCATTTTGCACAACACAATATGATTTTTTGCACAATTTCAATTTTACTTTATTTTAAAATAAATTTTACAAAATTTCAAAATGCAACCATTTGTAAATTTGTAAAACATTGCCCTTCTCATTCGTATCAGGCCATGGGGCCTAAAAATATTGACCAAATTTTTTATTCATCTTATTATTTATTTTTTGCATGAACACAAAAATAAATTCAATCCCAATGCAAAATATATTTGTACAAACGCAGAACATTTTATTAATTACAGAAATGAAGAAAAAGTAAATTTGCACAGACGAAAAAAAATATTTGCAGAGAAGTAACAAATATTTGCACAACTCCCTTCTTCTATCCGCCTTCTACAAACGCTGCAAAAACCACCACCACCACCAAACCTGCAGCCTCCACCACCACTATGCGGAAAAAGCTAAAAGCATAAATGAAACTAAAAGCAGATCTTCAATCAAAATCTGAAACTAAAATGCAGAAATTAATGTTTGTACAAATTTGCTTCAATCAATATTTGCAAAAAATTGCTTTCAATCAAAAAGCCTGAAACAGGATCGCACAAAATTTGCCTCAATCAATATTTGCACAATTTTGCTTTCAATCAAAAATCTGAAACAAAATCATTCAAGATCCACCTGTATATCACTCAAAAATCGCCGCCTTCACCACGAACCTGCCGCCTCCACCACAACCCTGCAAAAACCACCACCATCGCCCTCAAAATTGCCGCTCTCCGTGCACCCCTGGTGGCGGATCTGAACAGATCCGCCGCATACAACGCCTCTGTCGCCTTCACCGACATATATATGTCATCTCCGCCATGGCTTCTTCTTCCTCCCTCACTCTCTCTCAAGCAAAAACTCTCTCGCTCCGCCATTCCCCGCCATGGCTCCGCCCCAACAGCTCCACCCTACTCCCGCCTCCTCCACTCTCTCAGTCCCCTCCTTCTCCGGTCTCAAATCCGCCTCCTCCCAGTGCACTTCCCCTGTCCCGTCGCCCGCCGATTTCCTAATTTTTTAGAGAGAGAAGCTCTGGCTTCTTAGAGAGAGAAAGAGGGTTTCATAATGCAGTTTTTTTTTTTAATTGATGTAAAATGTGTTTCTTATTTGGAAGATTAGAAGTAAGGGTAGAATGGGGTTCTTATCTATCATTTTGTATCTAAATGAAATAAAGTGTTATATATGTATTTATTTGATATTTTGGTGCACTATTTGTATCTCCCTGATATTCCTCCTAAAATTAATACTCCCTCCGTCCCATTTGAGCCTTCACACTTTCTATTTATGTCCGTCTCATTTTAAGTTCCACACCCCAAATATAAAAAATAATCTTACAATCTTCACAACATAATCTCCACCCTCATAATCTCCACCATTCATTCCCTTTAAAAAGTCAACAAAGCCACTTTTTCTTAAAATGTGTGCCGCTCAAAGTGTGAACCCTCAAATGGGACGGAGGGAGTCTAATAATATATGTTCAGAAGTTAATATTCAAAATTATTTAATGATTTCACATGATCAATTCGTAAAGTGGCAAAATTAACCGAAAATTAGACTTAGAGACGTGGATCATTATATGTAAATTCCAAATAATTAGAAGGTAGTAATAATTAGGAAATGATTGCTTCAAACATAAGTAAGTACGATGATCATGACATATTTTTTTTTCAGGATTTTTTTTTTATTAAACTGAGAAAGAAAAGCCAAGAAGAAGTAACAAGGTGTTTCTTACGTCAGTTAGGGTGTCGTATTGACTGACAATAGTCAGTTAATTTGAGCCATTAGATTTAAAATTCAAAGGCCTAAATTTAATGACCTACAACATATTTGTCTTATACGTCGTCTTATTAACCATCGTGATCAGATCGTCTTATACGTCAATTATATCGATCGTCAATCTTTGTTATAATAAATTAAATAATTTAAATTATACAATTATCAATTTACAAATTTATCCTTATAACACTTTTTATAAAAAAAAAAAATATATTTCATTCTTTTTTTTTAAGACAAATACTTGTGTGCACCCTTTGTACGGATTCTAGATCCGTGCAATTAGATTTTGACCTGCCTGGATTTTGACCTGCTTGTGCTACAGCAACGGGTCTCTAATAGAGTTCTTATTCGTTTTCGATTTTTCACGTTGTAATCTTTTGACCTATGGTATTTCTGAGTTCAATCACCGATTTCATGCCCTTTTACTGATCTATATATTTGAGGGTTGAGGGTTTTAAGATATACACAGTCAATTAAATTGTTAAATTATGATTTTTAGTGTTTGAATTCTCGTTTTAGAAATAGCATGGGGAAGGATTGTAGTTTACTAGAACGATTAAACCGATCTCTGCCGGTAATGCTTCCAGTGGTATCGAAGTTGGTAATCATGTGAATAAGAATAGGTTAGCAGAAAACAAGCATCACAGCGTTCTTTCTCAGAATTGAAAAGGACTTCGTCATTAATGGAGCGGCACAAACAAAATTAGGCGAATCAAACGAGCGCGTTTCGTGTAGCGAATAACGGTGCAAACGAGATCACGTGCGGCTACCATTGTAGGCCGCGAACGGTGACGAAATTGTATGGTGGCGTCGCTTTCTTTTCCGGCCGCAGAGATGGGGCTCAAAGTGTTTTGCGGTTGCATTCCTTTTACGTACAATGATCGACGGCGACGAATTTTTAATATGTGGCGTGCATTTCTTTATTTCTCTTATCTTCCACTGTGACATCTACTTCACCTTCTTCGTATAGCAGATGCAGTGTGTATAATGAAAATTAACCTAGATTCAATTAAACTTATTTACAATGAATAGAGGATATTATATATTTTTTTTAAAAGGATAAAATAGTAAATATCAAAATACAGTTTAAAAAATAATTTAAAAATAATATATTAATATAACAGGTAACAGGTCAGTACGACAAAATACAATGACACGTGGCGTAGTTTTATACCCTGACTATTGACAGTCAGTACAACACCCTGTCTGTTCTAAGAAACACTCAAGTAACAATTTACAGAATTATCAAAGTTCTAAAAAGCCTATAGGATTTACAAACCATACTTGTAAAGAAAAGTTGTCAGTTACCATAAATTTTGACGAATATTAACTCCAAAGCCTTCCTTTTATTTTCTCCATGACCTTATCTGACCTGAACTGGATGCCTTCAAAAATCTTTTTGTTCCTCCAATTCCAAACTACCCAGATCACACAAATCCAAACACCAATTACAAATGTTTTGCCTCTTTTATCTGAAAAAATTCCATAATTAATTTTGTAATGCTGGATGACTTGACTGTACATGGGTATCATGACATATATATACCCACACATACGTAAAGTTAATCTCAGATGCAAAAAAAATAATATATACATATCTTATTAAGAAATCATGCGGACTAACGTATGTATATTTATAGCAATGATTTCAAAACCGGACCGGATCGGTCAGTTCAATCGATTGAACCGGGAACTGGACTCGGAACCGGTCCGATTACCCCCTATAAACCGTTTTATAGGTTAAATCGGTCAAAATTGGTTCGACCGGTTTTTTTAAAAAAAAATAAACTTTTTTTTTAAATTTTAAACTATTAATTATTTAGGTAAAAGAAATTATTATTTCTAATAACAACCAATTTTCACTAATTTTCCTTGTGAGTAAGGATCTAGACCCCCACCCCTTTTATATTACTTCATCTCACATTTTTTTAATACTTATTCAATGTGGGATATGAGGTTGTGTAAGGATTTAGATCCACCTCCACTCCCTTTTATATTACTCAATCTCACATCTTTTTTAATATTTATTCGATGTAAGATATGAGATCCATAAAATCCACCTCCTCTCTTTTATATAACTTCATTTTACATTTCTTCTAATAGTTATTCGATGTGGGACAAATCTCTTCCCATTTTCTCACATTTTATCTAATATTTTTTCAATGTGGGACAAAACCTCTTCCTCAAGAAAATCAACATGTTCATATTATTTGTATGCCTCAAGTTTGATTAATTAATGTTAAATATTAAAATATTACAAGTCCACTGATGAATTGATCATTTTTTTAAAATGGTAAAATATAAAAGATATTAAAAAATAGATATAAATCATTTTAACGGTTGAACCGCCGGTCCATCCGATCCAACCGGTTGAAACGCCAATCGGTGCTCAGTCCGGTTTGGCCGTCGGTTCGGTTATGAAAACACTGATTTATAGTATATGGACATGAAATTAAAATTGCAAATTTAAAAAGTTCAGGAACATTCTAATAAATATCTTATTTCGTATTTATTAATAAGGAGAAACGAAAAATTGTTCTACCAATATTGGAAGTGTTAATTAACGAGGCAGTGGATGCGCCGGCCTGCTAGCTAACTTGTACATAAATGCAATGATCATATGGAAGGAGAGGAATGAAGATTAATTTCATTTAAATACATGGTAAATGCTAAAATACCCCCAAAAGCTACATTTTAAAGATATATAATTCCCGAATAAATATTTTAAAAAATTACTCATCTACCACATTTTATTTGCTTTAATTACATGAATCCTATCTCTTTTACCGAGAATTTATCTTACTTCACTATTTCTGACAAGAATCATCTCACGACTACAAGAACCATCTTAAACGCTTAATATAAAAATTTCATAGGTAAAAGAAAATGGTGTTTTTTTTTGGTGGGTGAGTTTGGGGTGTATGTGTACAAAATAAGTAAGTTAAGGGGTGGGTTTATACTTTATACATATGTTGGACGGTTATCAGTCTATTGTAATCATATGAATATTATTATTACCTTGACCCCATAAATAAATAAGACTAATAATTGAGCTATAATTGTGACTTTAGACTGGACAATTAGAAAAAAGCACCTAAACGTCGTCGTCCTTTCCTGAAAATTTGATGAATGTTTGACGGTATATATTCTCGATGCGTTCCTTCTCAATTCTCATTAAGGAAATTCTTTTTCAAAAATGATTTTGAAAATATTCGTACAAGGTTTAGAATACTTGTTTCTCAAGCAAGTATTAAATTATTTCATAATTGGGAAAATCTTCTATCAGAAAATAATTTACAATTTTTTTTTAACAACGAAAGGAGTGGCTTGGATAATTTAATTTAATAACTATAAATTATAAGGATAATCAAGTTCAACAGAAACAGTCAAAAACACAGTCTGAATTCTGAAGCATGTAATATATAATACTAACTTATATCCACATCGTTTCTTTTTCTGATTTGAAAAAAAAAAACGCTCCTCCTCTTCCTGCGACTTGGCGCTGAGAGTTGTACAATTACATAATTTCTAGAAAAATAAAGAATTAGTCTCAACTCGTTGTTCACGACACCATTTTGCCATTGTTTTTTATTTCTTCATTATTATTTTTAAGTTTCGTGCAATATTTATAATTACAAAAGAAAAATATATTCTGACCACTTTATATATGTATATATATAACTGTATATATAACTATAGGACAGGACGTAGTTAATTGCTGCCAAAAAAATCTGAAATTGCCCGTTAAAAGACTTTTTTTTTTTGAAAGGTTAAAAGACATTTATATTAGAATAGCTACATATTCTAATTTATGTATTTCAAATTAATACAATACATAGTATAGTTTTTCAGTCCTTTAATTTATTAGTATTTTGGTATTGACTCTATTAACTTTAAATACTATTGACTCTATTAACTTTCACTAATTAAAAATAGTTACGTAACTTCTAATTTTTAAACTTTTAGTCCGGCAAGGTTAAATATATTGTTGATACGGGCATTACAGAATTTGATTCTTTTATGTGGCAGGATAAAGTTGTCCGACAAATGTTTCACCTCTTAAAAATGACACCTAGCCCAAATTTTGAGGAAAAAAAATTAGGTAATAAATTATGATAAAGTATAAGGTAAACAAGTTTTACAAATGAAACCTGGTTAAAGAAAGATGACTTATATTATTAAAGAAAGATGACTTTTTACAATAAAAAGTATTACTCATAAAAGTGAAGGGTGTGACTTATATTACAGCAGAGTGTATAGTCATAATAATTGAAGGGTGTGACTTATATTACTAAAGGGTATAGTCTTGATAACTAATGATCATGTCTGTAAAAAAAAATAAAAAATCACGGTGAACAAGTTTCACATAATACCAACTTATAAATTATTTTGAGAAAATGTCTCTAAGGTACAAAAAATTGGAAGCAGTGACTCTAAGGTACAAATGTAATTTTTAATGACTCTAACGTATACAAAAAATTACACTTTGTTTGAAAAAAAAAACTTTAGGCCCAAAAAAATTACATTTATTCTTGTAACTTTTTGCATTCGTGACTTTGTCACTTGTAGCTTTTCCCCCAATTATTTTCTATTCGTGAAAAGATGAGGGAAGTGGAACCGAAAAAGGGTATCTTACAAAATTATTTTTCATATATATTAATTATCATATATACAATAAGTGTTTTCCAAAAGTAAATAATAAAAATTCAAACAAAAACCCGGTGAGTCGGCCGCAATCAGCGATGATCTGATTAGTAGCACTAGTCACGCTTGAACCAAGACAACACTGTAACGACGTCGTTAGGATATTCAATCTGCAACTTTTCAACAATTACAGGATTTAACTGTTACGGTTGAATTTGTACAAGAGTACTTTTGTGATACTACATAATTAATTAAAGGTCTAATTGTGCAAATTCAATCCTCATTGATATTATGGTACGCCTGCTATTGTTTTACAAAAAAAAAAGATTAAGTTGGGTGTACCTGCATTGGATGCCTTACTAATTACAAATCAATGCAATCATATGGGAAAGGATAGATTTGATTTTTAAGAGATATACATATACATATATACTGGTGGGTGGTCATCAGTCTATAGTAATTTATATTAAATTATTATTATTGCCTTGACCCCATAAATAAATTATATGAGTTAGTATACTGTGAAACTTTTTTACAGACATACACTTTAGTAATATAAGTCACACACTTCAGTTATCACTACGACACTCTTTGCTATAATATAAGTCACACCCTTCACTTTTATGAGTAATACACTTTACAGTAAAAAGTCACACACTTTAGTAATATAAGTCACACTCCTTAACCAGTTTCACCGTAAAACTTGATCACACTATACTTTGCCAAATTATATTAATTGACCTCTAATATGATTTGGACTGTAAAGTTAAAATAATGCGCCACCAATAATCCCCAAACTCTGTCCCATATATTAAAATAATTTACTACTGTACACTTTGTTCTTTCTCTGTAACGAATTTTAATTTGATATCCAATATATGCTCCATCTTATTAGGAAAAAAAATATTTGGTTTGGTAACATATCATATCATTATTGATTAATCTTTTTGTGATATTTTTCGTTTATATTTTGTGATGTAGTATAAATTAAGAAACAATTTTGTATGAGACGATATTATAAATAAAACGAAGTTCCAATTTAACATTTGAGCCGTATATTTTTTTGACAAAAACTCATATGAGACGGTCTCATGCATGAGAAATGGTACAATTTAGCACAAATCATTACACCCATCCCTTCTAAATGTTAAAGCGTCAATGTCCAATTTATACTCCTTCTCACCATGAAACCGTCTAATGTTGTCTCTATTTTTTAAAAAAATATAACTGAGTTGGTGTTTATAAATATATGAATTATATAATATACGCATAACGGCGTATAAGATTCAGTTCTCATGCGAGAGACATCCCATACTATTTTTCTTTTTCAATAAATGAAAGAATAACTTAGAACAGGCCCCCACATTATCATGATTAAAGTTAATCCTGCATCTACATTAATCCTGCACCAATTTCTTGTTTCTCGTTAAACACATATTTGATTATTGTATTATTATTATTATTATTATTATTATTATTATTATTATTATTATTGTTGTTGTTTTGCATGAATTGAGCCGCGTGGAAGGTCTTTTGCCTTTATTTGTACTATAATTAGGACTCTACTTTTAATTATAAAAATATCTAGTACATGTTATGTATTTTAATTTGATTAAAACTTGTCCCATGTGTTGGGGTGAGCCTCTGTCCTTTTGTGGAGGGCCTTCACGTCATTTGTTGTTCTTGTTCGTAGCGTTGCTCTTATTTCGAAAAAAAAATTCTAAAAAAAATGGATTAAAACTTGATTTTGAGTTTAGTGGCCTCTGACATAAACTATCATATAAGTTATACTAATGTAAATAAAAATGAGAAATACTTATATTTTAAATCAAATAAAAGCATATATAAATAAAGTTTGGATGATCCAATTAAAAAATCAAAAGTATATCCTCTTTTTATCGGCTGCACTCATTTACCCTGTTAACTTGAACACGTCATTTTTTACCCCTTACTTGTTCAACAGAAATGAAATTAATATTAGGACTTGCATTACTTTCTTTCTTCCAAAAAGAAGAGAAAAAACCTTTTAAAAGAAAGAAAGAAAGTTTTAATAGAGGCTTAGAAGGCTGAAAAGGCTGTAGATTATAAGTATTAGGCCCAAAACTGTGATTGGTTAGATTTGAACCCAAGTCCTTACACTGATATTGGGCTCCAATACAAAATTAATAATTTGCAGCATATTGTGATTTGTGGTATTTTGTTAATGTGTGAAATCCCAATATTAAACACCAAAACCTGACACCCCACATTGATACACAAGGAAATCAGATTATTGCACCTAAAATATTTCACAAAAATATTGGTATTATTTGAACAAAGATCTAAAAAAGAGACTAATCTATATAAAATTTGAGACAAATCTATATAAAAATGGAGTTTTATCAATTCAGTGTCTGAAAGATGGTAAATCTATCAATTTAAGGCCCGAAAGATTTTTTCTATCGATTCAAGGCTTGAAAGATAGAAAACTATCAATACAGGGCCTAAAAAATAGAAACTATCAATTCGAGGCTTATAAATTTTAAGGTCATGTTTGGCACTAACCCTAAATCCTGAACACTAAACCCTAAACCCTAAACGTTGAACCCTAAACCTTGAACCATGAACCCTAAACCCCCCTGAACCGTAAATCTTGAACCCTAAACCCTAAAAATAAAAAAAATAAAAACATGAAATAAGGACATGAAATATATGTGTCAAACATGGTCTTAAAATTTATAAGCCTCAAATTGATAGTTTCTATTTTTCAGGCTCTGTATTGATAGTTTTCTATATTTCAGATCTTGAATCGATAGAAAAAATATTTCAGACCTTAAATTGATAGATTTACCATATTTCAGGCCCTTCAATTATAAATATTTTCTTGAATGTATTCAAATATCTCGTCATAGCTTCATTATTGCATTTGAAACTTCCCATGAATAAATTTAAGATTCGTGATGACAAGTTAGCCTAAAACTTTGTACGATAGTGATACTATCTGCATAATTAGTGAATTTAAAATCTTCCGAGGAATTTAAAGATAAACTTCAATAAATTAGCATCGAAAATGGTGAAGGGAAATGAGTATTGACGAGAGGAGAAGATATGTGGAATGATTTCAGAATTTAATTTGGAAAAAAAATTAAATTTATTGTATAAAATATATTATGATAAAAGGAAAAAAATAAAATTCTTATGTGGCAATACCACGTAAGCGACCACATAGGCGGCGGGCACGAATATAGTGCCCACCGGTCACCGATGAACTCTATTTCATTCCCGGTTAAAGCTAATAAAGCACAAAATCAAATACCAAAATGTAATATGGAATTTTAATGACTCCTCATTCGAGTCATTTCCCATTTTGGAGATAACATATTAAGCAAATGTACATGTTTCAGTAAGTTGGCTTATTTTAATGTCAAATTTTTTTTTTAAAGAAAAAAAAATTACATCACGAGAGATTTAACTTTAACATTATGGTTGCAATAAGGTTTGACAAACATGAGGGCCCACAAAAAAACGAGCATGAAAAAAATACACACCGATACATACAAGCAATTTCAAAGTGAAGAGCTTGTCGATCAAAATATCTGCAAACTTGACTAACGGGATATATTAATGTCAAACTTCACTCTAACTACATTACAAAACAAATCAAAAAGGAAAAACTGTATCCTTGTTGTTCAAATCTCATCCTCACTTTGTAGTATTGTATTTCCTCAATAATGGGAAAAAAGAGACGCGTAAAAATTAGTAACACTGGAAGGTCCTGCAAATCTGCGAGAAAAACCAGGACACTTTCCAAGAAATGGACCATGATCATCGTAAAACTCTCATGGAATTCAATCACATACTACGATTTGGTTTGTCGAAGAGAAGCACGAGGCACAAGCTCCTGCAAAAGTTTGAGAAAAATGATGAGAAAAAAGAAATTGAATTTGAGTGTAGTTTTCTAAAGATCATAACAAGTACTACCTCCGAGTAACGAACATGATCGTGTCGTAAGTTAGAAGTCTTTACAATAGTCTCCCATTTGGTATTCGTGACCGACCCTTTTTGGCCCTGCTTCTTCTGGTGAATAGGGCTACTTCTACGCGAATTAGCGAACGGATTTCCCAAAGTAATCGAAGGCAGCGTACGCCACAGCCAAGATTCAGAAGGAGAGATTGGCAATGGTGGAGCTAATGGAGATTTACATGGAAGATCAGTTTCTTGTTTCTGTACTTCTTTTGGTCCAGATTTTGCATCAGAAAGCACTTCGGGGCATTTCAAGGTCCTCGATTCTTGATGAAGGGTTCGAGTCCGTTTAATATCCTCTGTTGCAGAACGTGGAACCTTGTCCGTTGATCCGAATTTGTGACTCAGTTTTTTGCCTTCTTTCATGCTTGATTTGTCTGGTGGGAAAACCTTTGATCTCACACCAGATATATCGATGACTTGTTCAGCTTTCGTGCAAGGCGGCTTCAAACGGGGAAGATCTTTCTTCTTTACATAATCTATGTACACTGTTTTCTCCACAGGATCGACTGTTGGATCAGATCCTCGTTGTTCGGTTATCTGATTTTTTGATACATCGCAGGGCCTTAAACATCTTACGCTGCGATGAAGCAATCTTATTAGCATTGAAATTCTCTACTTCCTTAGGGACGCCAAGAAACCCTGCCCCTCTCGAAATGGAGACTTTGGAGATTCATTTCGGTAAGAGATATGTTGCCACTTCGCATCGCCTTAATGGTGACACTCTTGAGTTAAAAATTTCATTGGATTCATTAGTTGAACTATAATCTGCTTGGTGCAGATCCCGCGATAGCAATCCAGAATGAAATCTTTTCTTTTGAATAACTTGGCTAGGTATCTGCCAAAAAATGATGAAATTTTCCATCCAATCATTATTCAAGTCATATTTGAAGATAAAAAGAAAAGGCAAAACCATCAATGCACCAGTTGCACTGTGCAACTAGTGCAATATTGACTTAATTTTGACCAAAATTTGACACTCACACAAAAAATTGAAATATATAATAAGAAGTATTAGTTCATACAAATGAGCGTATCAGTTTTTAGGCTCAACAGTATTAGTAGTTTTTCAATATACAACTAATATTCTTCGACTGCTTTTTTCCAATGATTTGCCGAAAAAAAAAAAAAAACAAACTGAAATCTTTAGTCAAAATTGCAATAGAACTGTTACTTAAAAGAATATTTTAGAAGATTATACCTTATCGAGGGGTCCGCTGTGCGCATTTCTTGACATTCTTCTAACTTCACGAGGTGCAGGCGAAGGAGGCCGACTTTTGGGTTTCATTGAAGGCAGTGGATTTAAGAGGCACAGAGCATTCTTCACACAAAATCGAGGGATAATCCCTCGAGGTAGAATCCCCCAAGCTTTCCCCGGCTTTTTAACAGGAAGAACGATACTCTTGAGCTCTTCATCTTCACTTTCCACATTATCAATATACTGACTGTAATATGGCAAAAGATCAGAACTGTATTGCTTCACCGATGGCTTCATTTCTCCAGAAACCGCCTTCTTTACCTGCTTCGGTTGCTGCTCGTTTAGTACAGATGATGGCTTCTTCACCACATTTTTTGGTGTTTCCACAACAGCAGCCTTGGGCAGCTGGTAAGAATCTATTCATCATAAAATCTCTCGTTTGTGCATCGATACAAAACGTTCCAGATGGTTTTACCCCTGAACTCTGATAACCGCTAATACCACTCACACTATAGTTGAAGGACCATGATTTCGAATATGAAAGTGTGTCTAATGCATCTGAAAATGCTTCGTCTCCACTTTCTGAATCAGATTCATCTCTACATTTCAAACTCTCGTTTAGTTTCTCCAAAAGAATAGCATGATCACTGAAGGAGAATGATTCAACTTGGGGCCTGAAGATGTTCTGATCCCCAGAATAGCACCTCAATGAACCGGAAACTCTTCCGGGGGGCAGTTTTGGGATTTCACCCGAATCATGCCTACTGACATTGGACAACCTACCAGGAGGAAGTCTTGGTGTATTCGAAGGTTCATCCGGAGTATGTGAATGGCTTGCCACTTCATCTTTAGGCCTTCCGGGGATTTGTTCCCAATGAAACGGTACAGCAGCTGGTTTAGTCACCTCGTCACATTCCCAATCGGATTTGTTCACCGGAAGTGATTGCTGTCTGGAGGAGGGTAGTAGTGTCTTTTCCACCACCCTCCGTTTTACTAGCTCGGAGGAGTTTGTAGGTGATTGAAATCTCCTTGCGGAGAGAAGTGGTGCATTCAAATCAAGTTGCCTTTTCTCCATTCTGCAATATAAATAATCACTCCTCTGTTCTGCTCTGTGACTTGAAACCACTACAATTCAACAAAAAACACCTAAATCAGTAACAACAAATTTTATTAAAAAACGAAACAAGGTTGGAAAAAGGGAGTTTTTTCGCCTAATAATGTGAATATATATAATGTGGAGATACAGAAAATACACAAAATGTAAAGTAATCAGCACAGTAAGTATTAAGGGATGTTTACATAATTCAAGTAAAGAAATTTCTGATAACTAGGCAAAGTTAAAGATGAACCATGACAAGTCAAGAAAAATAAAAAGGACTCTTGTCTAATTAGCAAAACAATACAACATTGATGACTACACCAGAATTTCAAATTATTAGGGCAATGAAGAATGAGTACAAAGAAAGCATTTACTTCGCATACCTTTACTCATCAACCAAAGTAAATTCCCCTTTAATCCTCAGTTAATGCTACTAACAGGACTCATTTACTACCCCTCCTCTTTCCACTTTTTTGAAGAGGGTTTTTTTTCCCAGGGTTTTGGTGATTAATCATTCACAGTAGCATCCAAGAATTACCGAAATCAGAGCATAAAAAGAAAAAGAAACCGTGTAAATGATTTCTTGAATATTATCTTAAAGTTCTAAACATTAACCTTCTTTAGCCCATAACAAAATCTAAGTAAATCATACAAATCAAGAAAAATCAAATTCCAATTCCCCCAAAAAAATAATCAATTACAAGAAACAATAATAACAAAATGCCAACATGCTGCCAAGAACTCCCCCCCACAAAGGAGAAGTCTTTAGTCAAGAATGGCAAGTAATTCAACTTTCAACTTAGGTTAAAAACGACCCCTATTATACGGCAAGAACTTAAAATGGGTTGTACCTTGAACCACAAAATTACCGGAAACAATCCATAAAACATAAAATCAAAATTTAGGCGTTTCTTTAGTGGTACCTGAAGAGGAAAAGAACAGAGCCAATTTCTTGAATTTGGAGTTTCTTCCCGCGAATTGTGGCACAACAAGAGGAGAAAAAGCAAAGGAGAAAAGAGAGAGAAAAAAAAAAGAAAATGAGTGTTTGCTTTGGTTGTGCTTTTGTTTCAAGTGTTTTAATGAGTATTTAGGCAGGAGTAGCGCTGATAGTGATTACTGATTGACGGAGGGAATGCAGGTTCTCTTTTAACGTGGTGGGCCAATGGATTCATGGACCTTAATTTCTTTTCTTTATTTTTCTATTTTTTTATTATACTATTGATTAATTATTTTTTATTAGTATTTAATTTTCCACTTTTTAGGTAATTAGATTTGTCGGGAGACAAATGTCACGGACATACCTTTGAAATAGCGACAGTTATAATCCCAACTGCCCATTATTTTTTCTTTAATTTGTGATTTGTGAAATTGGGAGGCCCTACCCCATACCTCCTTCACACTCATTCAACACTCTCTTCAAAAACACACTATTCTGACACCACCCATTTATGAATTATATATTTTAACAAAATTTATCCATTTGAGATTTATATTAATTTGTGATTTTTTAAGGGTTCGTGTTTGTGTTGGGAGGAAAATTAACTTTGAATAAACTGTTATAAAACATTTGTATTTATTTGAACTAAATTTTGCGTAAATATTTCCAAAATGCATATGCTTTCGTCATATTCTAGTTTTAAATTTCTCATGGCTAGTATCATTTTATGCATTTATTCTATCATGATTTTGTTAAATATTGACAATATCTGCATACTGAGCAAAACATGGCGTGGCTAAATGTGTAGTAATTGGGATTTATGGATTTACATTAACACAAATTCTCCCCATAATACACACACTTAAACTAATAAAATTAGTCTTAATTTAATTTTAAAAACTTTTTTTCTAAAAAAAAAATTAGTTTTAACTTTTTTTTTTTTTTTTTTCAATTTTATTTTTTAATTTTAATTTCAGTTTTAGATGTTTTTTAATAATTCGACTGGACCCCAAACCCGGGTCCGGTGGTTTATGGTTCACTTTCAAATTAAGTGGTTCATGGTTTCCATCTTACCAAATGGTTCAAATATGATTTAGGGTTCACTTATTTAGGGGTTAGGGATTAGAGTCTTGACCATTTTTTATTGAATTAGACGTGGTCTGAGAGAGCGAACTCTACATTAAACAAGCAAATGTATAATTAAAAATTATTTAATAATTATTTTTCCTACAGTAATACAGAGAATGAAATCTAATATTATAATACTATTACTTCATATGTCCCACAATACTTTTCATACTACTTTTTTTTTAACGAACGAATTGTTATTTTTTTTTATTTTTTTGGATCAGGAAAAGCAATTTTATTAATGTCTAAGTATAAGGAATACTCAGAGTAGAACTAATTTACAGAAATTCAGAGTTTCAAAAATTGCCAATTATTTACAAACCAATCTTTCAATGAAAATTCACCTGACCTTGTAAATTTAGAAGAGTACCAACTCCAAAACTTTCATTTGATTTCATCAACAATCTTCTCTATCGATAAGCTCTCCCCTTCAAAAATTTTCTTTTTTCTCCAATTCCAAATGACCCAAACAACACAAATCTAGATATCAATAACAATCGACCTCCCTCTTTTCCCGGGAAAGATGCCCGAGTGAAGAAGGGGATGAACATTTATGTGATTATTTTGAGCCATGGGAAAATTCAGCCATCCATAACACAAATTCCAAACCTTGGACGTCTTCGGGCAGCCCAAGAAAAGGTGGTCGGCTGTCTCGGTCGAAAGATCACAAAAAGGGCAGTTTGTAGAGGTAGTGCCCGAGATTATATTTCTTCTAGCAAGGTTATCCAAGATGGGTAGTCTATTCCATAGTAATCTCCAAGCCATATTAGTCGCTTTAAATAGTGCAATCTTGTTCCATATTAAAGAGATTTCTTCAAGCTTTGGTTCATTAGGTTGCACCGTGACGATCTCCTCGGTTAGCAATTCATACGCCTTCTTGGTTTGATAGCATCCGGTCGTAGTGCTTTTCCACTTCCAGCTGTCCATTGTGTCCTCCTTCGATTTGTACCTATTGATCAACAAGGTGATATTTGTTGGGGTTATACTGGAAAGTATGCTTTTACTTTGTATAACCAAACTGAATTTTCTGTCTTATTTACTTAAATAAATTATTTATCACTGATGTTTTAAATATCATTGAATGTTACATATATTTATTGCATAATTGTTCAATAAACAGTACGTGTTACATTGTAGTTAATTTAGTGATACCAGATCACAGAAGATTAAATTAACAGTCCCTTGTAACTAAAAGTACGTTGTTCACGACGTAGATGGAAATGAACAATCCACCGTGAAAGGTTGGAGTGTAAGGCTAAGATTGACTTGTCTTGACCAAGAGATTAAACTAGTGCATGACTGATGCACTGAATAGGACCTACATGAGGATAAATTCTTCAGCACTGAACCAAGAAGAATTAGACCTCAGTGGTTCGTTATTTCTTAATCTTCGTCTCTTAAATAGGATCGTGTGTGGTTAGTAATTATTGCTTTGACTTATGACGGGTAGAGAATCAATGAGATTCAATACTTTATATCTTGGACAATATTACTGGTCACATGCGATTGCTAAGATTTAATACGAAGAATCGTGTGCGAGTACGCTCGTTTGATTTGCCCCCTTGGGAGGTTCATAAGATTTATCATATCAAATCTTGCAAGTGGAATTTGTTTCCGATATGGATAATAATGTTGAACCGTTCCTTGACCAAAGACAAAATATATTAATTAGTGGAAAGCTATTTCAGTGGCTTGAATTAATTAATGGGCTAGATAATCTTAAACACGGGAAATAATAATCGAGAGCCATATTAACAGTAATATGGGTTAAGATGGATAGTGCAATATTAATTATGTAGTGAGATTAATTAATATTTATGGGCTTGAATAATATTGTGGCTCAATATTAGATATTCAAAGTCCATTAGAAGATTCAATCTTAATTCTCCTAAAGGCCCTTCAAGTAGCCCAAACATAATGTTCAATAACTGAAAAAGGTGTTTAAAATAAAATAAATTATTGTTGCCTAATTTTTCATTATTTTTTGAAAATCACAAATAAAAGAGGGAGAAAGATTTTCTTTGAATTTTGTTATGGAATGAGGATAAGTATTCTTAGAATATAAGATTATCTCATTAAATTCAAGAAATCTCTCACTTGGCTATTTGTTGTAATATTTTCGAAAAATACCATAACATAAGGAGAGGAAGATTTTATTTGGGAGATATAATATATTGGATATATTCAAGATTGTTTCTTGAGGAAGAAGTAAGGAAATTTCTCAATCACCCAAAAGCCCTAAAATTTTCGTCCCCCCCCCTTATCATAAATAGGGGATGAATGTTTCATCCCCATGTGAGCACGAAAATTGGTTTTTCGGAAAAATATCAGCGTCGATAAAATATCAAATATTTTGAAACGTCGACAGATTGTGTATTTTCGAAAAACTTCAATTGTGAGTGTACAATTCCATATGTTGGAAAAATTAGAAATCCACAAAGGTGGTGCAACATAATTTTATTTTTCCTTTTGTTAAATTGTTCGCGAGTTCCTACCACCGGATTGTTGAACAAGGACAATGGAATACTTGAGAAGGACTTTTGGTGCGTTCGTGTGAACAGGATCCATCTTCTCAACGGTTGTCACTCCAAGAGGTTAGTTCACGTAAACTCGTAGTAATTCCGCATGCGTAGGTTTTATGTGAACTGTTTATATACATGATTGGTTGTTGAATTATTATTTGAATTAATATAGGATTAATTCATGCTAGTAATAATTGTTAGAATTAAATTTGTATTTAAATATTCATCCCAAATAGATCCGGGCAATTAATTCCCCAACAATATTATCAAGTAAAGGCAACTCATAATCAAAAAGCTCCCTCATCCAATTCCATTTCCACCTCCAAACTCCCTCTTCCCTAGACCACCTATCACTAACCCTCCCTTCTTTGTCTCGACAAATGTTAAAAAGTCTCGGAAAGAGGCTTTTCAACGATCTCTCTCCCACCCACAAACTATCCCAAAAATATGTCTTTCTTCCATCCCCAATACATTTTTCCAAATTTCCCCCCCCCCCCCCATTTGACCCGTTTGAAACAATATATTTCCACCAATTTGACCAATGCCTCTCTCTCCTATTACCTAAAGAACCCGACTCTCCCCAATCCAAATCACCATGAATGGATTTAATCACCCTCACCCACAAACTATCTCTATCAACAAAAAAAAAATCGCGACCATTTTCCTAACAAAGCCCTATTAAAACATCCTAATTCCCTAACCCCAAGACCCCAACAATTTAGATTTGCAAACAGTTTTCCAATTCAACCAAGAAGTTTTGCTTTTATTCTCACTACCCCCCATAAGAAAGCACATTGTAAAGAAGTTAAGGTTTTAAGGACATTTTTCCCGATTGCACGTAGAAGGACAATTGATAGATCGGTATCGATGTGAGCATTGATTTCAGAAGAGTTAGTCGGCCCCCGAGAGATATTTTCTTGTCATTCCATGAGTTTAATTTCATTCTTACCTTTTGGATGAAAGGCTCCCATTAAACTTCCTTCTTGTGACTCACCCCAACCTTAATACCAAGATACGTAAAAGGTACCACACCAACTTCACAATTCAGAATATTCGCCATGTCTGAAAGCAAATCTGGAGCCAAATTAATTCCCATGAGGCAACTTTTATTGTAGTTAATCTTCAAGCCAGAAAGGAGCTCAAAATTCTTCAATATATATTTCAACGTCTTCGCGTTCTCCCCCGAGGCTGCCCCCATAAACACTGTGTCGCTTGGCGTATTGTAAGTGTGAAATCTTTATCTTCCCAGATCCGAGGACAGCCAATGCAAACAGATTCAACTCCACAGCTTTTGAGGTCAAAATACTCAAGCCTTCCGCTACCAAAAGATAAAGGAACGGTGACAATGGATCCCCTTGCCTCAAACCTCTCTGTAGTTTGAATTCCCCCGAAGGTGAGCCATTTACTAACACTGAAGTGTTGGGGAATTAATTGCACGGATCTATTCGGGATGAATATTTAAATACAAATTTAATTCTAACAATTATTACTAGCATGAATTAATCCTATATTAATTCAAATAATAATTCAACAACAAATCATGCATATAAACAGTTCACATAAAACCTACGCATGCGGAATTACTATGGGTTTACGTGAACTAACCTCTTGGAGTGGCAATGGTCTCCTCAATAAAAACACACCAAAAAGCTTCCCCAAGTATTCCTAGTCCTTGCTCAATCAATCCGGTGGAAGGAAGCTCATGAACAATTAACAAAAAGGGAAAATAAAATTTGTTGCACCACCTTTTGGATTTACTTAATTTTTCCAAAGACACTGAATTGTACTTGGGGATGAAGAAATTATCCCCTATATATAGAGATGTGGTGGCCGATTTTTCCACATGGAATAGGGAGGAAAAAATATTTTCTTGATCTCCAAGAAATCTTGAATATATCTCCTATATTCTTTTCTCAATAATTAAAATATTCCATAAAAATCCTACCTTCTCTTGTTATGGTTATTTTCGAAAAAAATAAGGATAAAGATTCCAAGATTTGGATCTTCTTGAATTTATGAGATATACATGTATTGCAAGAATACATATCTTCCCAAGAAAATCAAGAAAATCTTTCTTTCCCTTATTCTTTCCAAATTTTCGAAAATTGTCATATGAATAAACAAGTGGGAGATTTCTTGAATTTAATGAGATAATCTTGTATTTCAAGAATACATATCTTTATTCCATAACAAAATTCAAAGAAAATCTTTCTTCCTTTTTATTCATATTTTTCGAAAAAAATGAGGAAAAATAGCAACAAAATTTATTTTATTTTTAAACACTTTTTTTTTTTTTTTATTGGACTTTTATGTTTTTTTGAGGGGCCTTTTAGAGAATTAAGATTGGACCTTCCAATGGATCTTGAATTATCAATATTGAGCCACAATATTATTCAAACCCCCTAAATATTAATTAATCTCACTACATAATTAATATTGCACTATCCATCTTAACCCATATTAATACGGTCAATATGGCTCTGTTATTATTTTTCCGTGTTTAAGATTATCTAGCCCATTAATTAATTCAAGCCACCTAAATAGTTTTCCATGAATTAATATCTTTTATCCTTAGTAAAGGAACTTTCAACATTATTATTCATACCGAAAACTAGTTCCACTTGCAAGATTTGGTATGATAAAAACTTATGAACCTCCCAAGGGGCAAATCGAACAAGCGTGCTTTTACATGATTCTCCTCAGATTAAATCTTAGCAATCGATGTGACCAATAATATTGCCCAAGATATAAAGTATTGAATCTCGTTGATTCTCTACCCGTAATAAGTCAAAGCAATAATTACTAACCACACGCGATCCTATTTAATGGATTTAAGATTAAAAAAATAACGAAACCATTGAGGTCTAATTCTTCCTAGTTCGGTTATGAAGAATTTGTCCTCCTCAGAAAATCTCTTCAAACAAGACTTTTACGCACTAGTGTAATCTCTTGGTCAAGATAAATCAATCGAGGGTTACACTTCAACCTTTCACGATGGATTGTTCATTTCATCTAGGTCGTGAATGGTGTACTTTTTTCATTCTGACTGTTAATTTAGTCTTCTGTGATGTGGTATCACTAAATTAACTACAATGTAACACGTACTATTTATTGAACAGTTATGCAGTAAATATATGTAACATTCAATGATATTTAAAGCATCAGTGATAAATAATTTATTTCAGTAAATAAGACCGAAATTCAGTTTGATTATACAAAGTAAAAACATATTTTCCAGTATAATCTCAACATGAAGCATAAGCCGAAGAAAAACACTCTCTAATCCATCCTCTCCATTTTCCACCAAAGTTGAAGTTTTTGAGCATCGAATCCAAGAAAGACCAGTCCACTGTGTCATACACCTTAGCAAAATCAACTTTGAAAAAGAATCTTTTAAGCTTCCTCTTCTTCGCTTCTTCAAAGGCTTCTTTGAGAACAACCACACTATCAAGAATGTAGCGGTTACTCAAGAATGCGCTCTGGTTGAAGGAAATCAGCTTGTCCAACACTTTACGGAGCCTATTTGCCAAGATCTTGGCAAGTATTTTTTAGGTGCATCCAATAAGAGAGATCGGGCGATAGTCGCCCAAAGATTCAGCCTCATCTTTCTTAGGGATCAAGACAATGAAGGAGGGGTTTAAGCCTCTGACCAGTTTTCCATTACGATGGAATTCTTCAAGCATCTTGATAATGTCGGCTTTGACCACATTCCAACAAACCTTGATGAATTTAAAACAAAAGCCGTCCAGACCTGGGCTCTTTGTGTTTTCACAGCTTTTGATGGCCTCCAAAATTTCATTTTCTGTGAATTGCTCGGACAACATCAGGTTATCGGCTTCCGAAATCTTTTGGCTAAACAAGTCAGCCGAGATTGAAGGCCTGCAGCAATGAGAGGTACTGAAGTGATTCTGAAAATAATCCCGGACACCACTCTTGATCTCTGTCACGTCTTCTGTCCACCGGCCATTTAAACGAAGGCCCACGATTTCATTTTTCTTTCTCCTAAAATTGATGGCTCTATGGAAGAAGCTGGAGTTGACATCGCCATCATTCAACCACTTAATTTTTGCCTTATGTGCCAGCAGGCTGTTTCGGTGTATGAGATTTTTGAACAAGTTTGTCGTGGCCTCCTTTCTTCTTATGATTTCAGCTTCCTCGAGACCAAAGGTATCATCAATTACATCCAGCTGATGAATCTCGTGTTTGAGCTTGTCTATGTTGCCATCGATGGATCTGAAGACTTCTCGATTCCATATTTTCAGATCCTCTTTCAAAGATTTCAACTTTTCCTTAATTCGAAAACCGTACCAGCCCTCAAATTCATAGTTGTTCCACGACTTCTCTACAAATTTTTTAAACTCTGGATGTGTACACCAAGCGTTTACGAATCGAAATGGCTTTGGACCCCAGTCAACCACTTTATCTTCCAAAATTAGGGGGGCAATGATCAGACACTGTGATTTTCAATCCCCTGATCGAGGATGACGGCCATTGTGACACCCAAAGATTGTTAATGAGCACTCGGTCTATGCGGCTCTTGCAGCTCCCATCTGGTCTGTAGTAGGTAAACTTCCTGCCGACGAGTGGAAGATCAAGAAGATCTGCCTTCCGGATGAATTCATCAAACTTTCCCATGTCTCTGTGATTGATTGTCTCACTCTGTCTGACTCTTTCACTGCCCTCTCTGATAGAATTAAAGTCCCCAGCAATGCACACATATCTGTACCTATTCTGCTCAATCACCAAACTCAAACGATCCCATAAAGCAATTCTATCAAGCAATGGACAGGCAACATATATATTTATAATACAACATGCTAATCTTTCTGCCCCCCAGAAACCATTTAAAATTACGGCCCCCTCCATGTCCCACGAACTCGAACAAGCGAATTTTTCAGAGTCCCAGATAGAAATAATACCTCTTGATCTGCCGTTTGAAGCTCTTGCATACCAATCAAACTTCCCAAGTCCCCAGATGCTTCTGCAAAGATTTGTGTCCACTTTCTCCATTTTAGACTCTTGTAGGCAGCAGAAATCTACCTTGTGAAACCTGATCAATTCCTGTGCCTCCTTAGTTTTAACCTTACTCCCAACCCCTCTTATGTTAAAGGATAGCAGCTTCATTGGGGGAACTCTTTATTTTTCTCCATTTCCTTCTTGCCATGCCTAATTCGGTGGAAATCCTTGCTAAACTTGAGACCACATTATCATCCGATTCACAGCTACTTATGCCGATATTTTTCCCGAAATTCCAAGCCAAAATTGCCTCATCTCGGATTTTTTGGGAAATCACATCCTCTGCAATTTTCTCCTCCTCTGTGATTGTGCTCCTCTAGGGTTTTTCTCTGCTTCCATATTCTGAACAAAATTTGAGAAGGTTTCTTTTTCTTTTTTCTTTGACAAAGATTTTTCCTTTCCTTTAGCTTTTTTCTTGTCGCCAATATTACTACCTGCTTTTGATTTCACCGTGGGCTTCTTGGATTTTTGGTCGGGGGGTTGTTTTCCGGGTATATGGCTGTGAGCAGTTCTGTGATGTGAGGAATGTTTATTGGGTGCATCATTTGGTGGGTTAAGGTTTGTGGTATGTTGGGTTTTTGTAGTCTCCTGCGGGAAAGTGATAGAAGGTTCTGTATCAGGGTTTGGGCGAAATTGGGGATCTGCAAGCATAGTTTTGGGGTTGGGCCAAGGTTGGTGTGAGTGGAGATGGGTTTTGCTGTGTGTGTCGGTTGGTGTGTGGTTTATTTGGTCGGTGTGAGAGGTGTGAGGTGTTGAGATTATACTGGAAAGTATACTTTTTACTTTGTATAATCAAAATTGAATTTCGGACTTATTTACTGAAATAAATTGTTTATCATTGATGCTTTAAATATCATCGAATGTTACATATATTTCTTTGATAACCGTTCAATAAAATCAGATGTATTACATTGTAGTTAATTTAGTAATACTGCATCACGTAAGATTAAATTAATAATTCCTTGTAACTAAAAGTACACCATTCACGACCTAGATGGAAATGAACAATCCATCGTGAAAGGTTGAAGTGTAAGACTTCAGATTGGGCTTGTTGTCACCAAGAGATTACACTCAGGTGATTTAATCGATGACCGAATAGGACTTATGGGAGGACAAATTCTTCTTAACTCAACAAGGAAGAATTAGACCTCGGTTTCGTTATTTCTTAATCTTTCGCTCCTTAAATAGGATCACGCGGGTTGGTAACTATTGCTTTGACTTATCATGGGTAGAGAATCAACGGTATTCAATACTTTTTTATCTTGGGCAATATTATTGGTCATATGTGATTGCTAAGATTTAATACGAGAATCGTGGTGCAAGTACGCTTGTTTCGATTTGTTCTTGGGAGGTTCATAAGCTTTATCATACCAAATCTTGCAAGTTTAACTAGTTTCCTGTGATGGATGGATAATAATGTTGAACCGCTTCTTAACCAAGGACAAAAGATATTAATTAACTAAAGCTATTTCAGTGGCTTGAATTAATTAATGGGCTAGATAATCTTAAACACGAAATAATAACCGGGAGTCATATTGACTGTAATATAGGTTAAGATGGATAGTGCAATATTAATTATGTAGTGGGATTAATTAATATTTTTGGACTTGAATAATATTGTGGCTCAATATTGATAATTCAAGATCCATTGGAAGCGTCCAATCTTAATTCTCCTAAAGGCCCCATAAAGAAATTTCAACATATAGTCAAATAACCTAAAAAAGTGTTTAAAATAAAATAAATATTGTTGCCTTTATTTTTCCATGAAATTAAATTTATGGATGAAAAAAAAAGGAGAAAGATTTTCTTTGAATTTTGTTATGGAATGAGGATATGTATTCTTGGAATACAAGATTATCTCATTAAATTCAAGAAATCTCCCACTTGGTTATCCATAGAGAAAATTTCGAAATTTTGATAATTAAGGGAAAGAAAGATTTTCATGATTTTCTTGAAAATATATTATGGAAGATATGTATTTCTTGAAATACAAGAATATTTCATAAATTCAAGAAGATCCAAATCTTGGATTCTTGCCCTATAATTTTCGAAAATAATCCATAACAAAAGAGTAAGTGGGATTTTGTGGAATATTATAATTATGAAAAAAGAATATAGGAGATATATTCAAGATTTCTTGGAGATCAAGAAAAGATTTTCCCACATTGTTTTTGCCCCAAAATTTCAATTCACCTCTACTCTATAAATAGGGGATGATTCTTTCATTCCCAAGTACAATTTCATGTGTTGGAAAAATTAGTAAATCCACAAAGGTGGTGCAACATAATTTATTTTCCTTTTGTTAAATTGTTCGCAAAGCGTCTACCACCGGATAATCGAGCAAGGATTAGGGAATACTTGGAAAGTTCTTTTTTGGTGTGTCTAATAAACAAAGCCATTCTTGCCCCAAGAGGTATGCGTTCATGAAACTCGTAGAATTCCTCATCGTAGGATTTACGTGAATTAATTATATGCATGATTTGTTGTTGGATTATTATTTGAATTAATATAGGATTAATTCATGCTAGTAATAATTATAAAATTAAATTTGTATTTAAATATTCATCCCGAATAGATCTCAGTACAACTTATTCCCCAATAATCGCATCGAGCCACGGTTTGAACTCTGATTTTAAATTGTAATTTAATTATTTGTCATTAAATTTGAAATTGGATAGTAGAATTGCTAGATGCTTTTGCGTATCCAATTGTCATGGAATTTAATGTGTTTATTTACGCATTTATAATTTTGTGGTTTTTTAATTCGATTCGCTCGGATTCATTTTGCCTCGTGAGAAAATCCACGAGTAGATTAGGATTTGTTTGATTTGATCAATGTAATAGACTAGTCTAGATCTAGGTTTATTTATTTTTTGTAAATAAATTGTAACCGGATCGGAAACGGAGACGGAGACGAAGAATTAAAGGATAAAATCTAGAATCGGGCGAAGCGGCGTGGCGTGCGAAACGTGCCGGGCGGAGGCACGCACGCGACGCTGATGCTGCGCAGGTACGACGCGACGGGCGCGGCCGAGGGCCGAGCGCCACGCGAGGATCGTGCCGCTGCATGGGTAAAAGAGATAAAGTCAGACGCAGACCGTGCGCGAAGCCGACCGGCAGACGGGAGACGAAGCGTCTGAGGCCATGGGACGCTTGCCGCCATGTTCCGCGGGCGAGGCGAGGTCAAGTGAGCGCAAGCCGGATCTTGTGGCACGCTGCGGCGTCGCCGCTGAAAGCCCTACCGAGGCCGCCGAGGTCGATCTTGGCGACACCGCCGAGGTCTCCGAGCGGCGCTGGCGATCGCGCCACGGGTCTCTCGGTTAAAGGGGCTACCGGATCTGGCGTGCATCCCTACCAGCGAGCTACTTTCGTGGAGTTTCGAGACGGAGTTCTTTTCGAGACAATCGAGTGGGAGAAATTCAAGACGGCGTTCTTTTTCAAGATCAAGCCAAGAAAAATCAAACCATGAAATTGATAATTTGTGCCCAATATGTTTATTTTTCTCTTTGCTTGATTTATTATTGTGTTATCTTATGCTTTATTTAATTTGTTTAAATGTGTTTGTATGAGAGTTGCCCAATGAAAAATCTCACCTTCAAAAATTACTAAGTGTGTTTAAATAATTAATTGACAATTTTATTCCTAAAAATAAAATTGAATTAATTTTGACCTCCATGATTTATTTATTTGTGAATTCTTTTTGGAGAAATTCCCCACGCCGACGGTCAAAAGTTAGCTTTCACATGTATGAATTCCAAATGGATGATTGTGGATTATTACTAGTGGCGGCGATGACCCTCCCCACGAGGCTCGCTCAAAGCGAAAATAATAATCCTCAGATTTAATCATGGTTATTACTTAGGTATAAAATTGATATGCATATACTTCCCGAAGTCCTGCCAATTTTATATTGGTCAATTTTGGAGCCAACTATTAACTGGATATTAAAGGTTTGTAAATCGTTCTTGTTTGTAACTCGCTTTGAATGTGTTTAAATAATGACCCACCCCACGCGCTTTATTTAAACCTGTTTTTGAGATGTTGACCGATGATGTTCATATTTTTTTGAGATTTTAATATGATGCATGTGATCCAATCTTGTGATATATTTGTGCTTATGCATATTATTGTTTATTTCACCATCATGTCGCAACCTTTTTAATCCACCTGCTATATACACTCAAAGAACACCAATTAACCGGTAACAACTATAATGTTTGGAAACAGAATATGAGTTTTGTCCTACCGCACAAGAACATCATTGGGTTCTTGATGTACCCAAGCCACGTAAACTCTCATGATGAATCATCTAACGCGAAAGACATTCGTATAATATTTGGGAGCGAGCCAATGAACCCATGAAACGTGTAATCTTGACTTCACCGCTTGATGATTTGAGACACATTCATGAAGGTGTTGAGTCCGCGCGAAATTATGCAAAAGTCTTGAAGAAATGGTTTTAACAAAAAAGACCGCATGATCAATCGGTTTAAATATGACGACGTGGTCGCTAAAGATGGTCGAGGGAACACCCGTAAGGAGCATGTTCTCGCAATTAAACACCATTTTGAAAAAAACGGCTTATCTCGAACTAAGTATTGTGATGAGGCCCAAATCAATTTCTTTGCTATCTCTTCCAAGAAGCTTCGATGGGTTTTATCGTAGTTTTGTGATGAGTGGTCACATGTATACTATGGACATCCTACAAGAAGCCTTGGAGAAAATAGAGAAGCATTTAGGAAAAAAAGACGGCATTGGTGACCAAAAAAGTCTTTTCTCGAGATCTAGGCCCGATGGAAGGCAAGTCTCAAGAAAAGGAAAGGGTCGAACCAAAGCAAACTCATCACCAAGAAAAGTGAGAAAAAAACGCTTAAATGTTTGGGTGTCAAGAAAGGACCAAAAGGAAAATGTTTTAATTATGGTGAGAAAGGACATTGAGGTTAGCTTGTTCCAAACCCAAAAAGGAATGGAAAGAAAAGGTAATTCTCACGCACTAGTTGTTGAAACTTGTTTAGCGGCATGATGCCTCCCATTTATGGGTGGTGGATACGGGATCCACCGATCATGTTTGTTTCACTTTCTTTGGGGTTCAAGCGGACCCGCAACTTAGTGGGAGTGAGATCCTCATCACACCGGGCGATGCGATCTTCTGAGTGGCGGTGAAGCAATGGGAGAAGTGCACCCGTCTTTTGAAGACAAAGTTTTAATTTTAAGAGATGTTCTTTACGTTCCAAAAATTTAGAAAAGAATTTAATTTCGGTTTCTAAACTTTTTCTTGATGGATATTCGGTTACTTTTAATAAAGTTGTTACCATTTCTCTTTTGATAAATTTATCCACATGGAACGTTGTCGAATAGTCTCTATACAATTAACTCGTGCACACCACTCACGAAAATGCATCCTATAACACATCAACTATTTCAGAGAAAAGAAAACGTTCATCGACGTGAACGAGACACTTCTATGGCATCTAAGATTGGGTCATATAAATCCAAAGAGGATCCAAAGGTTGGTGAAAGATTCGTTCAATGGAGTTTCTCCAAGTTGAACCAATTCCAACCTCGCGAATCATGTTTGGAGGGTAAAATGACCAAGAGGGCATTTGGAGCCAGGGAATAGAGCCAAATAAGTGTTAGAGATCGTTCACACATGTATGTATGTGGGTCCAATGTCAACCAAAGCAAAGAGGAGGTTATGAGTATTTTGTCACTTTTATTGATGATTACTCAAGGTACTTATATTTTTCCTTATGAAGCATAAATCGAGTCCTTTGAGAAATTCAAAGAATTTAAGGCTCAAGCAGAGAATCATAGGAAAAAAAAGCGATCAAGTCTCTACGATCCGATGGAGGAGGCGAATACCTCAAATATAAGTTTTTGAACTACTTATTCGATGAAGGGATTGCATCCCAAAATAACTACAACCGGAACCCCTCAACAAAACGGGGGTTGCAGAGCGAAAAGAAACAACTCTTTTGGAAATGGTTAGATCTATGATGAGTTATGCGGATCTTCCCAAGTCGCTTAGGGGTCATGCCTTGAAACAATGCCTACATTCTCAACTTGGTGCCATCCAAATCGGTTCCCAAAACTCCCAAAGAATTGTGGACCCAAGCATGCCTAGTTTGAGACACATGAGAGATTTGGGGTGTCCGCCCACGTGTTGGACAAGGAAGCCGGAAAATCGATCCTCGATCGTAATTAAGGTTGTTTTGTGGGATACCCTTTTAGGAAAAAAAAGGTGTATGTTCTATGGTCCCGAAGATCAAAAAGGTGGTAATAAGCACCCACTTTAGATTTTTTGGAAGAAGACTATATGAACGAAAGAAGACCCGTAAGTGAGATTACCTTAAATGAGCTAAGGGGCTAACCCTCAATGCCAACTCGTAAAAGATGATATACCAAACGACACACTTACACAACCGGAACCTCGTCAGAGTGGGAGGATTGTGAAATAGCCCGAGATTCATGGGAATAGGAGAGTCCTCTGACTTGATTCTGGACAAGACGAATCGACCCATGGACATATGACGAGGCAATCCAAGACAAGGATCAGATTTCTTGGCAAACAACAATGAAAAGTTTAAATGGGTTCTATGTTTCATAACAACAGAGTGTGGGGAGCTAATCGAACCACTTAATCGGGTCAAACCCATTGGTTGCAAAAGTGGGTGTATAAGAGAAAAAGAGGACCTGGACGGAAGGTGGAAACCTTCAAAGCAAGACTCGTGGCGAAAGGTTATACTTTCGTAAAGAAGGGATCAATTACGAAAAACTTTTTCGCCGTAGCCATGCTCAAGTCCATCCGATTCTCTTATCGATTGTTCTTGATCTCGACTTTGAAATCGGCAAATGGATGTCAAGACGACTTTCCTTAACGGAAGTCTTGATGAAGAGATCTATATGCAACAACCCCAAGGCTTCATTGAAAAAGGCCAAGAACACCTAGTTTGTAAGCTCATGAAGTCCATTTACGGACTCAAACAAGCATCCGTGAGCTTGGAACCAATATTTTGATCATATTATAAAGTCTTATGGGTCCGATTAAAACGAGTTCGAAAGTTGTGTGTACAAAACGTGTGTCGGAATCGCATTGGTATTCTTAGTACTATCGTGAGACATTCATTCGATCATCGGGAACGATGTAAATGTGTTATCGACGTAAGGGGCATGGCTTTCAAAAAGCTTTGATATGAAGGACTTAGGGAAGCGCGACACATCCTCGGGATCAAGATCACCGAGATGGCAAGAAAAGGATGATAGGCTTATCGCAAGCTTCATACATAGACAATCGCCTTGAAACAATTGAAGATGCAGATTCCAAGAAAGGCTTCGCACCTTTCGTACATGGAATCCATTTATCCAAGAAAATGTGCCCTAAGACGAAAAAGAAGATAGATGACATGAGGGTATTCACTTATGCTTCGCCGCCTAAGCCTTATGTATCATGCGATCGTGTCATTTAGACCGGATATCTGCTTTTGTCGTTGGCATGGTGGCAAGATATCAAAAGTAACTTGGGAAAAAGAACATTGACGGCGATTAAAAATATTACGAAGTATCCCGAAAGAACTCGGGATAGAATGTTAATTTATCAATCGGATAGTCCAATCCCATTGGCTACACGGACTCGGATTCCAATCAGACATAGACTCGGAAAATCTACCTCCGGTAGTGTGTTTTGCATGGGGGAGAAAGCGATGACATGGAGAAGCGTCAATAAAATCGTCGCAGATTCTACCATGGAAGCGAATATGTACTAACTGCGGCAAATAAAAAAGCGGTTTGGCTCAAGAACTTCCTAGTGGACTTGAATGTGATTACGAATTTGCCCGCCGGAATCATCATTTTATTGTGACAATCTTGGGAGATTTTGCAAATTCAAGGAACCAAGAGCCCACAAAGCTAGCAAACACATTGAAAGGAAATACCATCTTATACGAGATATCGTTAAGAGGGGAGATATAGATGTGACAAAGATAGCGTCAGAAGACAACCTAGCAGATCCATTCACAAAGGGTCTGCCTCTAAGTACATTCGAGAGACATGTGGACGGAATGGGTGTCAAGACTGTTGTCAATCTGCTTTGAGTATAAGTGGGAGAAATTATTAGGTTCGTGTAGGTGACATTAGATGTCACGAATTAGGAACTACACGAGACATGTTGTAGTATACTTAAAAGCAGACTTTGAGTATAAGTGGGAGATTGTTGGGATTATATTGGAAAGTATGCTTTTACTTTGTATAATCAAAAATCTAATTTTGACTTATTTAATCAAATAAATTGTTTATCACTGATGCTTTAAATATCATCGAATGTTACATATATTTACTGCATAACTGTTCAATAAATTGTACGTGTTACATTATAGTTAATTTAGTGATACCAGATCACAGAAGATTAAATTAACAGTCTCTTGTAACTAAAAGTACACCATTCACGACCTAGATGAAAATGAACAATCCATCGTGAAAGGTTGAAGTGTAAGGCTCGGGATTGGTTTTTTTCTTGACCAAGAGATTACACTAAAGGCATGACCGATGTAATCAATAGGACCTCTGAGGAGGACAAATTCTTGAATCGAACAAGGAAGAATTAGACCTCGGTTCGTTATTTCTTAATCTTCGTTCCTTAAATAGGATCACTTGTGGTTGGTAACTATTACTTTGACTTATCATGGGTAGAGAATCAACGAGATTCAATACTTTTTATCTTGGACAATATTATCGGTCACACGTGATTGCTAAGATTTAATCACGGAGAATCGTGCAAGCACGCTTTGTTCGACGGTTCCCTTGGGAGGTTCATAAGCTTTATCATACCAAATCTTGCAAGTGAAACTAGTTTCCCAGATGGATAATAATGTTGAATCGTTTCCTCAACCAAGAACAAAAAGATATTAATTAACTTAAGCTATTTTAGTGGCTTGAATTAATTAATGGGCTAGATAATCTTAAACACGCGAAATAATAACCGGAGCCATATTGACCGTAATATGGGTTAAGATGGATAGTGCAATATTAATTATGTAAATGGATTAATTAATATTTATGGGCTTCAATAATATTGTGGCTCAATATTGATAATTCAAGATCCATTGGAAGGTCCAATCTTAATTCTCCTAAAGGCCCCTAAGTAGCCCAACATATAGTCCAATAACCTAAAAAAATGTTTTAAAATAAAATAAATATTGTTGCCTTTATTTTTCCTTGAAATTGAAATTTATGGATGAAAAGAGGAGAAAGATTTTCTTTTGAATTTTGTTATGGAATGAGGATATGTATTCTTGGAATACAAGATTATCTCATTAAATTCAAGAAACCTCCCATTTGGTTATCCATGAGAAAATTTCTCAAATTTTGATAATTAAAGAAAGAAAGATTTTCTTGATTTTCTTGAAAATATATTATGGAAGATATGTATTTCTTGAAATACATAATATCTCATAAATTCAAGAAGATCCAAATCTTGATTCTTGCCTATAATTTTCAAAAATAATCCATAACAAAGAGTAGGTGGGATTTTGTGGAATATTATAATTATGGAAAAAAGAATATAGGAGATATATTCAAGATTTCTTTTAGACCAAAAAAAGATTTTCCCACATTGTTTTTTTGCCCCCAAAATTTCGACCACCTCTACTCTATAAATAGGTGATGATTCTTTCATTCCCAAGACAATTCCATGTGTTGGAAAAATTAGTAAATCCACAAAGGTGGTGCAACATAATTTATTTTCCTTTTTGTTAAATTGTTCGCAAAAATCCTACCACCGGGATAAATGCAATGATTAAGGGAATACTTGGGAAGTTCTTTTGGTGTGTCTAATAAACAAAGCCATTGCCGTCCCAAGAGAATGCGTTCACGAAACTCAGAGAATTCGCACGCCAGTAGGATTTCGTGAATTAATTATATGCATGATTTGTTGTTGATTATTATTTGAATTAATATAGATTAATTCACGCTTTAGTAATAATTATAAGAATTAAATTTGTATTTAAATATTTATCTCGAATAGATCCTCATCAAGAACTTATTCCTCAACACGAGGGTTAGTATGTGTAGCATTGTTGTCCGGTAGGGTTAAACGGGCCGCCCGCTTAAACCTATTATATCGCAGTTGTTAGGGTCGAAAACGGGAGGCCTGCTTAAAATTGGGCCCTTTTGGCCCGGACCGATCAAGCCTTAGGGCTAAACCAAGCTAGTTCATGAGTTAACCGCCAACCCATTTAAATTGGTTTTATATTTATATATACTCAATTTTTTATTTTCTAATTTTTAATTAATTTTTTTTTTTAGTTTTTTTCACAAATTTAAATAAGGCAAAAAATCAATTATGGCCAATCAATTACAAATTAAATATTTATATTTGATTTAGTCAATTAATAATTAATCCTCTCCAATTCAATATTTTTTAATGATTTTGAATTTCTATTGATTGAATAAATAAGTAAAATATTAATCCAATATAAAATAATAATATAATATTTTTATAAATTCTATTATGAAATTTGTTCATAATATGAAATTGATATCATTATAATTATAAATTAATATTATGGTATTAATTTATAAATGTGATGATACAAATTTTATATTATTAACTAATTTTATTTAACTTTTTTCAATTATGTTATTAAAGATGATGAGAACTAATTTTATATTTTGAACATTTGTTATTAAAAATGATGGGGCCCCGGATCGAAATTTTTGTCATTATGTAATGTTAATGTTTGAACATTTTTTTTTTTTTTGGATTAGGTGGGTCTGCTTTAGCCCGCAGAACCTCTTTAGAAGCAGGGTTAGGCCTCAACTATTAAATAAATTTAAAATGAATCAAACTTTAAGGCCCACCGACCGGTTTACCAGAAATAGCGCTATAAAAATTTAAGGAGGTTACACCCGTTTAACAATGCTAAGTATGTGTTTGGGACAGGTTGATATGGTGGGGGATGGTGCCAGATAGGATAAGGTGTGGTTCGGTCAAGGCTGGCGAAGGCGGGACTGTGATTGGTTCTGAGCTGGGCCCCTCCGGTGGGCCAATTATCTGGGTTTTGTGGATTAAATTCGGCCCAGCAGCAACAACGGCAAGCTTCACTCATTTTTCAGGTTCATTATTGGGCCCAAGTGAATTTTGAATTGCATCATTAGTCCCCGGCCCATTTGGGATTAAAAGATCCGGAATTGATGGCCCAACATAGGATATCTCAGCAATCTTTGCGCCGTCATTAGTGATGAAGGGGACCCCACTATCTTCACAAGTACTTGGAGAAACCGCCGCACATTCAAATTGTACCTCTGGCATTTCAACCGTTTCACCGTTTCCCAAGGTATCCACTCTGACATCCGCCTCCTTTGCTATTATCAGGCATGTGTTTTGCCCTAGATGTGTCTTCCTGAGGCTCCGGCCGCCTTACCTCGGCTGAAACCCTATCGTTTGAATTTTTTGGCCGATCAACTCCTGAAAGCTGCTCCGAAACCTTGCCCTCATCATCCACGAACTTGCCCAGGGCCGTATCAGAGGAATATCTATCGAACTCAGAGTATTCGGATTCAGATTCATCAAACAGTTTATTGACCTGAATCGCTTGGGATTCACAAGAACAACACCGTTCCTCCATAACCCTAATGGTGAACGAAACACCATCAACTTGAATCTGCATGATGTTGTCAATTTTACGTACGATGGATGTCGATATTTGTACCCTGGCCATGTCTAGCCTCTGTTTTTGGGCTGAAATCATGTCTAGCTGCATGAATAAACCAAGTTGAGCACAGACAATGGCGAAGAATTTAACTGGCCAGGCATGCAAAGGCACCCCAACCATCTGGTCCATACTAATCTATGTTGATACACATCGATTTCTTTCTAAGGGCGGATCCAATCGAACCAGAATTTAGCCGGGATTTAAATCGATTTGGTCCCATAACTTTGGACCTTTATTGAAATGGTCTCGTATGTATCGCATGTTTCAATTTAGTCCCGTATGTTTTCAATTTGTGCCAATTTAGTCCCAAGGCGCCGGAGACCGGTCAAACTAGCCAAAACGACGTCGTTTTTTAGGCGTGTTTTGCACGCGCCTTAATTTCGGACGGAGAAAAAATTACCGGCATCGACTTGAACACGCTGCACGCCACGCGGTATCGCATGTTTCAATTGAGTCCTGTGATGTTTTCAATTTGTCAGCCAATTTAGTCCCACAAGGAGACGGAGACCGGTCAAACTAGCTAAAAACGACGTCGCTTTTTTGGGGGCGTGTTTTGCACGCGCCACAATTTCGACGGAAAATCCGACTTGCATCGACTTGAACACGCGGCATGCCACGTGTGTATAAAGATGTTTCAATTTAGTCTCGTTATGTTTTTCAATTTGTACCAATTTAGTCCCAAAGTCGGGAGACCGGTCAAACTAGCCAAAACGACGTCGTTTTTTAGGCGTGTTTTGCACGCGCCCCTTAATTTTGATCGGGAAATGCCGACTTCAGACGATTTGGACACGTGACACGCCATGTGTGTATTTTGCCAATTAAAAAATGAAAAAGAAAATAAAATTACACATCATTAAATAAAAATAAAAAAGCTCTTGATTGCCAAACAACTATCTCACTTTACCACTAGTTATCTCTTACGAGAATGGGGTTTGGGTTTGGTGTTGTCTCCAACTATGGTGAGATTTTCCCTTACATTTGTTTAAATCAATGCTAAGGTTGAGAAAATCTCTAAGCTAGGATACATCGTGGGTTGCTTAGATTGAGTTCTAGAACACTCTTTGAATATATTTGTATATCTACGGACTTGTGTTCTATGGTGGGAATGCTTGAGTATATGCCTTCTTAGCTCAGAGCATCGTTTGCTATATTCTCCACGCGAGATCCACACTTAATTTAATGGAAGATCTTGTATTTATAGTGTGGATTTGAATGTTACCGTTTGAGCGTTTCGTTGGGTAAAGTTGCAGAGAGAGAGAGAGAAAAAAGGGAAGTGATTTATTTTATTTTTATTTAATGATGTGTAATTTTATTTTCTTTTTTTTTTTTTTTAATTGGCAAAACACACACGGTTTGCCACGTGTCCAAATCGATGCAAGTCAAGATTTCCGATCGAATTAGGGCCAGCAGCAAAACACGCCCAAAAAACGACGCTTTAGTTTGATCCCGGTGTAAATTGACACAAATTGAAAACATACGACTCAATTGAAACAGGCGATACACACGCATGTACACGGTTCAAGTCGATGGCAATCAATTTTCTCCGATCAAAATTGGGCGCGTCTGCAAAATAAGCCCCAAAAACGACGTCGTTTTGCTAGTTTGACCGGCTCCCGGCTTTTGGGACTAAATTGACACAAATTGAAACATATAGGGACTAAATTGAAACATCGCGATACACACGGGCGTACACGGTTCAAGTCGATGCTACCAAATTTTCTCCGATCGAATTAAAAATACGCCCAAAAAAATTGACGCCTTTTGGCTAGTTTGACCGGCCTCCCGCTTTGGGACTAAATTGCACAAATTGAAAAACATAACTTGAAACATGCGATACATAAGGACCATTTCAATAAAGGTCCAAAGTTACGGGACCAAATCGATTTAAACCCTAATTTAGCCCATTCATCAAAACCTTCAATAAGCTCCTTAACGGGTTCTTCCGATGTGGATCGACCAGATCATATTTCCTCCCATTGTTGTGAACTTTATTTTGCCGCCACATTCTCCTTCAAGTTTTCCCTTGAACTCCTCCCATGGATATTCCATTTTTAAATGGGCTCAGATAATAAATATTGAGCCATTCTTTGTCCAAAATCGCGCCTTGAATTCTATCGCGGAGTGAGGGTATGGCTCGGTCTTCTTTTCCTTTTAACACCATGCAAAATATCCACAAAAGTCGATTTTCTGTCGAACCCCTCGCTAAGGCCGGAAGGAGTTCCCCTGTTTAGTAGTTTAGTTTGTGTGTTTGCCGAGATTTTTTGAACGGCGCGAGGATTTTCTCTTTCAAATCTGGGGATAAAAGCCCGTAGTTTGTAGCTTCCCATCCAACTATTGTTGAGAGCCTCTAGAATTTCCTCAGCAACATAGCTTTTAGGGAATCTAACGGCCAAATCGTTTTTCCGTCTTATCTTTCTTGCTTGGGCGTAAAATATCGCTCCACCTCCTATCTTCCCTCTGGCAATACATCGATCCTCCAGAGAACCTGTCCTCCTGAAAGTTTTTGAACAGAAACTGTGGTATTCTTTAGATGGTGCACCAACGCTCCTATCTCTGTGGTTTACTCTTGAACTCTTTCCGAAAAAAGATTTCCATCGATATTCTTTTTACCTATTGTCCTGTCTGTCTTAGGATTGGTTTGGGTTCAACCTAAAAAGGTCAGAGAATATCTTGTCTCACCCTGGTGGTCTCTCGAAATTTGGTGAAGACGATCTACCTTTTCCCCACTCCTCACAACTCTCCACTCTCCTTCCTCTCTCATATATGAATCGTGATCCAACACTTCCCGGTCAAACAAGCATTCTATTGAAAAATTCGAGAAAAAATTCAAGTAATTCGGGCAACACAAAAGTTGTGGGCAATAATGTACGTAATATTTAAAATGATAAAATGACTTTTAAAGAAGAATATGATTGATCTATCTGTCCTCTATTATATATCTTTTTAAAAATTATTTTATTATTTTAATATAAATAAAAAATTCTCTCATTAAAATACAAGAAAATAGTAAATTTGAAAGGTCATTGGAGGAAGGGAGTACTTGTTATGATGTGTCGTGACATGAAACTTGGAGTGACTAGTAACAATATGTGACCATACCTTAAAAGGGTCATTTAATGCTCCGGATTTATTGTCCGTTTATAAAGTCAATTGCCTTCAATCTCTTTTGTTTTAATCATTATTTTAATGAATTTTTTTATCAATCTTAAGAAAAGTATGCATGTTTTTTAATTTTCTAATTTCCAACCTTGCACCAATTAGCATGCCCTAATTATGATTTGGAGAAAGTTTAGAGAAACATATAAGGAAAGAGTGCGTGATTTTCTTGTTGCATGTGGAGATTTTATAGCTGAATTTGACGTTCACTTGTCTGCCATTAATTCTTGACCATCAATCAAGAAATTAATTTTCTTGTTGAGGAAAAATGGCAGGGCCACACTTTGATTTCCGTATCATATGTAGTTCTATTAGCTTGGATTTATTAATAAATACTCCTAACACAAATAGTGTGTTTTCTAATAAATACTCCTAACACAAATAGTGTATTTTAGTTCTATTAGGTTGGATTTATTAATAAACTGTTATAACACAAAGTGTAGTATCTACTTGTTTCAATTTATATATATTTTAATTAATTATATTAATGATAACATATTTATATATGACATAACTAAATAAAATTTTATTTATATTGTACGGATCACTTAATTAGTTCATGTAACTGAGCATTTAAATATTATTGAGAAATTAAAAGAAATTACGGCAAGGTGGGAATACTGAGATTTCGGGTCTATGACGCTAAAGTGTAGCAGCAATGAGTCAACTTGAATCCCTAAATTTAAGCCACTTTTATTGGCAAGGTCTTGTATTCACCCGAGTGTACCGTGTACTCATAATGCATTTTAGAAGTATGCAATTTGTTATATTGAAAAGTGTGACTTATTTATACAAAAATGTGTAATTGTTAATATGGGAACATAGTTGCATGCTTATGTTCGAAATAGTTGACGCGTTTATTTTCAGATAATCAAGACGCTTTAAAAAATACACTATGAAATGACGTACGCAATCTGTACAGATATATGAGATCCAATCAGTTTTATTAGTCAACAACTATATACTCCTAAGTCTTAATTATGCTGTTTCAAAAAAAAAAAGTCTTAATTATGCTATTCTTCAATTTCCCCGAAAATATAGTTGTAATAGATATTCTTCACGATCCTATTCCGTTGCAAATTTTATATTTGTCTAATTATTTTTTAAGTATATTATAATTATAATAAATATTAAAAAATATATTTTGAATAAAGATACAAATAGTTATAGTTGTGTTAAAATATGATTTTTAGACTGAGTATAGTATTTCTTTTAAGGGAAAAAAACTCAGATGAATATTACATACAAAACCATACGTCTGTAATTAGAGGTTAATTGAATTTTTTTTCTTCTTCTCGCTGGGCCCTCGCAAACGAACAAGGAAGGCTTCTTCTTCCTCGCCTCGCCTCGACCACCATATTTATTCAGTTTTGATTTTCACGCTGCTTCTTAAGGTTTTTTCTTCTCTTCTCTTGTTTTTTTTTTTCTTCTTTCTCTTCCATATTCTTCTCAATTTCTCCAGTTTCTCACAAATTTACTTGTCCTTCAGACTTTCTCACCACCGTTTTAAATTTATAATCTTGAACTAATGATTTTTTTTTTTTCTTTGTACTAGTTTTTGTTCATAGGGTAACATTCTTTTGTTCATGTAATAACACATCAAGTTGTTCTTTAAATCTGTAATTTTTGACTGAGGATTTCTTTTCGCGCTTGTACTAGTTTTGTTCATGTGGTAACACGTTTTTCTTCATAGAGTAACACTTTTTGTTCATGTAGTAACACATGTTTTTTAGTAATATGTAACATTGTACACATGTCATCGTGATAATAAATGAATACTCATGTGTTACCATATGAACAATAATGTATTACCATATGATAATGTTTTTTTTTAAATGATAATGTAATTTTTATTTCACATAGTAACACATTTCGTTTCTATAAGTATCACATTTTATTCATGTAGTAACACATAAAAAAAATATTTTAAAAATTATGTATTCAATAGGAATTGAACCTGCGACCAAATACATTAACAACAGACCTAAACCACTAAACTACAACACATATCTATTAAAGATATCATTCTATAAATATACATGTGTTCGTCCAACGCACAATCCACAACCCTGCCCGCGCCCGACCCGACCCGTGCGATGATGACCCATGAATTTTAAGCCAAATTGTTTTAATTGTGATGTATTACATATAACACTAATGTGCAATATTTCACACAAGACCTTCTCTTCTTTAAGTTCCAGTATTGATTTAAGTTTATTCATTTGATTACTTCTTTACGAATAAGTCTAGATACAGTGATTAATTAATTACTGTTAACTTATTGTCATGGAGGTCTGTTATTTCGTCGAAGTGGATTTCCATCTTTTGACGTACTTTTAAGGCCATTTGTGACCCAAAGAGATTTAGCCCTACAACAAGTATTGGGCTAGTATTGACTAATGGGCCTAAAACATTAAAGGCCCAGTAAAGTTCAACTGGGTAGACTTAAGCCTCATCCCCAGTATTCCCGATTACAGAAACAAGTCTATTCTAGTAATCTAAGTCAAATAGTGTTGACTGGCGAGTAAATTATGATTGTAAATTCTTGAATTCACCAAGAGGCGTTTAAAGATCATAGGGTTTCCAATTTACCTCCTCTTTGTCATCGTTTGTATCAACTGTGGGTAAAATTTCTTTACTTTGAGGGGGAAAATCATTCTGCAACGAGTTCATACATTCTCGGGATGAGCCCAAGTAATCCATCATCGAGTGCCGGAGGACCTGGATCGACCGATTCAACCGCACCTAGAAGGAATTCCAGGTTACCAAAGTGTAATTCCCTGACCTACATTATTATTATTATTATTCAAATTTAATTGGTTTATGTTGTTTCATCAAGGAAATTCAGATTGTGCGCTAGGGTTTAGTTGTTTGTTTAAAGCTCGATCTTCAATGCTGTATATTTTGGTGGTTGCAAATTGGAATCTGGTTAAATTTACGAAAAATATGGAAGTTTTTCAAAACTAACTTCTATAGTTTTACAGTGGCTCAAGTTTTAGTGAATTATTGAGAAAGCATACTACCCAGAGCATCTTTTTCGGTAATTTTTAGTGTACTTGTCTGAACTTCACCAAAATCTTTATGAATATGCTTTGGTCGATGATGATGTGGAGGAAGAAGAAGCTTTAAAATCATGCAAACTTATGAGCATTAAATTGACAGTGCAGAAAATTCATGGACTTAAAATGAAATTAGGTATTCTTCAATTGAAAATATAAATATGTTGATCACTTCATCTCAAAATTATTTTGGCAAAAAAAGCTTTGGAATTAATCGGATGGGCTAACTGAAAAATGTTTATTTGCTGATGTTAATGTTATGATTTTTTTATTGGGATGAAATTATACACAATCTACACTTCAATGACTAGAGAGATGTTTCTCTATATTAATATTCATCACATATCAAGGGGCATGGAAAAAGTTCTGGTTTGAAGCTTCAATTTTGATTTAAGTGGGTGAGAATCTGGAATAGCTTTTTGATGAAATGTTTGCTATCAGTATTAAAATTATCCCTATATATATGCTTGGAAATGCGATTAACCATCCATCATGTGACGAGTCAAGAGTAGGTATTGATTAAGTCATGTTAGGTATTGATTTCAGATGTTTATGTAATTATTATTGAGGTGAAACCACTCCCACATGCTAAATCTAGAAGTGTGGTGCTTAGTAACACGTCAGGATACAAATTAGGAGAAAACCATTAGGATGTGGAGAGAAAAGAGCTCAGAATTGCGCCTCCTAAAAGTTTAATCCAAGACCTGTTTAACTATTAAATAGGAATTGTGAGTTTGATGCGTGCTGGAAGATTATCAGGACTGTCATGTCATGATATAACTTCTAATAGCTTGTTTAACTAATAAATTATATAATGATGCATGTATTTGTTGCTTATCGTTCTTAAAAAAGTCATTAGTCAGGATTCTTTATAGCTTTTAGATCAAAGTTGCATCACAATCTCTTGAGCAGAGTTCTTTGTTTTTCTATTGGTCTTCTTCAGATTCAAGGTTTTCGCAACAAGAACTTCCTGCATGTAAGCCTATCCTCACTCCGAAATGGGTTTGTATTTCAATGCTCATCTTTACTCTCTTCCTAAATAAAAAAAAAAAATGATATTGGATTTGCTCTGTCTCATACATTCTTTTTACAGGTGATTGCAACTTTCTTGCTTATTAGTGCTGTCTTCATTCCCATTGGAGTTGTCTCTCTCTTGGCTTCTAGAGATGTATTTTGACTAAACAATAATTTTAATTTCTCACTCTCATTAGCTGAACTTTTCAAGTGATTTGACTGGAATTCTTTTCTTTTCACCAGGTTGTTGAAATTGTTGATCAGTATGATACTGAATGCATTCCTGAAGGCTTAAGAAACAACAAGGTTGGTTTTATTCAAAGCTCACAAGATAAGACCTGCAACAGAACCGTTAATGTGAGTCTCTTAAATGCACTGCTGCATCTCTTTATTGCAATTTATGTAAGAAAAACTTAAAACTTTTAATGTATACTAATTGGTTACATTAATTCAGGTTACTAAGCATATGAAGCAGCCGATTTATGTATATTATCAGCTCGACAATTTCTACCAGAATCATCGCAGGTGTCTATGATAATACTATTCTATTACCAGTGGTAAATGGGAGCACCTTGCATTTTCTTTGGGTATTAGGTGTTAGTTTTCCTTTATTTTGGATGATATCTGAGATATTGGTCGAACAATTACTCTCGATTCAGATGGACGGACCATAATACACATTATCTAGTTGATGTGCTTTTTAACCTTTTTGGGTGTTGTGTATATCATTTGATATTTAGCTTTCCGATAGTTTGTTGTTAAATTTTATCACGATGGTTATATGAATTCTTGATGTATATTAGGTATGTGAAAAGCCGAAGTGATCAACAGCTAAAAAGTCAAAAAAGTGAGGGTTCCATAGATTCTTGTAAGCCTGAGGACAAGACAAAAGATGGATTGCCAATAGTTCCTTGTGGTCTTATAGCTTGGAGTCTGTTCAACGACACCTATGGCTTTTCTCGCAACAACCAGGAGTTAACCATAAACAAGCGTGGTATTTCATGGAAAAGTGATAGGGACCGCAAATTTGGAAAAAATGTATATCCAAAGAACTTTCAGAATGGAGCTTTAATTGGCGGAGCTAAACTTGATGCATCTAAACCAGTAAGCCCCTAGCTCTGTGGCTATATTATCAAGACTGACTCAATATTTTTTCTCTCTAGAAATATCTTTTTTTCCTGCAGTTGGTAGGGAAGATTATATTCTTACTCAATTTGTAGGAAGTACATATCCATTATGATCCTGCTGAAATGTCGAGTGTTCACCTAACTTGGTTGGAAGTATTATTCATCTTATAATTTTGTGTACTGTACATCAATTCATTTGATTTGTTTTCTCTATTACAAAGTTGCATAAAAGATAGAGAGATGTTGTCGTATCTATGAGATGCTACGTTTGAACTTCCACACACTTCAACAAATGCTCTTCTTGATTACAAGATTGAGCACCTTTTATTTCATGATGCTGAAGAATAACAGGCTTTTGAGATGTCTATTTCAGAACATCTGCCGCCTGCAGTATACATTTATTAAATGTGTATTATAATGAGTTCAAAAGAAAGTGAATTTGTGGATGTTATATGCTTGAAGTAATTCATTGTTTGTCTTGTATAATCAATCTCTTCAATTGAATATTACAAATTCCGTTTTAAAATTATATTACTGTGACTATAGTCGAGTAAAAAATCGGTCAATGTGTTATGGTTTTAGATTAGTTTGAATCTTTTTCAAGTCTATGAACAATTATCCATCTCATAATAATATTTCACGTTGCAGTTGAACGAGCAGGAGGACCTTATTGTTTGGATGCGGACTGCTGCTCTTCCAACTTTTAGAAAGTTGTATGGAAAAATTGAAGTGGATCTTCAACCTGGTGATATCATTGATGTGACTTTAGAAAACAATTATAACACTTACAGTTTCAATGGCAAGAAGAAGCTTGTTCTTTCTACAAGCAGCTGGCTTGGAGGAAAGAACGATTTTATTGGAATTGCATATCTCACAGTGGGTGTCCTATGCTTTACGTTGGCCCTCGCATTCATCCTTATTTATCTGATTAAGCCAAGGTATGCATATTGAATTCTTGATACACCTACTATTTTAATGGTTTCGTTCTTGCTCTCTATGCCGTGTTGTGCTAGCTTTTAGCTGATTTTTGGGATAAATTCAATTTATCATCTGAATTATGGCCTATTTTTAAGGGGTGCTTGATTTGCTAGGAGGAATGAGAATGATAATGGTATGCTCATTATTATTGAGTTTGCTTTCAAAATAGGAATGACTATCATAAGCATAGATATGATTGGTTTAATTTATTTTTTTACCAATACAAATTTATTGTTAGTTTTTTATTTTAAATAATATTTTATAATCTAATATAGCTTACGTATAATATAATGGTAAACAATAATAATTTGGAGGGCCAAAGGTACAATTAAAAAATAAAATAAATAAAATTGAACATGGATCTTTATTTTTAGTGGATGAATGAAAGGCATACCTCCCAAAAAGATGAGTAGTGGGGATTCCTCATTTTTCAGAAGCATACCTCTCAACCAAATCTATTTCCCTACTCCAAAGGTCAAACCTACAAACCAAGCACCCCCCCTTAGGTTTGCCATCTAATATTTTATTTATATATTTTACAAAATGATCATGTGTGAAAAATAAAATGGCTTCCTTTAGAGAAAGTCATAGTTGGGAAATTGCATTTTAGTTTTCTAATTGTATGGATTGTACAATTTAAATGCATTATACTTAACTAGATACCGTGTGAACACGATACTCATCTCTTTATGTGCTGATGCTAACTTATTCTGTCATGTTATTTTTCTCATATAGGTAAGAACGTGGAGAAACTGAGTAGATCTTTTTCAATTATTATTATTTTCAATTTAAGACGAGAGGAAAATTTGTCATTATTGTTATTATTTTTTGGCAGAGACCTGAGATCCATCTTATTTGTCCTGGAACCGAATCCAGGAGGTCGCTGAGCTACAGCCTCCGGTGCATACACATCTCATGTCTTTGAAATGTTATTTGAGTATAGTTTCTGATGGTATAGAGCTAATTATCTAAGTATGTGAGGTATGAGTTATTTCGTCCAAGTGGATTTCCAGCTTTTAAGGCCATTTCTGGCCCAAAAGGAAAAGCCCTACAATATGTATTGGGTTAGTATTAGCTTCATTGACTAACGGGCCTACAACATTACACAAATAGCTTAAAAGGCCCAGTAAAGTTCAACTGGGTAGAGAATGCCTACTTTTAAAACTGCATCAAGTGGAAGGTAAAAATATCTTGATTCATGAATGACTCTATCTATATCAACTGTATAATTATACTTGAATTTATTTGGAGGAGAAAGTCCCTCATCTATTTAAACTACTCGAACAAGGCTCAATAATAAATAAGGATAATAAAATATTGTGTTACCATGTAAATGTAGCATTTTAAATATCTAGGAGTTGACTTGGTGATGAAGGCTTTAAAATCAACTTTTGAGATTGACCAATTTATAGAATACTTTTTAAATTATTTGGTCGTTGAACCGGATACAAAATCATAAAAAGAATATATATATAACATTTTAAAATAGACATTTTTGTTTTGAAATTTAATTAACAAAGTAAAAGAAAGTACATTCCCAGTATCAATTAAAACCTCCTATAATAATAAACTCTAAACTAAAAAAAAAAAAAAGAATTAGAAGAATTAATTACGAAATTTTCAGTATAAATATTTTCATTTTTAAATAATGAGGATGACAAATAATTTGTCTATAAAATTTTTAATCATGTAGATATTTTTATTTCTCAAGTAACCTATAAGGCTTCGTTTACTTCTCTGGGTGGGGTAACTAAAAGAAATAAGATATGGTTAACTAGTACCAAAAATAACTCGATAATGACTCATATTTACTTGGTAGGTTAGAGAAGAATAATTATTGCATTTTACTTATATATATATATATATATATATATATAAATAAAAAACCATTTCCCATTATCCAAGAACTGGTCAAATGCCAGTCTCCCAATACTTTTCTTATTTCTTCTTTTTCTTTCTTCTCCCTTTTTATTCACCGCGTCTTCTTTTCTTCCCTTCCATTTCCCCAAATTTCTCCCATCCTTCACCACGATTATCTCTGGTTGGTCCTGTTTCTTCCTTCTTTTCCCGAGGATTGAAAAAATTATCCGGCGATGGTAAAAAAAAAAAAAAAAAAATTGAAACCTGAAGAAAATTGTACTTGTGGTTATAATTTATTTTCTGTTTGTTGTTTCTGGTGAAATTTTCATTTTTGGCTTGTAATTCTTTTCAAGGAAATTTGTGATTTGTGGTATGTAATTGTCGGACGAAATCTTTATCCCCCTCTCTTCTATTTTTTCGATGAATGTCATATCTTTGCTACAGTAACACAATCGACTTTTTGAGGAAGAAACTCAATTTCAAAAAATTGCTAAAATTGATGAAGAAAGAGGAATTGAATTGAGGATAAATTGGGTAATTTACACCTAAACCAGGTAAACAGTGTTTAAACACACCAAAATAACAGGTTTATTAAACCCACAAAAAATACATTGAAAACTGTGTTAACCCGGTACCCGATTTTAAGTTACTTTTGAACATGCTAAGTAAACAGGGCATAACCTGAATAAATAATTCTAATTCAGGTTTAACTATGGACAACTTAGGAAGTAAACGAGGCCTAAACAAATTGTCTAGTTAGTTATAAAAAAAGACAAAACTCGAATGAGAAGTATGCCTCATGATTTAAATGGAAAGATAAATTTAAACACAATTAATACATCCTCCCAAAATATTAAAACGTCTAACGCTTCAAATTGATTGTCTTCACCAATGAGATTTGCTTTTAAATGCAAAGAAATCAATAGAACAACCATCACTAATTATATATAAAAATTATTTTTGCTAAAAATTTCGTTGAAAAATATTATAGTCAATTCTAACAACTATAAGAAGATCACGGTCTCGATATAGGACTAATTATATTTAAAAATAAATTTTATATTATATTAAATTATATTTTTTTCAATCCTGCTTTAAAAATTCATAGCTTCATATAGAAACAAATAATATCATATTTATAAAAAAAATATCTAAAGTAAATTTAATATGATATCAAAAGATTTCTTTGTCCCATAAAAAGTAAGCGACACCTACTTTATTATCGAATTTTTTTGAAATGAGTTGTTTATTAAGATTTCAAATGATAACATTGATTTTTAAAGAGGGTATTATAGATCTACCTCTCATCTATCGTATGATCTTTAAAAATTATTTTACCATTTCAAATGCTAATAAAAAATTCGGCCAAAAAACACGCAAAAAAAAAGAACGCTACCAGCTTTTTTTTGACGCGATGAAGACTATCTAGCTATGATTACTTTTACCATTTTAATTTTATAATTTATCCTTGCATTCTTCAATTTGTGCGTACAGAGCATAGACACTATTCAAATATTCCAAACAGAACAAGAATAACATTCCACGTTTGATCGGACAAATCACAAATCCCATGAAACTGAAAGTGATGAAGGGATCAAGGACAACCTTACGTGGCAGTCCAAAAGTTCTCGAAGGTACATGGAAGCCACGTGTCCCGTGCAAAATGCTAGTATTTTCTTTAACGTGTAAGTTTAGCAGTAAACCAAACATTATCGAAGTTGTAAATTCGAAAGTCATACATTTTCACATCTCGAATTTCTGTATTTATCGAGATTAAAAAAAAAAACCATACACACATTGATGATAAATTGTGATTCCAATTTCTTGAGTTGTAATTTTAATGTATCCCTTTTGTAATTCATTGTAAGAGAAAATGTAGATATATAAGTTATCACACGATTCCAAATCGAATAATATCATCTTATCCATTTCCTGTTCTATTTTCAGTATTCCACTCCATATTTCACATTATGGATATATGACAAGTGAAAATTAAAATATTATTTAATCACCCGCCATAATTTTAGGTCAATGTGTTAAAAATTCAGGAAGTAAAATATATTTAAAACATGATAAAATGTCACATAAGAATGAAACTGATTCCAAATTTACCGAATAGCGTAAAATAAGGCGGTGCAGAAAATGTGAATCCTCAATTCACTGAATCATAGCGTTATCATGACGTGCAATTTTAATCCATACCAGAAATCCAAAAAAAGACGAACGAAATATTATTTTGGGATCAGAGATGTTATTATACGTGTTTCCTTACTCGCAGATTATTTACTTTTATTTGAGTTATTATTCTCATATTTTTTTTATGACGATTAAATAAAGCAAAATCCTATATGTTTCATCTACCTCCAAAAATTTCAAAGCCTAAAAACTTAATTTAATCACTGAAGCTTCTTTACCAACCATTAGCCTCGCTACTAGCTACTTGTATACTTATCTTTTACTTTGACATATTTTATTCCCGAAAAAATTCTTTATAGTTTATAGGAAACAGACAAAAGCAATATTCAAACTGACCACATTTTGTTTCTCATTTGTGTTTTTCGAAACCCTTCAGTGCTCCATATAATACAGTGTCATAATTTCTAAATTCTAATCCTCATCATTTTCCATCTTCAAAGGTCAAAATTATAACGTAGGAGTACTACTTAATTTGGTGTTTTTTTTTTTTTTTGACGGGAACTTAATTTGGTGTTCAATGAGTGCTTTATTGAGTTTAATAACATCACACATATTAATTAACTACTTCATTTAATACACGCTAAAATGTGTAGCGTTTATGAAATAAACAAATATAAAATTAAAATTAACATAGTAAAATATTATAAAACGTGCATATATGATCCTTTATGTTTGTTACTCCCTTCGTCCTAATTATATAGACTTATTTTCCTTTTATAGATGTCCCAAATATATAGGTTTGTTTCTACATAAAATAATTTTTTCTAATCAATTTACTAATATAACATTATGCATTAATTATGTTAAAAACTATAATAAACATTAAATAGGAGTATAATAGAAATTTGACATGTTTAATTTATTTTTCTAATATAATTTTTTAATATATGTGAAAAGTCAAACGAGCCTATATATTTGGGACGGAGGGAGTCATTAACAACGACCGTCGACACTTACCCTCTTGTTATCATTATATATATATACTATAAATTCTTGCTTAACTAATTAATCAAAAGAAAACAAAAAACCTTAATTATCACTATCAGCGCTAATTAATTACACTTCTCAGTGAGACATGCCAAAGAGCGAAGATGACACCCTAAAACCGTATCAACAAAAACCCTAGTCTCCTCACCGCTATTACCCTCCGGCACATCCACCACGTACGACTCGATAACCACCGCGCCGCCGCCGCTGCCCTCCGCCTCATGCACGGTGGTGGTGGACCTATAATTCTCCAACCGCTGGTCCCCACCAATCATAGTGTAAACCATGACATGCATATCCTCGTCGAGGCGGTCCAACCTCCCTGGCTCCGTTGACCCGGCAACCTGGAGACGAGCGCCACCTCCCTCACGCTCCCAACGCCGCCGCTCCCCGCCGTCAGGGTGCACTTCTTCACGAGCCTCTTGTACGCCTGCGGCTGGTCGAAACGACGCAGTATTGACCAGACTAGTGGGAGGGGAGCGTCGACCGCTTGGACCATGGATGAAGTGCATTGATTTGGTTTGGGGTTGTGTCTGTGGTAAAGGGAAATCATTTGGTCGGTCATCGAGTTCGATTTTTGGGATTGCAATGCATTTTTTTTTTTGTGTATGGCGATTTTGCTGGTTACGTTTCATTTATATGTAGTCATAGAATTTGATTTATATGCAGGGATTGATTTTCTTGATGAAACTCTGAATTTTGTTTTTTAGTGGATACAAGTTGGGACAACTTAGATAACTATGGAGTAAGAAAAAGCATTTTTGTAATTTTATGTATTTTGGGATAGAGATTCACTCGAATATTCGTGAGGTGCATTTTGTTTTATTAAATACTTAAGTGTATGTGAGTATTGATGCATATTAAAATTGTGACACAAAAATGAAAGAAAATAAAGAAGATCAAATTAACTTATAAATCAGATTAATTTGCTAAATCAAGCCATTTAAATTGAGCCACACGGTGATGTGAGAAATGAAAAAGTTATTTATTTGTTCGGCAAAACTTTCTGTTTCATCAAAATTATGTATATTTAAGACTATTATTATGCATATAAAATGTCACTGTTTAAAAAAAATATATTTTTAAATAATGACAATGTATATTTTTTTTGATCGTACAAGTTAGTTGTTAGTAGTTAATACATCAAGCACCCAAACACTCCACAAATTCACGTACACGATAATGATAACAATGTCATGTGTATGTATAATTAATAATTATAACATTAAATTAAGAGAGATTGTGTGAAATCGGTTCACATGAGATCTACTCACGAGAGATGGATCTAGGGGGCGTCGGAGTATTCCCCCTTGGAATTAAATTTTTTGTGATATACATGTCTAAAATTTTATATTTATATCTTAAAATCGTTAAATTTTATCATTTTTACCCCGCTAAGATTTTTTAAATTTAGGAAATCCTTTACTCAAAAGAAAATTCTTTTTTTGACGAAACCTGGTCCGTCTGATATCTACTCCCCTCTATAAATAGATGCCTCTATAAATAGATGCCATGTTCTAGAGGGTGTGTACATAGTATTTGGCCCATTAAATAATCTATGTAATGCAATTCTGTGTTCTGATATTTAAATACATGAAATTTGTTGTTATAAATATGAAATGGGGTATTGGAATGTAAAATATTGTAAAAGAGATGGTTATTTAACTAGATATTTTATTTAAGTTATATGGAGTACTATGTTTTGATTTAAAGAAAGCAAACTTCGTGGGAAATTGTGAGATTGTAACTTGCATGACCGGCTTATCTGGGACTGGGAGTGATGAAGAATTTTGGCTTGATTTGACTCAAATATTAACATATTGCCCTAGTTGCATGTTCGGATTTAATTAGCCCCACCACACTTATATTCTTTTTGTTTTCGAAAAAAATTAACTATTAATTATAATTACTTTGTCCAGCCACATACATTAGAATAAATCACAACATACAAAAAAGGTAAATCAAATTAAACCAAAAAAATAATATATATATATATATGTATGTATATATATTTCTAATTATATTTATAGTTTTGTCATTTATATAGTCACCCTAAGATTTTTGTTGTCCCTCTTAATTGTGCCCCCCAACTATTAAATATATATATAACTACCAAAGTACCAAGGCTTAAGAGGAATTAAAAAGTAAGTAGAAATTAAAAGGGGTCTTAATAAATTATTCTGTTGCTGACCTTTACAATTGGAGCGTTTTATAAGACTTGAAGACGACCTCTCGCTCTTAATTTCTTGAAATTAAGAAGATGAAACGAAACAAAATAAAATTTGAATTTGGAAATTAGAATATGAGTCAATCAGGAAGCTGTGGTGAAATGGTGGCGACATTTTTCACTTCTTATTAGATCAATTTATTTATATTATTTTAATATATTTGATTTTAATTTATTGTTCCGAGACAGGGTATGTATGCGTGTAAAAGTTTCCGGCGTATATCAAATAGATGAAAATCTTCACTCCTATTATTGTACGAACGAGTATGTATTATTATATGAGTAACATTAAAATTATTTATATATATTAAATATAAGACATGTTAAAAAATAAAATAATATATGAATATTTCTATAGTAATACATGAGTATTGCTTTGATGATATATCAAATAATTTCATCTCATTTAAAAATTTTCTTTCATGATGTCGATAAAGCATAACTCAAATAACAACCCAGTCCACAAGTAAGTAAAGGAGAATATCAGATAATTATATAAACGAATTAGTTTCACATCTAAGACTGCTATCTTATAATTATAATTAACTTGGGTTAATTATATCATAGATATTCTATTACTCTCCCTGTCATAGGTGTCAATTGTTGATAGTGTAATAGAATAATATCCGCATTAACATATTATACGCCTGTAGACGGAAATACAAAATATCAAAATCATACAAATGATATCATTATGTTAAAGACAACTCAACTTATCAATATATATTTTCTACGTGTCATATTAGAGGTTAAATTTTATTTAAACTTAATTGTTTATTAATCATTTCTTCTCAGGTTACCTGCATATATTTTTCTAAAATACCTCTTATTTAGTGAAGAATATTTTTTTTTCCTCACTGCTTCTAACCTTTTCTCCTTAATTTGATCAAAATGTGATTTTTTAGGATTGTATGCAAAAAATTATGATTCAGAGAAAGTGATTTAGTTTAGTACTTATAAAAAAAAAAAAAGTAGGCCTAGTGTACAAGAATTTGTATAGATGAAAATCTATAAAATCGTCTCTAAATCAACCAACTACAATCTAAACACTAAATAATTAACCCTAAATTATTACTATTTGAGTTGGGTGAACAATGAAACTAGTCGACCGAACTACGAAAACACACAATTTTATATTACATTCATCAATTATAGAATTTAGTTGAAAATTAAATTTTTTAGATCTATACAAATTCAGACACTGTAGACTTTTTCAAAAAAAAATTGCTTGCAAAAATTGTAAAAAGTAAAATATCAATGGAAAAACATAATCAGCTTGAAACATATCATTACCAAATTATAGATATTAAATTCTAGGTGATTAATTTAAACAAAAATATCAAATCTGAAAAGACTCTGCTCCTAAACGGAGCTAATTGACCAAGAAAATGATTTTTTTTTTTTTTTGACACAATCGATTGATTCTTCAATTAGGGAAGGGACAAAGTGCTTTCTTTCCATAATTATGAGAGACACCAAATTCTGAATAAATTCACGCATATTAAAAGTGTAGAGAAAATTTTACAAAGAGTTGGGCGATTATGGTGTGAACGTAATATTTCCTATAAACCACGCCAAGAGCCGTTGACGTTTATTAATATACACATTATATATATATAAGGGCGATTAAGCAATATCAACTCTTCTCATCTTTACTTAATTAAACGTACGAGCCACTTCTCAGATTCAGATGCCATGTTTCCAAGAACCACACTGAGATTTACGTCCTCGGATCTTTCGGTAAGAATCCATTATTGATTCCTTTCTCCCAATTTCTATTCAATGCCGGGTTTCTTCAATTTGTTTTCACGTTTATTGGCGTGAAATCGTCAATTTCATTGGTTTCTTGCCTTTTCTTTTCTTGTTTTTCTGATTCTTTATGGTTCTTGGGTTGAATGGGCGAGCGAGTTTTGATTGATTGTTTTCTTGAATTTAATGGGTGAGTAAGTTTTGTCTGATTGGTTTCTTGAATTGAATTTGGACAGGATTGAATGAATGATGTGTTTATACTGTGGGTTGTTGATTTCTTGAGAAGTATGATGGAATTCTCCGTCTTTTATCATCTTTACTTTGATTTACGTTTCCGTTTATCAAGAACTGGAATTGACTTGTTTTTTTTTTTTTCTTTTTAGCCCTGCATAGCACCAGTGTTTAATCCAACCCTCTTTTTGCAATGATGGAATTTGTTGAGGTAATTTCTTATCTGTTGATTGGTTAATGAAATCAAGAAGTGAATGAAGCTTATCCCCTCTTTAGCATCTTCCAATCTCTTTACTAAAACTTACGTTTTAATTGATCAAGAAATGAGTAAAAGTAGACCATTCGATCTCTCTTTTGGACTTGAAGTTACAGAGAGAACACATAAGTGGCACGTGCATCCTGCAGCTGTTTGTTATCAGATTGTGCACAAATCATATTCCTTCGAAGAGCTCCATCACAAATCTGAATTATGTGTCCTCTAACGTTATTCATTATCATGATGCATCACTCTGACTTACCTTAACATTGAGATCTCAATAATATTGATCAAGAAAAATTTCGCATGTGTTTGCTCACTGTTTCTTACATGACTGATCCCTATTAAATGTTAAATATTGACTTCAATATGGTAGAAATTCTCTTGGGACAGAATTAGGTGTTCCTGATAAATGGTAGAGACTATTGTACAGCACTTTAGTACATAAGCCACAACCCAAGTAATTTTTTCACCATTTTTCTGTTATGTTGCAGATGCTTTTCTCTATCTTCAGATCGTAGGTGAAGCTGTTTATGAACATTTTTGGGAAAGAAATTTGTGTTGGCTATGAATCTTATGCATTTGACGAAGTTACCAAACATGATATTTAATTTTGAGTTTGAAAATAAATGGAGGAGACAAACGACGAGCCCACGATGGTGGAAACACCAGATTCTAGTCCCCAATGGTGGCCTTCGGTCTTATTCAGAGATGCGATCAATCTCTGTGGCTTCACCAAATGAAACTTCAACTTCTGAAGGCCAGAATGACTTTGGGAATTCAGCATTTCAAATAGCATCGCAGACTTTGTGGGACACTGAAAAACTGACTGAACCAATTCCAGACGGTTTTACTTTGTCTATCCCGTAAGTATTCAGATATTCTGTAATTCCTAGTTATTCCAAATTATTAATGATTAACTTCTGCTTTAGTTGCAAAAAATTCTTTTCAAGTAAAGAGTGAATAGCTAATGTTGGCATGCATATGCTACATTTAATTGGTCTGATGGATATGTAGATCATGTTGTCTCAACTAGGCATTATCTTCTGACCTTAGTTTGTTTTTTTTTTTTTTTTTTTTTTTAAGTTGTGATCCAAATTTACGCTTTCTGAAAGAATCTAGACTTTAGTGGAATTACATTATGACCTAGTTCATAGGTGGCCAACTCTGTTATTCTGTAATTCTTCATATTTTGTAGGAAAGACGATTTAAGGGGCTTTTTGATACTATTCCCTCTATAGATGAGCTTCACGGTTTGATGCGGAGGGGCTGAGGCCTAATGTTATTCTTGTTGATGATGCCAGAAGATAAGAAGCTTTCCATGTTAAAGCAGCTTGCTATCACATTGGTCAAGGGACTCAATTCAAATCCTGCTGCCATGATCAAGAAGATAGCTGGATTGGTGTGTATTCCATCATATTCTTATTATATTCATTGATGTCACATGGTGCATCATATATTTTAGCCCATGATTAAATCCTAGGCCTTCATAATTCAGAATAAGTTTCCTGAATTTAAATTCATGATTAAATCCTTCAAGGCACAGTTTAAACATGGATTTAACATGTGTGCATTATTTGTATGCATCTGTAAATTGATTGCTCACAGTATTGGATGCATCTAGTACTTTTAAAAAAGATTACCGTACAATTGGTTCGCAACTCACTTTACAATATAACAACTAATAATTTTGAATGAAACAACTAATACTGACAAACTAATACGTTTTGATAAAACAACTAACACTGTTTAAAAATACACCCAAAATGCAAACCAGTTATACGATAGTGACTTCATTCATTACATATTTTGTAATTACTATTCTCCATCACTATAGGCTTGTGATTTCTTCAAAAGACCAAAACCGGAACCTGATCATGTAAAAGGCGCACTTGAAGAGGTCTCGAACGCATTGGACAATCAAGGAATTTATATGTTGGGCCACATAAAGCATGGTTCTTGCCATTCAAGGGCTATCTTGTTCAAAGTTCTTGCTGATACTATTGGCCTGGAAAGTATGCTTATGGTGGTAAGGTGCCATCTTCTTTCGAGTTACACATACTTTTGTTACAGTATCAGAAGCTGCTAATCTTCTTAGCTGTTTTCCATGATTAGTGTTGTTTCTAAATACATAACAATCGGCTAAATTTCCCAGGGTTTACCTAGAGGAGTAATGGCACGAACAGAAACATATAAACACATGTCTGTTGCAGTAGTTTTGAATTCTGTAGAATACTTGGTTGATCTGGCACGAAATCCTGGAAAGTTGATACCAAGCTCAGCAAAGGCATTCTTTCTCTCTCATCTCTCTGCTGGTGAGAGTGATTCTGCAGAAAATGATTCATATGACTCGCCTATTGAACCCAACAGTCCTGTCTCAGGATTTTCAGATCAGGCAGAAGTTGATGGGTAAGACTCCAAACCCTGATCACATATTCCAAACAATTTTTGTTGTTGTAATCCTCCTAAAATAATGTTAATTTGGTTACTGTAATACTTTTTGGGAAAATTACAATTTTATTTTTTTCAGATTACCTTTTATAGTGAACCAAATGTGGCTAATTCATTTTGGCGCGGCCGAAGAAAGTTATAGCTGAACAAAGGACAGCAAGTTCAAGGTTTTGTAATTCTGTTAAATTAATAAAACCAATTATTTCTTTTTACAAATGCAAGTGGGGTATTTCAGTAATATTTCTATGTAATGGTTTTTCTATGTTAACTCAAATTATATTTTGCTGAAAGTGTTGCACTAAATCTCTGAAACACCATTGTTAGCCTCGGCTGAAGAATGTTATAAGTTCTAGTGTGATACTGTTGAGAGACCTAGTTTCTATTCGAGAAGATGCGAGCCAATTCATTTAGTTTGGTGAATATTGAAAACAGTAGTATTAACAACATTAGATGCAGATCTTTAACATCTTATAACTTACTATTATAAAACTCTTTTGAACTTATCCACGTGGCTGGTATAGCAACAAATTAGGTATTTAGTAATATTTTTTTTCCTTTTTCCCCTTTGTTAAATTTTAGATTCCTGTTTTTCACTTTTCGCTTGGGCTTTAAAATGTTTCAGTCCTGAGCATCCTTTCTTTCGTGGACATGGAAGATCTCTGCTTGAGGTCACAGGCATTCCTACAGAGAGTATGACAATGATATTAATGCATCAAGGTTTGATTCCTGTTTTTCAGTATTCATTCCGAGAGTACACAATGATATAAAATGGATATACCATTTATCAGCTGTATAGCTCTTTCAATTTTTACACACATGTTTTGTGATTGCATTCTATGATCTAAATGCATAAAAAGATTTGTCTTTTATGTAAACCAGTTTTACCATGCAACTGGTTCACAACTAATACTTTCTAATGAAACAACTAATATCATAAAACTAATACCTTTTAATGAAACAACTAACGTTGTTTAAAAATACTCACAAAATCCAAACCAGTTGCACGGTAAAACTGGTTTACATACGACTTTGCAATTTCTGTTTTTCAGTATTCATTCCGAGAGTACACAATGATATAAATGGATATTCCATTTATCAGCTGTATAGCTCTTTTCAATTTTACACACATGTTTTGTGATTGCATTCTTATGATCTAAATGCATAAAAAGATTTGTCTTATGTAAACCAGTTTTACCATGCAACTGGTTCACAACTAATACTTTCTAATGAAACAACTAATATCATAAAACTAATACCTTTTAATGAAACAACTAACATTTTTTAAAAAATACTATTAAAAATCCAAACCAGTTACACGGTAAAACTGGTTTACATAAGACTTTGCAATTTCTTTTGGCTCTTTATGCTGTTAACTCCAAAACTGAAGGTCGGTAGGTGCATCTCCAGTGGAAGCCCATAGGAGAAGACGCCGCTGTATCAGCATGGTTCCTGAGATTGGTGATGATATCGTAAGGTGTGTTTTTTTTCACTACTTCATGTTTTAGGATTAAATTGTTGATCTTTTATAAGTGATTCTTAAGATCCTTTTTATTAAAAATTCTACTTACAGTTATACCCTTTATGGGGATTGCAACCACTTTATCTTTCTCAATTGTAGCAATGCCAAGTGGAAATTCAACAGTAAAAGTTGTTTATAGATATACTTAAACAGGAAAAGCTGAACTCAATATAGTTGATAATTTCCATGATTCACTTAGCTTGTTACTTTAAAGAAACATCAATATACAAATTTTGTTAGCGATTTTGTTTTAATTTTTGTCAGCCTCCTGTTCTTGGATTATGGAAATATGTCCTTGTACTGAGCGTGTTTCTAGTTGTACCTAAACATGCATTTTGCAGAAAAACTATATTAATGCAGTTATGGCAATTAAATTCAGGGCCGCTCGAGAAATGAATGAAGCTCTCAAGAGAAATCGACTTGCTGAGGAACAACCAAATTCAACTCTTAGTTGTTCAAACAAGTTTAACAAGATGACAGCTCAGACTTCCGAGGAAGTGATGCTGTTCTCTTTTGCTTCTTTGTACTAATGAAGTGCAATCCACCCAACCTAATTAGTTTTGGTTTACTTAATTACGATGGATTTATTTATTTTTATAAGAAATAATCTTTCCCTATCTTCTTTACTTGTCAAAAAGTTTCCCATTGTCTATTTAGTACTCTGAGATCTTTCAGTAATTAAGAGTATATTAAAATGTATGCCACACCACAGAGGTTTCAAAATTTTGCTTGTGTTACAAACTGTTGAAAATTATGGATTTTCCAAAATTACATCATATACTAATTGTGCAAGCTATCAATTTTTCCTGGTTTAATCATGCTCTATTTGTTTATTTATATTCCGATAAAAATATCAACAATTAGTGTTTTGCTCTACTAAGTGGGGATAACAAATGCTTGTTGGTTGAAGATTAGTGGAATGATCGAGGAGAAGTTATTATAGGAGGGGAGGTAGTTAATCAAAATTGGGTAATGATTAACTTATTTAGGAGGGGAGGTAGTGGATTGATCATCTTTTGTTCTCATTAACCACCACACATTACCTTTTATACTCATTCTGATTATTAGTCCCATTGATGAATTTTGAACCATACACCCCTCAATGTTTTTTTTTTGCATGGATATGAATACGGTCTGGTTCTCGATTCATTGTATTATGTTTTTTTTTTCTTTATATCCAGGTGTCGAGGTTCAGTCCAGATGTCCCTGATGGAATAGATGGTCAAAAACATGTAACATATAATCTTCACTTGAAACAAATGCACTCTCACAAGGCAATCTCTCTGCCTTCATCTCTCACCGCTTTGCCAATAAAGCTTCTCAAAGGAGCGACCCACTGAAGTTTTCGGCCAGTCCTGATATGATGTCAACATTCAATAAAGTGCTCGAGTCATCCAAGTTCCTCAGCACACCATTGTTACCCCTTTTGAAGAATGGAATATAGATTTTCTGAATTAACCATCGAAGTCGTAGAATTGGTATGTTTAACCTGCTTGCCTTTAGTGAAGTTTACCAGAATTTGGCATAGATAATATGATTTTGTTATATGAGATTTGAGTAGGATTTAGTTTTAAATAGGTAATTCTGCAAATAAGGTTTTTTTTTTTAATTATTATAGGCTAATCAGAGAAGTTTCATTTAATGATATTAAAAATGATGATCAGATGTTGATTATTTACTTATTTGTAGTAATTTCCAGCTTCAGAATAGCCGCTCATATGGTAGTATCCTTTTTCCATGGACTTATTTATGTTATCATACTTGTAGAAAATTTGAGAACCAACCAAACTAATGGAATAGTTTATTATAAATTTTCTGCTGTCAAAACGAACTAGCTATAACTGATATCTGATTTCATTATACTCTGACTATTTACATCTCCATCTTGGTTGAAGATCTACATTTTTTTTCCTTTTACATTAGGATTCTTTGGGGAAGTTTTTTCAGCTCCTGAATGGATTAGAGGTCGGGATCAAAGTTTTCCTTGAACAAGATCCGACTGTTGAGAATATTGAAGATTTTTGCAATGAAATATCTATCTTGAGGTAATGAATACTCCCACCATTTGATATTAATTGTCATTTCAGAGGTTAATTTTTTTTTTTTTTTTTTTTCCAATTAATTGTCGATTCAATGATTTCTTCCTGATTTACCTCATATCCCTAAAAGATCTCTTTTTTTTATTTGGTGAAAAAAATATTTATTTTCCTCCCACCTTTAGCTCTCCACTCTCTTCTTCAATTGATCTAAAATGTAAAAAAAATCATGTTCCTTAATTTTATTCAAATTTCTAAAACAAAAATTAATATGAAACGGATGGAGTACATAGTTGGCCATCTACCTTTTTCAGATTTGTTGTGGAAAAGATTTTCTTCAAAAATCCTTTTTGTGAGGGTGGAGGACATCTTGATTACCTGATCATTTTTCTCTCATGCAGCCAGATTCGCCACCCAAATGGTAATATTCCTACTTAACTTTCCTAATCGACACAATTGTAGTTTTTTTCTCCATTTATTTCTGTTCTCAAATTGTATGCTAACAAAAAACACGTGTACTCATTTGTGCAGTTATATTATTCCTGGGTGCTTTGTACAGAGCTTCTCCGCTGTTTCCCTAGTCACGGAGTATATGGAGATGGGGTCACTTTCTATTACTTAATCCATGCAAGTGGCCTCAAAAGAAGCTTAGCTGGCGAGGGAGACTCAAAATGCTTTTGTGATATATGCAGGTTCATCCCTCAATTTCAATCTTTCAGTGCTTTTTCCCTTTTGGAACATTTGATCCAAGCAAAAACAAGGATCTGAAATGTGTAATTTTTTGTAATTTTCCTTGTTCTTTAGACTGTGTTGCATGCTAATTTTGAACCTTCTTGGTGTGATAATACTTAGGGGACTAATAAGCATCCATAGGATGAACATTGTACATCGTGATCTGAAAAGTGCTAATTGCCTTGTGAACAAGCATTGACCATTAAGATATGTGATTTTGGGCTTTCCCGAAACTGATAACGAGGCCCATGAAAGATGATTGTTCAGCCGAACACCAGAATGGATGGCACCGAGCTCATCCAAGAACGAAAGCCCTTCACTGAGAAATGCCACATTTTCAGCCTAGGCGTAATAATGTGGGAGCTCTGCACTTTAAAAGACCATGGCAAGGCATACCATCAGTACAAGTAACTCTTAATCTTTCCCCAATCCCAAAAACATATATACATCTATCTATATATATGGTTCTAGATTAAAATGAAATTAAGCTAATACTCTATCTCTATACAATTACAGGTAGTTTATACAGTTGGACATGATGGACAGACACTGAAATCCTGGAAGGGCCTCTGGGGAAGCTAATTGCAGGTATGCGCATGCCTTAAAGATTAGATACACATTTGCTAGCTCTTCTTTTGAGAAAAATGAAGTTGGATTATTTCCTATGATTTTCTGGGCAGATTGTTGGGCAGAACCCGATGAACGCACTGCTGCTGTCAGGAGGTTCTCTCGCACCTGCAAGAATGCGAAAACTTGTTGTGATGATAGTGATATCATTTATTTTATACATATACGATTGCCCACTGGGTGACGGATCAAAATACAAGCACAAGTGAAATTTTGAAATACATACTTTTGTAGCTCGAAGGTTTGCTTATGCAAGCGCTGGTTTCAATCCTTTGGCACAATTTTTGAAAGAGTAACATTGGTGTAAATTTAGTTCGCATGAACTTCGTTCCATCTTTTATTCCATTTGCAAAATTGGTCTAAATAAACTTGTACATATAATTCATTTAAAAATTGTTGGGATATAGGATTAATGGAGTTTATGGATCTCAAATCTGTAAACCATCTATACAAATTTTTGGTGTGATAAAATTTTATAATCGATTCTTTCCAGCGGAATTTCGGCATTTCTTGCATTCATAAAAATTCCAGGTCCAGATAATAATCATACAAACATTATAAAGTCCCCCGTCCCTATCACAAAATAAACATCATGTTGCATTATCGTGAAACCAAATTCTCGGTGAAAGATGTTTGAAGGCGAAAAATTTTCATGTATTTAAAATCTATAAAATTGTTCAAGCAAAATCAACCATCTACACCCTAAACACTAAATAATAAACCTTAAATTACATGCACTCTATTCGGCCGGTAATCCATTAATCACTACACAAACAACCATGAACCAATCAATTTGTCTTTACCTTCACCAATTACAGTAATTTATTTATAAATTAAAGTTTTTTTCATGTATTAAAAATTTTCATATTAGATTTTGTCATTCCACAGTATGTTCACACATAAAATTTGTACCAAAGGCAGTAATTTATGAACTATTTTAT